>CM058042.1:84705224-85305224 GCA_030169165.1 Centaurea solstitialis
GGTATGACTTGATGACCAAGTGAGGAATGCTATAACTAATTTTCCACACTGCCATTAATTATATACAAACTAAAAGAACAAAGATCACACCAATGGAATACTTACATCCATCATTTCTTCCTTTTATTTTGATTTGTAAATCTTCCTTTGCTATACTTGTCAAATCTAAATGATAACATACAAGAGTGCAAAACAAGAACATTTTCACATAACATACTAAAAGCAAACACAATCAATAACATATGAACATAAAGAAAATCTAGGAGTCAAAAAGTTTTTTGCTAAAAAAGAGACAACAAAACTAAAAAGCTTATCTGGTTTACTTTCAACTATGGCTTTCAAAAAATGTTAGTGGGAATCACCAAAATGAAAGTGTTTTGTGAATTGTGATAAAAAAAAAAAAAAAAAAAAAAAACTAAGACCATTAAGTGGTATTAGTTAGTTGTAGAGTTGAAAAGGATTAGTGGAAAAAGATGGTGGTTACTGAATTGAAAGTGTTTGTTACCAAAAAAAGCAATGGCTACCAAATTAAACCAGAGTGTTTGAAAGCGGTTGCTATTAAGGAATCTACTTTAATTCATTATGTTGGTCTTTTCAAAATATGTTGTGGTATCGATTGAATTACAAAGCAAGTGATCAAGGTATACGTTTTAGGCTCGGTCTCTGAACAATGGATTATGGTAAAAAAAAAAAAACGTACTTAACCAAAGCGGAATCTTCATATTGAACAAATGGATGGCTTTGAACGGGATCTTGTGTTCTGTTTCGGATGCTTCAAAGTTCAAACTATGTATATTGGGTTAATTTGGTGAAATAAAAGTATGTTACCATTCAAAAAAATAATAGAAGGAAAAAAAATATATATGTATCAGCTACCAGCTAGCTTATCAGCTAGTTTGCCAAATACAGCCTAAATGATTTTGTATTTTGTATTTATTAGTTTTTTTAAGCCAATTGTTTTAACAGGTTCATTCCCATCATTCCAATGGTTCTGGTAAATGGATGTGAATATACACTAGAGTGTACTTCATTTGTGCCAAGATATAATCCAAGGGACATTATCGCTAGCCTAAAGCGACTAATGAAGGGTGAAGATGTTGTTCCTATGAACTATTGGTGTAAAGTGTTTAAGAGGAACGAGAATCAACCTTTCATTGCGGTATATTAGATTAACCGGTTCTAATTTTAATACTATATATCACATATTTGTTGATGTTTTTGAGTTCTTATTGACAAGCATACATTATGTAGGAATACAATGAAATGAACCAACAATTGAAAAAGAAGGTGAAGCTAAGCACAACTTATATGCACCTCGTTGACTCGAATGGTGCAATAAAAAAGTATGACACCCCTGAACAAAGTAAGTATATATAACGGTATAACATTTTATCCAATTGTTGATGTCGAAGAGTACCGTCGAAATTTAATATGAAAGTTTTTACATGACTATCAGTAGTAATCCGAGTGTTCGAAATTCTCAATTCCTTAACATCATATTGATTTTATACATGAATCATATATGATTTTCTTAGTTTGCGTATTCTTTTAAATACTTATTGTTCTCATTTGATCCTACCTCTTTCAGTACATGTATATAATTATATTTTTAGAGGCAAGATCAAACAACTAGAACGGTAGGTGTTTAAAAGAAAATGCAAACTAAGAAAATCATATATGATTTATGTACAAAATCATATATGATTCACGGGACTTTGCCCGTCGCCGCCAAAGTCGCCTGAGTGGCTTTTTTCACAAAGTCATCTCACATGTTCTTTCAAATAGATACCGTTCTCGTTTGAACCTTGGTTGAATACGATAAATGTCATATTATGAGGTTATGAAATTGTTCAAGATGCATGCGTAATTATATATAATTCCATGAGCATTTCTTACAAGCGTACGTTCTTAAATCATGATCTTTTGCGTCTTGTTATGCAGATCGATACTATATTTGATTGAAAGTGGAAGCACATTGCATCTTCGATGGCTGGTCTCCGAAGATGGATCCCATCAACGGTGGATGGACTAACACCACGCGAAAGAACGATTCTATTTTGTGCTTTCAAGAAGCCCATTTCCAAAGGAGTAGGCATTGCTCAATTTTGTCGTTTTGTCTCTGAGCACTCCGCGTATCGTGATGGTGAGCAAAGTCTTGTCAATGCCGTCCTTAACATGGCCAAGGGCAACAACAGCATCTACCTTCTTTACCTAATTAGCCAATTTGGTACCGGTCGAATGGTGAGAGCTATGCATTCGTACTAATACATGTTTTTTGACTCGTTTTTTATACATGCATACGATCACATTCTAAATTTTGTATTCACAGGATGGTATTAAAACTAGGCTTTCTCTTATCACAAGAGAAATCTTTCATGAGGCAGATGAACCTTTCCTCAACTACTTGAAGGATAATGAACAATCCATTGAGCCTATTTGGTAATTTCCAATTTTTGTGTGATTTGTTTATGTAAGGTTGTGTTTGGCAAAAATAAGCTACCTAATAAGCTATAAGCTAGCAGCTAGTCTTTTAAACATGTACCATAAGCTAGTTTATTGAAACGCTAGTTTGAGTATCTTTTTAGGAGCTTTTTGTAGCTTTTTCCAATTATACCCTTATTAATATTAATTATTATACCCCAAGATATCATCTTTGGTCGTTTTACATAATCATAAGCTAGTTTTTGTCAAACATAATTTATTCATAAGCTAGCTTATCAGCTATTAAGTAGCTTATTAGTCAACAGCTAGCTAATCAGCTAGTTTGCCTAACACAGCCAAAATGATTTTGTGTTCTGTATTTATTAGTTCTTTTAAGCCAATTGTTTTAACAGGTTCATTCCAATGGTTTTGGTGAATGGATGTGAATATATAGGTACCGATTGTACTTCATTTGTGCCAAGATTTAATCCAAAGGACATTATCGCTAACCTGAAGCGGCTATTGAAGGGTGAGGATGTGGTTCCTATGAACTATTGGTGTAAATCGTTCGAGGGTAAGGAGAAAGAACGTCCTTTCATTGAGGTACGTTAGATTACGGTTCGATTTTATAACTATATATCACATATATTGGTGATGTTTTTGAGTTCTTGTTGACAAGCATACATTTTGCAGGAATACAATGAAATAAACCAGCAATTGAGAAAGAAGGTGAAGCTATGCACAACTTATATGCACCTCGTTGACTCAAAAGGTGCGATAAAGAAGTACCCCTGAACAAAGTAAGTATGAATGGTAAAATGCTATCAAATATGAGATTATGTTCTAGACTTAAGTTAATGTGAGACAAAACTGTTTCTGTGAGACCGCGTGAGGCCAAGACAAAACAGATTAAACTTCACAGGAAAACACCGTGAAGGTCAAAAACATTCGAACATTCATACTTAAAAAACTTACAAAGTAAAAAATTCCAAACCTTCACAGAAAAACATTGTTAAGGTAAAAATATATATCCGAACCTTCACAGTGAAAGTGTTGTGAAAGTAAAAAAGATCGAACCTTCAAGTAAAAAAACACCATAAACGTAACATTTACAATGTTTTGACCATTAATGTTCGATTTTTTTTACCTTCATAGTGTGTTGCTGTGAAGTTTTATGTGTAAAGCCTTGGTCTCACCGGTCTCATGGAACAGCTTGATCTCACGTGAACCTGACCCTTATGTTCAAACCTGTTGATCTTTAATTTTTATCAATTCTTTTATGTTTTACAGTCCTTGAGGATTTCGTTCACATTCGTCTTGAATTTTACGATAAAAGGAAGGTAAGTGGATAATTGTTTAAACCAACTTTTACTCCAAATTGCCAGGTTTTCCTTTCAAAAAAAAAAAAAAAAAAAAAAAAAAAAAAAAAAAAAAAAAAAAACTTTTACTCCAAATTATGAACTTTGTACCAACTGAATGGTGGTTATGGCTTATAGGTGGCTATGCTTCACGAGCTTCAAAATGCTGTGATGCAACTAGATAACAAAGTAAGGTTTATTCGCGAGGTTAACGAAGGAACATTAAATCTGAGTAAGAAAGAGAGACAAGACATGGTTGATGAGCTGAAGAAGAAAGGATTCAGACCGTTACCTGCATCAATTGGTGGCAAAACGATTCCTGGAACAGAGTATGACTATTTGTTTTCGATGCAAATACTCTTCCTCTTTGATGATTATGTGCAACGTTTTTTGTCCGAAAAGGATGCTAAGCAGGCAGAGTTGCATGAGCTCACATGCACTTCATCCGAGTCTCTTTGGTTGCGAGATCTTGATGCTCTTGAGAAACAACTTGAGAAACAACTTGACGTATGTTTCCTCCTTTTGAGAAAATAGTATTTTGTCTTTCTGGGTCTCTTCAATTTTTAAAAACTTTTTTGTGTGTAACCAGAAACAAGGGAGTGACGATGATGATGATGATGACGACGATGGTGATGATGATGATGGTGATGATGAAGATGACGATGAAGATATGGAAGTCTAGCGAGACGCAAATCTTTTGAGGATGTAATTTTGTTAATGCCATTGACAAGTTTGATGATCCTACAAAGTTTAGAAGTTTATTTTGTTACTTTTGAACTACTTTTTGTTTTGGTATCAGTGTTGTAAACGAGTACTTGGCGATTACTCGCTAGGCGGACCTAGGCCGAGGCGTTTAGGGGGAAATCGGCCAATTACAGCCAGGTAATTTCTGCCTCTGGTTTGATTTCCACCAAGTCAATTCGACTTCGATTTCTGCCTCTGCCTCCTTCATCTTCGATTTGTGTGTGTGTAAAAATATAATTGATTCAAAAAGATTGTCTGCACTTCAAAAGGTTGAACTCTTGTTGTCTGCCATTAGTATATGGTTTGGTGCTACATATCATTTGATGTATTTCTTTAATTTATGATTTATAAACATGCTATATGTATAATTTTTAATTTATACATAAAAAAATCCCAATGCGAGTACTCCCCACCTAATCCGAGTACTTGCTACAAGGGGATGGACCGCTCGAGTACCGCCTAGCGAGTTTTGCAACATTGCGTCAAATGCATACAAGAACTTGTGCTTACCTTGTTACAAAATCTAAAGTTTAGTATAAAATGACACATTTAAAGACAAACTTAGCAATTGAAGATGGAACAGCCCCTGAAGGGTATCATCATATAGAAAGTGGGTACCAAACAAAACATCCATAAAGATCACCATAATCACAAAGTTCTAATTAATACTATCGCAATCAAAGAAAATAGCTCATTTTTAAGAGTTCCCAAATCACTTACATCTAACACCTATCTCTTATTTTGACTACTATGACTTTGTAACCAGTGACAGTCTAGAAGTAGAGTAAAAACACATACCAGGGAGCTGTACGTTCAGAAACACGTGAAAGAGAAGAACACATCAAAGCCTTCATCAATCTCCCTCCTCCTCATTCGAAACACTACGCCCAACATCCAACAAAGCTAAACTCTCTTGGTATTTGTCCACATAAGAGCGGCAATACATACATTCATATCCCGGGCAAATACGACAAGCATACCCATTCCCACTGTAGTTGTAAACAATTATATTCCCAACCCTTGATTCCATGATCATTTTCCCTTCATTTCGCAGTTTGAAAGCTTTCCCCATATCTATATCAGGATAATGCATATTATACATCAATGTCCAAGAAGTTGGGTTCTTATACTCCTTCATTACCCATATCTTATAGGTACTTGAGGTCACCCCCGTCATGTTCATTAGATAGTTATGGTTATAATAAATCACGGCCAAAGATTCACCAACTACAGAGATCGTCATTGTGTCCAGCTTTACTTTGACTAGATCATCAGGCAGCGGAATTTCTCCAAAAAGCTCGGTACTTAAGTCAAATGTCACGATAGAGCTATGTGAAACCCCAGGTGTGGGATCAGATGCTATCCAATGCACACATCCATTGGAAAATACTTGTGACCAGATGTAATGGATGAGGATGCAACGGAAATTATCCGGAAACATGACTTGCCTCCAAACGCCAGTTTTCACGGCGTAAACCTTAACCTGCAATAATAGTAATAACAAGGACGGACTCAGAGAAATTTTCAAACGCTGGTACCATTTGACTATAAGAAACATATATAGAGATATTTTTTTTACAAATTTAATATTGATTGGGGGTGTTTGGAAGTTGCTGAATGGTTTGGTGTTGGATGATTAAGTGGTCAAAATGATTAAAAGGCTATTATGATATCGTGCAGAATAAAATATGATGATTTGGTAATTGTTGAGCATGAAATCAAGACTCTGAATGGTTAAGAGATGTCAAGGATACTAAAGCATTCAGAGGGTTTTGGAACCATTAAGAGACAATCCATTTTATTGCCAATCAGGATTCACCTCTTAACGATTCAGAGACCGTCTCTTAACGGAACTTTTAAGAGGTAAACAAACACCACTTTAGTGGTTGGTTCCTTGCTTTTTAAATGAAAGGTTTCATGTTCGAGTCTTGTTATTGCAATTTTTTTAGAAACATAATAAATATAATATTAAAAGCTAACAAGACTTGAACCCATGATCTCTTCTTTAAAAAACAACGAACTAACCAACTAAGCCAAAGGAAATTTGTGTCTTTATAGCAGTTTCAAAATATATATGGTGGCACACATCAAATTAATACGGTCACGCTTTTCACAACCCTACCTTTTTTTACACGGCGATGGAGGAAAGATACGGTGGCACGTGCAGCCATGGACACTTAGGCATTGTTTGATAAAAATAAGGTAGCTTATAAGTTAACTTATAAGTCAAGTATATGTTTGGATAGACCATAAGCTACCTTATAAGTTAACTTATAAGCTAGCTTTTTGAAAAGCTACTCCCACTGGTGTTTTGGTGACTTGTAGTGTATTTTTTTTCCAAATATACCCTTGCTACTTTTTATACTAGCAATTTTTAAACATGTCCTTTTTGTCATTTTACGGTCATAAGCTACCTTATCAGCTAGTTTATGCCAAACGCAACTTATTCGTCAGCTAGCTTATCAGTCATTAGCTAGCTTATCCGTCTTCAGCTAACTTATCAATCATAAGTTAACTTATCAGTTAGTTTGTTTGACAAACAGCTAGTTTCAAAATTTATATCAGCTACTTAAACTTATCACCTAGCTTACCAGTCATATGCTAGCTTATATCAGTCATCAGCTACTTTATCCATCGGTAATAATAAGTGGTTCAAATTATAGCTATCGATTTCAATATAAAGATTGGGGAAAACAAACACTTACATCATCAGGTCCACTGAAGCCATGATCATTGTAGGCCAGACTCACAACTTTATAATCATCAGACATCTTATCATACCCAAACCCTAAAGCAACAAACGACCTGTTGATTGAGTTACGGATGGGAAAAATTAGGGTTAATTTCCTTCTAATCGAGGGATTCCACAGAACCACCCTATCTGAACTGGATGCGTATCCATTATCATTACAGAGGCAAAGAACGCCATTGCAGCACCCGATTATCCTAAACCTAAATTTGGCGCCATTGCAGATTTTGAACGGAAACTCAACGTTGCGATCGAAATTAAAATCATCATCATCGAAATGCACACGAAACCATTGTTTACCCCCCGAATAATCGAATCGAGCCACGAAATAACGAGGGTTTAGTTGGTTGGAATTGTGGAGATGCATGAGTTTGAATTTGGTAGAATTGATCAAATTCAGCCACGATTTGCACACCAATCGGCATCGAATAAGCGATTTTGATGGTAAGATTGACAAGATTTCGACTATGATTTCATCAAGAAGTTGGATTGCCATTTCAATTTCAGTTTCTAGAGAGAGATTATTGATAGGGGGAAAATTTGAGTTCCTTCGTTAAGCAACATAGTAGCAGTAGTATTCATACACAGTCCGAGAAGGGGGGTGTTTGGGATAAACTCGATAAACTCGATAAACTCTAACAAATCTTGAAAATATAATTACAAAACAAATCAAACATTTACATAAACTCTAACAAACCTTGAAAATATAATTACAAAAGGTGTTTGGAATTTGGACAAAAGGTTTGTTGCCGCACCAACCAACTTATTTTAGGTGCTTGGAATTTCAACAAAGGGCTTATCGTGGCACCAACCAGCAGATAAGGAGTTTTAAAGAAGTTAAAACTTTTAACTTTTCCAACAAGTCGTAAGCAAATAAGCATGTCATTTTAAGAGGTTGTTTGGGATTGTTTTTTGAGGTTCAAAAGTGTTTTTGGTTAAAAGTGCTTATTGACTTATAGTGGTGGAAAAAAAGTTTTTAGAAAAAATGTTTGGGTTAGCTTATCAACTTTTTGAAAAGGATTTGTGTTAATAAGTCAATAAGTTGTGGTGTTTAGCTTATCAACTTTTTGAGAAGAGCTTGTGTTAATAAGTCAGGTAGGGGTTACTTTTCAAAAACATCATTTCATGCCTTCTCAAAATTGACTTCTTCGGAAAACCAATAAGTCAATAAGGAATTTCAAAACTCAATCCCAAACACCTTCAATAAACAATCCCAAACTCCCCTGGAGTGTATTATATATTCGTTCATTTAGGCTTTGCCTAGCCTACATCCTTGGTAATGTAGAACAAAAACTGAAATTTGTTAATATGTTATCTATATTTTTGAAATCACACTTTTTAGTAGTTGTGATTATGGTTTACAATTCATTAGTTTTTGTTCATGTAGTTTACAATTCAATGTATTTTTTTGTTCTTGTTTATAATTCATTGTATTTTTTTCGTTTATGAGGTTTATAATAAATTGTTGTTTGTCCTTTATGTTTAACGATAAACCACTCAAAAAATTAATCTAACAGATGAAACCAACAATAAACGAAAACCATAATTTTAAAAGCAGATGAATGGAAGTTGCAATCTCGTCTTCTCCTTTAATAATCTTTGGTCGATAAAAGCGGCTTTGACCTGGTCCCTTCCTTTAATAATCTCCACCCTTTAATGAATCGCGTCAATCCTCCGTGATCACGTTCACCGTAACCGAAGATGTGTCGCTGAGATTCGTCCTCACGTTCACAACCAAAATTGAGTTTACATTTGAACCTACCCCTATATATATTATATACACGCACGTGAATGATCGTGTGAGAATAGAAGTTAAGATAAGAAATGTAAGAAAAGATTGACCATTAATCAATTTTTATTAATATTGATTTAATGGTTCAGATTAACTTCAAAAATAACTCACGTATTAGCTTAATAATATATTTTCAACTAATATTCAACTTGGAATATTAATCTAAAAGTTGATATCCTTTCTTGTCTCGTGTCAATGTAACTACTACTTTTACTACCAAAGACATACATATGTTTAAGTAAAAGTTCATAAATAATATTGTTCACAATATATATCCTAGATGTTCTCCTAACCTCAACCTCAAGTAACTATCACCCTCTAGTTTGAATAATTAACGAAAGGTTGAGACTAATTTCTCCTCTTAATCCTCTCTTCCATTGGTTAACCACAACCCAAAAGGTTCTAAAATGACCCCTTTCACACTACTTCCCCCCTTGATCCCATTCATAATCTTGACTCCAATTCATCCCCCCACAAATTCTTCACCTTCCGTTGCGGCGGCCGATCGTAAAACCACCATTCCGGCCGCCACAACACCACCATACATACATACATACATTACCACCTCGATCCATCTTCGAAAACCGTCGTATATCTCTCTCTACATCAATCCATCTTCCACATTGTAATAATTATCATGAAGGTGGAAAGAAGCTTGGCTTCTTCCGCATCATCGACTCCTTACGAAACGGAAAGCGAGGAACTCGATCAACGATCGGAAGTCAACATGCCCATGTCCTGGAACGCTCCCAAAAAGATTCTTTCGAAGCAGCTGTCGATGCTGGAAACTCGACGGGACTTGGCGTGGGAAAGGAAACGACAGCAAAAGCTGATGCAAGAAAGGCGGAGGGATATGGACTCGAGTGAATTATGCGATGAGGATTTTAACGAGCTCAAAGGTTGCATCGAGCTCGGTTTCGGTTTCAACGAGGAACACGGTGGTCAAAGTTTGACCAACACGTTTCCGGCGCTCGATATGTATTTTGCGGTGAACAGGCTTGGGAGCCCGACGAGCCCGAGAAGCTCGAGTTCATCGGGATCGAGATACTCGCCGGTCGGGTCGTTATCATCAAAATCGCTATCATCATTTTTCAGTGAGGATTCATCACCTTATAGTGCAGGTTTGTCTACTCCTTTTACTATCCAAACTCATCTAATTGCTGCAACAAAATCGGTTTTAAATATCTTGGACTTGGACTTACGTAATTTTTGGCAAACTAGTTGATAAGCTGATCGATAACCAATAAGTTAGTTAGTGGTTGATAAGCTAGCTGGTGAACAAATTATGTTTAAGAAAAACCAGCTTTATAAAAAATTAAGATAACCAAAAAAGGCAGCTTGAATAAATGTTCAATTACAAATGTTTTATAATATAGTTAAGAGAAATATTCAATAATGTAATTAAAAATAAATTTATAATAATATAATATATTGATTAATACAAAATTTTAAAATAAATTAAACAATATAATATATTGATTGAAAGTATATAAAATTGATTAATATATATATTATAAGTTTAGAATTTGTTAAAATAAATTTTAGAAAGAAAACTACATTAATTTATGATTTAAATTACTATTACTATTACATACAATAAAAATAAAAATAAAATTGATTAACTTGCCATGTCCTAAGTAATTAGTAATTTTAAAAGAATTATAATTAAGAGTTGTATTAAATAATTTTTTATTAAAGTATTTAACATGTATTTTTAATTATCTGTGAAAAAAATATAACTTTAATTCTATGTAACTTACTTAAATATGTTATAAAATTTTTATATTTATTTTTTGATAACTAAACATGTTAAATAATATCCGGTGTAATTAATAACATTTGAAAATAATTAATATTTATAGTTAATATATAATATGTAATCAAATTTAGTTAATACTATAAATTAATATTTATTAATAATAAATAATTAATATTCATTTTTAATTAATAATCGTTGATGTTAATAAAGGGTATAATTGAAAAATATCACAAGAAGCTCTTTAAACGATATTCCAAGTAATGTTTTAATAAGCTAATTTATGTTCATCTAAACATGTATCCAAAAATAAACTATCTTTTTTATTTGTCAAACACAGTCTTAAAATTTAGTAGTTGTTTTACAATAGGATATGATAGAATAATTTGCGTACATAACAAATTGTTTTTTACAAAACTCTTGAAATAAAATTTTATATTCGTTCTTTTGTGACACTTTTAAAAAGTGCCATGTGAATACGTCTTTTTTTTTTGGACACTTGCTCTATAATACGTTTTTTCAAATAAAGTTACTAATAGCATGTTATATTTCATATATGTTTTAAAAGAAAACTTGCAAGGATGTCAAAAAAAGTCTTATCACGTTATTGTAACACATGTAGTCATGTACATATCACACTCAAATACTCAATTGCTTAGTCATATAAAACATTTTTGAAATATATAACATTTATATCCAACAAAACTGGTGCACACCTCACCTTACTTTACCAAAAGCTTGAACTTTGGTCCAAAAAGGTTGGATTAAGGGTGCGTTTGGTATGCAGATAGGACATGATAGGACATAACAGTTGTTCAACGTTTGGTAAGACATGACATGGCAGGACTTGACAGAACTGGACAGAACTGGACAGAACATGACAAGTTAAATGACCATTTTACCCTTGGTTAGATTTTTAGCGTTTTTTATCTAATAGTCGATCTAGATGAAAATTAACAAAAAATAAAAAAACTCCATTCTATGTATCAAAATTAAAACTAGGTGTGAAGCATTTCGGACCATGTCGGATTCGGATTTAATCGGGTTCAGATTCGGATTTTAACAATATATGTTTGTCTTTTATTTTTCCACCAAATTAGTAGAAAATAGAAGTAGTGTGCAATGAAAATTTAAAGATGAACATATATTTAGTAAGAAAATTTGAATAAAAAATATCTAATAATGAAAAAATTATTTCTATATAAGATATAATGGCTATAAATTTAATCTTAACATTTCGTTTTACATTGTTAATTATTAAAGATTAAAATTAATTCAAACTCCAAAGTTCAAATTTCAAACGTTAAAAATTAAATTAAACACTTAAACTAATAAAATAAGTTCAAATCTCAAAGATTTGCATAAAAAAGTTATAAAAAATATTCATAAAAAGGTTTTATTCGGGTTTCGGGTGGGTTCGGGTAATAGGTACTGTTAGGGTCAAAATGTATTGTATTCAAGTTAGTGTTTTACTTTTTAAATGGAGACCTATCCGAACCGAGTAACTCGTCAAAAAGTTGAATTTCGAAGATCAAGTTAGTTCGAGTTATGTGGGTCAGGTAGATTCGAGGTTTTTCTAATTCGATATTCGGTTTTTCGGATTTGGTCGAGTTTTGTCCACCCCTAAGTATGAGACAATTATAAAGAAATAGAAAATCAATTTGTATTTTGAGGGGTATAATAGTAAATATGACTTTGTTCTACTTAGTTTTAGGAGGTAGGATGGAACAAGCTTGTCTCACTCTTGTTCTACTTAGTTCTGTATGTCTCACATAGTTGTCTGCCAAACATGGGACAAACATGTTATGTCCTGTCCCATCATGTCCTACGTACCAAACGCACCCTAAAGGATACCATTAGACCGACCAATAACCCTTTTATCTTAAGTCTTGTAAAACAATTATTATGATATTTAAATATATTTGGTGTCTTGCAAACGGATTTTATTGCAGTGAATAGGGATTTCATTTATGAAATGAAGACTCGTATCTATTTTTTCACAAAATGAAATTTAATTTGGTTGCAGGAGAAGATGCTGAACAAATTAAGACAAAGTTGAGGCATTGGGCTCAAGCAGTTGCTTGTTCTGTAATGCAGTCTTCATGACAATAAATTTAAAAAGGGAGATCTGAATCAGATTTGATATTCGGAGACGTCGAGAAATAGAGAATTCATACTCGATCGATCGGCCTACAAGGTGTAATTAATTACCTAATTACACCGCCAATATATACATACACATATATGATATATATTGGGTAAGTGCCATAGTTGAGAGACAAATTAAGCATATAGTTTTAGTGTGTATGTAAAATGTAGGATATGAGGGGGGATATCAGAATGAGATACTCATGAATAATGTAAAAGTAAACAAAACCAGATAAGTTTATAAAGCATAGACACAAGGAGAGTCGAAAGGCGTAGTAAATCACTTCATTTGTTTTACTATATGCTTCTCTTGTACTCAAAATGTTAGTAATATAAACTTTTGGTCACTTTGCATCACATCACATTCGTTACTATAAGCTTTTGATCTTTTCTTTAAGGGTGTCCGGGTTAGAACCCGTCTAATCTTCGATAATTTTATGGACTAAACATGACCCCCTTAAAATGTTCTTAGGTATGTGCACGGAAACGGAAAGGTTTGAACTCGATTGTTGACATGCTTTTGATCATTGCTATATTCTTTTCACAAATTGCTATATAAAATGCTAGAACGATTAATTTAGATTTTTTAACCTAGTTCTAATAGTTTTTTTTTTTTGTTTTGTAATAATACTTGTTAGAATATCTGATATTGTTTTAACAACTTATTGTAACGTATAAACATTTATTTAGTGAACTTATATATTAAAGAAAAATAAAAAATATATTTTTTAATAGAAAAGGTTATTTTAATAAAAATATTTTTAAGGACAGTCCATTTTTATTATCATCAAATGTTTTTTTTTAAATAAATATATGAATAGGTTCAAAAATATGTCAATAAAGATACTTAATTAGATAAAATGTCAAATAATTTTTGATAAAATAATTTATTGAAAAAAAGCACTTTTAGCACAACCTTTTTATTATTATCTGGATTTTTTTTAAATGAACACGTGAATAGTTTTTTTCTAAATGAATATGTAAATAAATATATTTTTTCTCAATATCAATTTGTTTTCTTAAAGGTTGTTAATTGATGTTGTTAATTTGAGAAACATTTCGTCCTGTTCTCGAGATTAATAAGGGAATGAAAGGGAAGGGAAGGGGAGGAAAATCTTTTCATTTTATTTCAAATCCTCGTACTTTTGAGATGATAAGTTTTAAGTCAAAATAAGCCTTAACTCCTTCTCCAAACCCCTCCCTTTCCTTCCCTTTCCTTTCTTAAATGAAATTCGAGAACACAAATTTTTAGCTTTCCTTCCAAACTCTTCCCTTTCCTTCGCTAAAAAAAACTCGAGAACAGGGTGTTAGTGTCATCAACATTTAAGTGAGATTGTGATTTACTTGAGATAGATTAGGTGAGAAATACAAATATAAAGTGAGTTCGAAGGCACATAATGCATACTCACAAATGGTGTCTCTATGGCCATCCGCAACGGGCCGGTGGAGAGGGCCGGTACCGTCGGTGCTGTTGGTCCCAAGTAGGTGACCTTCAAGTAAGGATAGTGATTGGGATTATAGAAGGGGGGGTTGAATATAATCACACAGTTTTCTCACTTTTAAATTCTTGTTTTATAAACAATATGAATTTACAGATTGTTGCGGAAATAGAAAAGACAATTAGTCTAAACTAAACAATCTAAGTTCTTTCACTATGCACTAAGTGAGAAGAGAATAAAGAAAGAAGATAGAGGGAAAAAGAGAGAAAGGACTTGAGTATTTTAGGATGAAGAAGAAGTGTGGAGAACATCTCTTCACGTCCTATTTATACTCCATGCATTTAATGCATGCAGACCTACTATTGTGACGTGTCACAATGTGAGTGGTCTGTTGTACTATTTACTATAAACAAATACTCTTTGCATGGTGTGCAAAAGAGGATGTTTGTAAACAGTTGCCTTATGGTCTGATAAGTACGGAGGGAACAGTAAAGTAACTGCCCTTATGTACTATTGTGTCAGAAAAGGCGAGTAATCCTTTTGTGCATTAGACTAAGACATTGTTCTAATCCTTCAGGATCAGGATACTGATCAGTGACTAGAGTCCTGAAACTGGGGACGTTCAGGGTCACGTGTATCCTGATGAATCTTCAGGATGTCATACGATAGTGAACAGACTGCTATCACTGAGTTCCGTCTTCAGATCACGAGCATGCTGTTCCTGTCATCAGCTATTTCTTCGACGTCGCTGATGGTTCTTTGTGTATGATCTTAATGTCTTCAGGAGGAGGTCTTCACTTCAGTGGACAGGATCAGTAGACTGCAGAACAGACTCGTTAGTCTCCTGATCCTGATCCTGAAATCTATAAAGTTAAGTTACAGCATAAGTAACATGGAATAATACTGAACAGATTCAGTGATAATTCCTCAAGCTATAACAGAAGTAAAAACCTATTCACTAAGTAAAGATTCAGGATCATTATCATTTCATCAGGTCTTAGGAGAGCTGGATCAACAATCTCCCCCTAAATGATAATGATAAGACAACAGAGTAATTGTCTTAATCTAGAAAAGTTAGAAATAAATCTAAGTCTAGAACTAAACAGTAGGAAATAGAACTCATAAAGGTACATGTCCCATTTACTGTTTTGAGGGATCTTTTTCAGTACTATGATGGAATGAAGTACAATGCACTGAATTGCATTCTCATTAATCTCATTAAATATTACAAGAGTAAGGAAAATACAAAAGTACATGACAGGAGTACTGAAAGAAAAAAATTACAAGACAACTAACTATCAGATTCTTCGCTAATGTATTCAGTCTTGACGCAAACAGGAACAGGAGTGTCGCTGAAGGCAAGTCTGTGATCAAGTATAGCTCTGACAGTGCGGATGATCTCTTTGTTGTCTGGATTTTTCTTATCTTGTTGTGCAGTGAAGAGAACTGTCAAAAGATGTTCATAGGGCGCTATGTGTAGCTCACTGAAGCGCTGAAAGCGTAGGATTGAGTTACTGCTAACACATATGCCATGAACAGGTTCTCTGATTACTTGTCCTTCAGATAGAGTGATTCCTGGAGGGAATGAAAGATCAAGCATCGAGAGGTCCAGAGGTTTAACAACCATTCTGGGAAGACAGGGAGTTGGTCTTCTTGTAGAGGTGCCTGCAGATCTTCGAACAGGCTGCTGAGATAGGAGTGGAGAGTGTTGGAGCAGGTCATCAGGTATTTCAGTTGTCCTTCTGATGCGAGCAATAAGTCCTTCAATGACTTCTTCTACTTCAGCCCGATAGTTCTTGTTGGCTTTGGGAAGCAGGGATCTGATTTCGTTCCACTCTGACAAGTTGTAGCGGTCTAACTTGTCCAGAGTGTGCTCTACGTCCTTTACTCCAGAGCGTTTGACTGTGATCCAGGTTTTACCAGGATTACCTTTCTTGCCTCTTGATCGGCGAAGATGGATACCTGAGATGGCAGCACCATGCTTTCGGAGGTGTAACCGATCTCTGCACCAGTCAAGCTCAGCATTCACTTCTCCAGTCTCTATCTCTGCATTTTTGTTGAAGACCTTCAGAACAGCCTTCTGTGCAAGGATATGATCCGCACTTATTTCAGCATCTTCATCTACAAAATCCGATGCAAGCCTTCGAGCGGCTTGAGCAGAAAGGAAAGCTTCCTTCTGCTTCTTATTATGCTCTAGTTGAGCCTGTACAGCCTCGTTGTACTCCTCCTGCGAGAGATAGGCGAACTCAGAGTCACAAGAGGTACGAAGAGGAATTTTTACTCTTGTACTCTCGAGTCGCTCTATCACGGCGTCTAAGCGCCCATCCCTGTCAATGGCAAAGGAACTGTCAGGGTAGTTTTCACCTTCAGATCTAGGAGAGTTTGAGGGAGGTGATCTGGGTGAGGAAGCAGGGGTAGAGAAGTCATCAGAGATGAATTCATCATCTGATGAGAGGCATATGGTTTCAGGGGTGGCTCGGATTTCAGGGGTTCTGGATGAAGAGGCTTCTTGGTTGAAACGGGTTGCAGGACGGGTAGAAATGGTTTCTTGGTTGAGGGGTGTGATCCTGAAGGTCATTTTAGCTAATTTAGCTCTGGTCTGTTCATTGGGACTATTCTCCATTAGGCGAATAATGTCACCAGTGACAGAGCCAAAGTTGACATCGTGAGTTTCAGGATCGGCTTGGTTAATGGGTTCAGGTTCTGGGTGAGAGGTGAGTTCAGGAGTTGGTTCAGGAGAGGGTAGTTTGGGAGGTTGGTAGATAACCATTTGAAGGTTATTAGGAGGGGAGTTTTCAGGTGAGGAGTCTAGGGTGATGGTTTCAGGGGTAGGTTTGGTTTTAAGAAGAGAAGATATGGGTTGGTTATCAGAGGAAGAGGGAGAGGATGGTGGTAGAGACGTACCAGAGGCATCAGGGTTCTCCCCCTGAGGTTGTGCGAGCCCTGGAATGGGCGCAGAATCAGTAGGGATCTTCTCGATGAAGATGTCATCGTCAGCATCATCATCATCTTCATCATCAACATCGTCGTCTTCATTATTCCCCCCGTCTTCAGTGGTTCTCCAGTTGGTGGAGGGGGAATATGCTGAATGGTCTCGGGGCTGTCTCTCCCCCTCAGCAGGTGCCTGCAGTAAGGCAGCTGTTGTAACACTCCTTTGGAGGAGAGAGGCCATGTCACCCAGAAGCTTGCGCTGGATGAAGGACGATGTGATCAAGGACTGTAACACGTCCCTGTCCGCCGTGGTGAAAGACGGAGGCGGTGCAAGAGCAGTGGTGAGGGCATTGACAGCAGTGGAGAGCCCTTGCACCTGCTCCTAGATGGCTCGGAGAGCAGCTTCCTAAGCATCCAACCTCTGAACCACCGTTGTTTGAAAGGTGGTGAGAGAGTTGGTGCTGTTGATGATGTCGGTGGAAAGCGCAGGGAGTGCCGTGGCCTTTAGGTCATCAATTGATGCCTGAAGATTGGTGGAGGAGGAGGCAACTTGAGACACCTTGTCATGGATATTATCCAGACAAGGGATGGAGAGGGTGACGGCCGTTGGCGGCGGAGTCGCGGCGATGGCGGCGGCAGTGGCACTGGCGGCGGCGGCTTCAGCGGCACTGGCGGCGGCGGCTTCAGCAACGGCTGCAGCAGCTTGGGCAGCAACAAGTTCCTGTTGGAGGGACTGGAGCTGTGCCGAGTGCTCGGCCTCCTTCTGCTGGAGGGCAGTGCGGGCCTCAAGCAGGTTCCTTTCAGCGGACTGCCTGCGTAGTTCAGCTGCGTTCAGCTGATGCTCGGCATCCGTGAGGATGAAGTCGTTGAAGGGGTCATCCTGATGAAGATGCCCTTCAGAACCTGCTCCTAAAGAACCTGTAGACATAGTAACTAAGTGAGCACTAGAAGACTCATTAGTTTTCAGAGAAGAAGGAACAGTAATATATGGCTTAGAAATATTACCTGAGGCTTGGAGGGTATCAGGATGATTACCCACCAGATTCTCTGAGGGTTCGAGTTGAACCACCTCAGGTTCTTGTGTAACAGGGGCAGATGTAGAAGTATCTGCAGTGGAAGAACGTTTAGATAAAGGGGAAGGTTTATTAAAGAGCTGGGGCAGGGTAATGTAATATTTCTTACCAGCCGCCTGCGTCTTTTTCTTTTGCGCCCTTGCTTTGGCGCGTTTTGTAGGAGGTGGGGGAGTGACAGAGGATGGTTGGGGGCGCTTCTGGAGCGCAGAAGATGTGGTTGCAGCTGGGGAAGTCAGTATTGGGTTAGCTACTGACATAGCATGCATAGAAGTAGAAGAATGAGGTTTGGAAGAGATGATAGAAAACGTACCTGTAGTGGGAGCGGTGGATGGTTCAGCATCCTCCTGATCCTGATCCTGAGCAGGTTCAGGAACGACCAGGACGTCGGAGAGAGGGACGTCCTCAGGATGATGAACAACTTGTTCCAGGAACCTGGGTCCCAGAGAGTAGTTGTTGGAGTTCCCTACCTTGGGGTAGTTTGCCCCCATGTGCAGCTCCAGGACGGCTGAGAAAAACCTGGTGAAGGCTACGTTGGCGACCCGATTCTTGCTTCGGACCTTCCTCACCATGTCGTCCCAGATGGAGCGAGCATAGTCGAACTCGCGATTCTTGATCGCAGAGTAGACCATCTGTTGGATGACCATCGGGAACTGCTCCGTGCTCCCTGTTTTGCCCGATAAGCACAGGCCAAACGTGTTCCATATATAATAGAACACGGCGTTTAGTCCTGACTTATGGACAGTAGCTCCTGTCTTCGGTAGCAGGACGCCTTCCTTGTTGACAGGCCATCGGTAGCCTATGGTGTCCAGGAGCTCGACGATCTCGTCAGAAGAGGGGACAGGAGGAAAGCGCTTCTTCTTGGGGAAGTTAAGCACGTTCCTGAGTGTTCCGAAACCGAAGGAGATGAGGTTGTCCCTGATTTGGAACTTGATCACCTCGCGCAGGACGCCCTTGGAGTTCTTCTCCTTGGTAACCATGGCTGTAGACTACAGTTGTTGTAGCATGGGCTTGTTCGGCTTGGGGTCCAGGGTGAAAGCCGTCTTCAGAGGGCTTCGTTGCAGGAAGTCCTTGGCAGGAATTAGATATTCCTTGTCTTCAGGAATGTCAAACAGAGCAAGAACGTTGTTCTGTTTGAATTGAACGTCATGCGCAGGGATGACGATCGGCAGGCTTTCAGAGGAGGATTGTAGTGGAGTAGCCTCGGAGGAGAGTTGAGCGTCCAGCGAAGAAGTAGTAGCAGCCATCCTGTTAGAAACATAAAAATAACATATATGGATGATTAAGAGTCCAAAATATGCATTTTTCTTCATTTTTTAATGAACACAAAATATGTTCATAAAAATGGTGATATCCTTTATACTTAGAATAGATTAGATACCAAAATACACAAAAGGAATGTGTTTTGGTATTAAAAAGAACTTCTATTTTGATGAAAAGATATCAAAATAGGAGTTTATGACTGTTTCTTAAAAGAAATAAGAAAAATCATGTTAAACAGTTTTAACAAAAATCTTTGAAGATTTTAGGAAAACTAAGATCAAACAAAGTGATCTTAGGGTTTTTGGAAAAACGTTTATCAAAATAAGTTGTTTTTAAGGAAGAATACCAACTTAGATTGTGGAAAGAACAAAGAACAAAAGGAAACTTACGTTGATCTTGTTAAAGAAGTGGTAAGTGTGTGTTCTTGGTGTTCTTGAGAATGCAGATTCTTGCTTTTACTTGCTTGAATGCTTAGAGAGTAGTATGTGAGCGTAAAGAGTGAAAAGGATTACGAATGAGGTTTTTATACCTCGTGGTAGGAGAGAGAAAAAGGATGAGAGAGAAAAGAGCGGCTAATTTCAAACGTTATGATGAAAAAGAAGCTCGACGCGCGTTCACGCGCCTGACACACGTAGTGGGGAACAGGAAACGTCCCATTACGTGTCAGTGCAGGTGAAAGGTTTGTTTTATTAGAAAAACTAAAAACCACCTTTTCAGGGGATGATTCCATTTTGGTGAAAGATATGGTTTATTGGAATCAGAGTACTTATCAGATAAGTACTGTTTTGGGAAAATCCTCTTATCACATTTAATGCGATAAGGTTTCAGTATCAGAGGGAAGAAATACTTACCTGAGAATCATCAGTATTCGGATATTGAACAAAGATTTTGTAAGTACTGAATAGAGTCATCCTCTGAAGAAGAGTTATTCAGGAGTTGTTAATAAAAGAGGTCCTGAGGGAATATTTTCAAAAGGACTTTAACAACTGTTTGTCCTGAGAACTTCTATTCTTCAGGATTTAACATCCCAAGTTCACTGAGGAGCATATTAAAACGCGTCACATCCAGTGGTTTGGTAAAGAGGTCAGCAAGCTGATATTCAGTAGGGACAAAATGGAGTTCAATATCGCCATTCATCACATGATCCCTGATGAAGTGATATCTCACTTCAATGTGCTTTGTCTTAGAGTGTAAGACAGGATTGTTAGCAATGGCTATTGCTGAAGTGTTGTCACAGTAGATAGGAATTTTGGAGAGTTGTATGTCATAGTCCTGAAGTTGATTTCTCAGCCACAGGACCTGAGCACAACATATTCCTGCTGCAACATATTCAGCTTCAGCAGTTGATGTGGACA
This sequence comes from Centaurea solstitialis, assembly GCA_030169165.1. Lineage (NCBI taxonomy): Eukaryota > Viridiplantae > Streptophyta > Magnoliopsida > Asterales > Asteraceae > Centaurea > Centaurea solstitialis. Next base: position 84,726,251 of record CM058042.1, read on the forward strand.
CAGAGTTCTGCTTCTTGCTAGTCCAACTCACCAACTTGCCACCTAATAGGTGACAGCCACCAGTAGTGCTTTTCCTGTCGATCTTACATCCTGCAAAGTCACTATCAGAATAAGCTGTTAGATCGAACCCTGAGTCCTTGGAGTACCAAAGACCCATGTTAGGAGTTCCCTTCAGGTATCTGAAGATCCGCTTTACAGCGGTCAGATGGGATTCTTTGGGTTCAGCCTGATAACGAGCACAGAGACATGTAGAATACATGATATCAGGACGACTTGCTGTAAGATACAGCAGTGAGCCAATCATTCCTCTATAGAGAGTCACATCAACAGGTTTCCCTTTGGAATCCTTGTCAAGAGACAGAGGAGGAGCCATTGGAGTCTTCATCGGTGTACAGGATGTGAGATCAAATTTCTTCAGCATCTCATGTACATATTTACCTTGATTGATGAAAATTCCCTTTTCAGATTGCTTGATCTGAAGTCCTAAAAAGAATGTTAGTTCGCCCATCATAGACATTTTATATTCAGATTTCATGAGCAACTCAAACTTTTCGCAGAGTTTGGGATTTGTGGATCCAAAGATAATGTCATCGACATATATCTGGACAAGAAGGATATGCTTAGGATATTTCTTCAGAAATAAAGTGCTATCAATCTTTCCACGAACAAAACCTTTAGAGAGAAGAAAGGTTGAGAGGGTATCATACCAGGCACGAGGAGCCTGTTTTAACCCATAGAGAGCCTTGTTTAACTTGTAGACGTGATCAGGGAACTTAGGATCTACAAAGCCAGGAGGCTGAGCCACATAGACCTCTTCATTAAGTTTTCCATTCAGAAAGGCATTTTTAATGTCCATCTGATAAACTTTGAAGTTCATATGTGCTGCAAAAGCTAGGAAGAGTCGAATTGCTTCGAGCCTAGCAACAGGAGCAAAAGTTTCATCGTAATCAATGCCCTCTTCCTGCCTGTATCCCTGAGCCACAAGGCGAGCCTTGTTTCGAATGATTGTACCAATCTCATCAAGTTTATTTCGAAAAATCCACTTGGAACCAATGATTGTACGTTTTCGAGGCCTAGGGACGAGAAGCCAGACATTGTTTCTGATGAACTCTGCTAGCTCTTCCTGCATGGCTGAGACCCAGGCAGGATCACGCAAAGCATCATCTATTTCTTTAGGTTCATTTTCAGAGATAAAATTTACATAAAGACAGACGTTACCAGCTTGACGTCTAGTTTTCACACCAGAAGACGGGTTTCCAAGAACTTGATCAATGGGATGATCTTTGGTCCATCGGAGAGCAGGTGGTTGATACACCTGTCCTGAAGTAGATGCTTCATTGGATGATGGATCAGGAAGCAGATTTGTAGGAGAGGGTTCACTAACAGTGGTTTGAGAGAAGTCTTCACTGTTAGTGGGTTGATCAGGTTCAGGGGGTGTGATTTGAGTGATAGGGGTGGCATTTATGAGAGGAGGAGTGGTTATTCAGTGGGTGGTAAAGGATCTTCTTCAAAACCATCAGGAAGGTCTTGAGGAGAGGGATCAGCAATAGGAGGTTCAGGGACTTGAAAGAAAGAGTCAGCCCACTGATTGATTTCAGTATTATCATTTGGGTGAGGAAAGGTAGGACCCGATTCATCAAACTTGACATGAATCGTTTCCTCAATGGCTTGTCTTCGTTTGTTGAACACACGGTAAGTTTTAGAAATGGAAGAGTATCCGAGGAAAATTCCATCATCAGATTTGGAATCAAACTTTCCAAGATTATCTTTGTTGTTTAGGATGTAGCAGACACAACCAAAGATATGGAGATGTTTGATTGATGGTTTCCTGTTACGAAAGAGTTCGTAAGCTGTTCTTCTGAAACGCTTGACAATCAGAGATCTGTTCTGAGTGTAACAAGCAGTATTTACAGCTTCAGCCCAGAACTGAGTGGCAAGGTTGGCTTCACTCAGCATAGATCTAGCAGCTTCGATCAGCGTCCTGTTTCGTCTTTCAGCAACACCATTTTGCTGAGGAGTTCTCACAGAGGAGAAGTTTTGAGAGATACCTTTCTGTTCAAAGAAAGATTCCAGGGTACTGTTTTTGAACTCAGTCCCATGGTCACTTCTTATTGAACGAACAGTAAGGTTGTTGAGTTTTTCCATCTTCCTGACGAACAGGATGATTTCTTCAGGAGCATCACTCTTGGCACGTAAGAAGAAAACCCAAGTATATCTGGAATATTCATCTACGATCACCAGAGTATATTTCTTTCCACCAATGGATTGGACATTAACAGGTCCAAAGAGATCCATGTGGAGAAGTTGTAGAGGAGAGCTGATGGAGGAAATCTGCTTGGACTTGAAGCTAGCCCTGGTCTGTTTTCCTTTTTCACATGCTGAACAAAGAGATTCCTTTGTATAGCGAAAGTCAGGAAGACCAATGACCAGGTTGTTGATGCAGAGTTGATTCAGCGTCTTGAAGTTGAGATGAGAGAGACGCTTGTGCCAGAGCCAATTCATATCAGTGGAAGCACGTGATACGAAACAGAAGTTATCAGTGGAAGTATTCATGTTGATGATGTAGATATCTGCATGTCTAACACCATTGAGAATGACTTCCTTTTTCCTGTTCTTGACTTTGCACTTTTTCTTAGAGAAAGAAACTTTGTGATTCTTATCACACAGTTGACTGATACTCAGAAGATTATGCATCAGACCTTCAACATAAGCAACTCTTTTGAAAGTAGTTACTCCGTTGGTCAGAGTGCCATACCCTCGGGTTTGGCCTCTACCGTTTCCGCCAAAGGTCACAGCAGGACCTCTTTCTTCACGGTAGTTAGTGAGGACAGATTTAGAACCAGTCATGTGTCGAGAGCATCCACTGTCCAAGTACCAGATGCCCTTATCCTGTAAAATACAGAGTTTAAGTTTTCTTTGGTACCCATAGAACTATGGATCCAGAAGTATCAGTAGGACTGGTTGAATCAGTGTCAGCCTTTACTGAAGTATCAGTAGAGGAGGCTGGAGTCTTGACTGAAGGAACAGTCTTGACAACCTTCTTTCCTTTGACTGATTTCTCAGTCTTGGGAATCTTCTTTACCTTAGCTGATTTTTCAGCTTTGGTAGCATCAGGACACTTACTCGCAATATGGTCATTTAATCCACAGTGATAGCATTTGCGATATTGAAAGCGTTTGGTGTGGTCCAGAAAGTTTTTGAACTTTAGGTGAGCATGACCTGCACCAAGTATGCCTTTAGCATTGGACAATGGAGGAATTGGTTTCTTCTCCTGAGTCTTTTGCTTCAGGTCAATCTTCAGTCTAGGAGCAGGACTCTGAGAAAGAGACTTAGTTCCAGAGACTGAAGGACCACCACCCAGAACTTTGTTCTTGGGTTTAGGACCCTTGGTCTTTGAAGGTGTTTCAGTTTTGGATTTATCCTTAACTGTATTCTTTTTGCTCTTAGGAGCACCTTCAGGGTGTGTGTTAGAAGAAGAAGGGGTGTTTTCAGAGGCATTAGGAAGAGGAATAGAAGAAACAAATTTTCCAAATTTGAGCATGGAATTATCAGACTTAGTTTCTTCTTTCTTGTATCCACGAAAGAATCCAAGACCTCTTTTGCTTTTGTCAGGCCTCCCTGAAGCTAATATTTCATCAACTTTTTCAGAGGCGTCACTCCATCCTTTGATGGTGACTTTTTCAGCATTTAATTGGGCAAGGGCCTTCTCTTTGGCAGCAAGAGCCATTTCTCTTTCAATACAAAGAGTTTTGTTTACAGTGACCTGATCCTTATAATTTTCTTCCACAATGGTAAGCTGTTTTAATTTTTCTTGACATTCTTTGAGTTGTCCTCTAAGGTCAATATTCATTTTTTCAGCAGATGTTTTACCATTAAGGGCTTTGTAAAGGTCGAGAGTGACCAGGTCTAACTGTGTTAAGCTTTCAAGAGGGATGAGAGGAATAGGTACCTGACTGGAAGAATCAGTCGCCGAGGTGGAAGCTTCAGGAGTTGTGGAAGAAGAAGTTTCAGGATCCTGAGGAGGAATCTCTTCAGGAACCTCTTCTATCTTAGCCATGAGAGCTAAGGTAGGTTCCTCAATAATGGCCATCAGTGCCACTTGAGTATCTTCCTCATCAGACGAGTCATCAGAGGAGACATCATCCCAATCGCAGTCTTCTGCGATTAAACCTTTGCCTTTACGCTGAGTTTTCATCTTTTTGTACTTTTCCTTCAGGCGTTGGTATTTGGGGTTCTTGGAAGAAGATTTTGCAGAGGAGGGAGCAAACTGACTTTTTCTGTACCTGCAATCATTAGCAAAGTGTCCTTTGCCCTGACAGTTGTAGCAGATAGCAGTAGCCTTGTCAGTAGAATCTGACTTTGGCTTGTCAGTAATAGAAAGATGTTTCTTTTTATGGAAGTTTCCCTTTTTGGCAAACTTTTTGAAGGATCTAGTTAAAAGAGCAAGAGATTCATTGAATTCAGGGTCTTCTGACATGTCAGAGTCAGAAGATTCTAATTCAGTAATAGTTACTGAAGAAGAAGAAGCAGCAACAGGAGGAACTGAATCAGAAACCAATGCAACAGATGTGCTTTTGGATTCTTTAGAATCTCTTATGAGATTCTTTTTCAGTTTCTTCTGTTGTTCACGGTTCAGAAGAATACCGTACAGCTCACTTAGAGTGAGTGTCTTTATGTCCTTTGACATAGTTAAGCAGGAGGTGTAGATTTCCCAATGTTCAGGAAGAGCTTCCATGAACTTGGTAACCACCTCAGAGTTAGAGTAGGTAGTACCGATGGTCTTCAGATCAATCAGAAGACAGTTGAATCTCTGATGTAGCTGGGAGAGAGTTTCATCCTTCTGATGAATAAAGCTTTCGTACCGTCGAACCAAGAAAATCTTTCTTGATTCCATTAGTACGGCGGTACCTTCATATTGAACACAGAGAGTGTCCCATATCTCCTTAGCAGAGCGAAGGTGACAGACAGAATGAAAGACGTCATCAGGGAGTGACATGGCAATGAGAGACCTAGCCTTGGTGTCAATGTTGACCAGGCGTCTATCTTCATCATTCCAGTCAGTTACGGGCTTCACCAGCTCCCTTTCAGGAACAGCAGGTTGGCCACCAGCAGCAGGAATGGGGTGGACTGTTTGTGTAGGCACATGTGGTCCATTTTCCAGAAAATAAGGAATCTGGGGATCAGAACCAGAGAGGAAAAGTTCCATCCTGGTTTTCCAAAGAGAGAAGTTGTCTTTGTTAAACCGAGGAGGCTTTCCAGCAGAGCCGGTATCAAAGTAGTTATCCTTAGCTTGAAGAGCCATAGAATAAGAAGAGAGAGGATCACAAGATTTTTCTAAAGAAGAAAATGAGAGCTTGTATCTGCTCTGATACCACTTGTTGGTCCCAAGTAGGTGACCTTCAAGTAAGGATAGTGATTGGGATTATAGAAGGGGGGGGGGTTGAATATAATCACACAGTTTTCTCACTTTTAAATTCTTGTTTTATAAACAATATGAATTTACAGATTGTTGCGGAAATAGAAAAGACAATTAGTCTAAACTAACCAATCTAAGTTCTTTCACTATGCACTAAGTGAGAAGAGAATAAAGAAAGAAGATAGAGGGAAAAAGAGAGAAAGGACTTGAGTATTTTAGGATGAAGAAGAAGTGTGGAGAACATCTCTTCACGTCCTATTTATACTCCATGCATTTAATGCATGCAGACCTACTATTGTGACGTGTCACAATGTGAGTGGTCTGTTGTACTATTTACTATAAACAAATACTCTTTGCATGGTGTGCAAAAGAGGATGTTTGTAAACAGTTGCCTTATGGTCTGATAAGTACGGAGGGAACAGTAAAGTAACTGCCCTTATGTACTATTGTGTCAGAAAAGGCGAGTAATTCTTTTGTGCATTAGACTAAGACATTGTTCTAATCCTTCAGGATCAGGATACTGATCAGTGACTAGAGTCCTGAAACTGGGGACGTTCAGGGTCACGTGTATCCTGATGAATCTTCAGGATGTCATACGATAGTGAACAGACTGCTATCACTGAGTTCCGTCTTCAGATCACGAGCATGCTGTTCCTGTCATCAGCTATTTCTTCGACGTCGCTGATGGTTCTTTGTGTATGATCTTAATGTCTTCAGGAGGAGGTCTTCACTTCAGTGGACAGGATCAGTAGACTGCAGAACAGACTCGTTAGTCTCCTGATCCTGATCCTGAAATCTATAAAGTTAAGTTACAGCATAAGTAACATGGAATAATACTGAACAGATTCAGTGATAATTCCTCAAGCTATAACAGAAGTAAAAACCTATTCACTAAGTAAAGATTCAGGATCATTATCATTTCATCAGGTCTTAGGAGAGCTGGATCAACAGGTGCACACCATCAAGGATGGCCGGTAGCTGACCGACAGGAAGTTCCATCGGCATTGGGGTGCCGGATGAATTGAGCTGACCCACCCCACCCCTACCCCCTCTCTCTATCTCTATATCTCTCTCTCTCTATCTCTCTCTCTCTCTCTTCTATTTGTTTTTTTATTCAATTAATTAGAGAGGTACGGTTAAGGATGAAATGTATGGAATTGGTAGGGTAGTGGTAAAGATAGTGGAAAGTTGATGTGGCATCAGGTATGGCCTGCACGGTTAAGGAAGGCCTATCACCTTATATCGTCATAAGACGAGGGTCAGTAGGTGCGACCCTCTTGCTGCCCCTATCTACAAACTTTAGGATGAGTTGTGTGGAATATAAGTTTCGAGATGTTTTATAAAACAATTTAGTATGATACCCATACTACTACGACACTTTATAAACCCGATTTTTTCTGTAATGATACATGTTTTAGCCATAACTATCATCAAGAAGCCATAACATTGAAAGCAAAAATTGGGGCAAACAAATGAGGATCTCCTCAAAGACAATCCTAACAAGTTGAAGTATCAAATGAAGGTAATTGATATTGTAACATGAATTTTTAATCCTACATACAAGCTAGGCAAGTTATCATAACATTTATGAAGAATAATTTAATAGGATGCTTGTTAAGGTATTATGTTTCATGTTAATGCAGTTTATGTGATATTTTATGTAGGACTAGCAATTTCCGACACGATACGACACGAAAATAAAATGGTTTGGGTTGAGATGTTTGACACGCCAACCTGCCAACCCCTCAAATTTCATAGGTTGACTCGTCGGGCTGGTGGGTTGACCCGTGAACCCGTTTATATTTAAATTAATTATTATATGTATATTTTTTATATAATAAAAGAAGTAAAAAAATCAATAACCCTACTCCTAATAACCCAAGTTTGTCTTCGTTCAATCGGGTGTTGATGTTCAAGAACTAGCTCAAAACATAATGGATATGAACATTCATGAAGACAAAAGAGAGACTACGAATTCTAACAAACTACAAGTTTATTTGTAATTTGAACTTTAAACTTGTTTTATTTGAACTTGGAACTTGGTTGTATTTGGTTGCTTTTGAACTTGGTTGTATTTGATTGCTTTGTAACTTAATTGTATTTCAACTTTCTTTTTATTTGAATTGTATGGAATATGAACTTTGACCTGTCAACCCATTTATGACCCCCAACCTGTTTATGACCCACCAACCCGTGACACGACCCACGACACGACCCTTCACGGGTAAGGTTTAAAAACTCGAGACGATTAGCTAAATGGGTCGTGTCAGGGTTGAGGTTTCTAACCCTCAAACCCACCAACCTGTGACCCGCCAACCCTCTAACCCGCCAATTGCCACCCCTAATTTTATGATATATGTTATGTTGTAGAAGTATTGTTAGTAGTTTAGTGAGATTACTAGGATTCAATATGTATTCAATTAACTTTTTGTAGTAATTAATAATGTATAAAATGGCTTATTCACATCAAAGACATCCCCTTACCTCGTATTCGAGTATACTCGTCATTCATACATTTTCACATTGTTTATCGTTACCTTTAAGTGGTATATATATACCACTTGACATTTGTTACAAAGTTGTATTCACAAAGCTTCTATGCTAGTTCTCAAACTAATGAGTCAAATTATAACAATACCAAACAACATGAGCAAACACCAATATCAATCAGTGTATTTTTGGTGATTGGAAAAACTTAGTATATAAGAAATTTTACAAAAGATATGCCTTTCTAATATAACTATAGTGTTACTAACAATTAATTAAGCAACAAAAGAAGATCATTTAAATTTTAGGCCTAGATAATTACAATTAAATAAAACAATATCTTCTATGAGTATCACAAAATCATTTATTATTAATTTCTATTAATCTTGAGTGTTTTGTGGAATGATTTACAAATGAACGAATTAATTTTAAGGAGAAACATGATTAATTTTAAGTCTATTTGTTACTACTCCATCATAAAATCAACTTTTACCCAAATTTCTTCAACTAATTAATTTTAAGGAGAAACATGATTAATTTTGTATTTTCAGTTTACATTTCGTTGCACCTTACTAATATATAAAAGGGTTTATGACCTATAAGGGTAACCAATTATTTCAATTGTACAAATGTTACCATCAAACTATTTTTTGTACTTAATTGACCAATAAACTCTTTTTGACTGTACATATATTACCATTATGACCGGGTATAACCCGTAAACCACCGTAAACAACCGGTAACCACCACCACCAAAGCACCACCACAACCACCACCACCACCTTCAAACCCACCACCACCACCACCACCACCACAAAACACCACCACAACCACCACCACCTTCAAACCCACCACCACCCCACCAAAAACCCACCACCAACACAAAACCCACCACAGCCACCACCACCTTCAAACCCACCACCACCACCACCACCTTCACCACCACCTTCAAACCATCACCACCACACCTACCAAAGCTGCCGCCACCACCACCACTGAAACACCACCACCAAACCGATCTGCAACCACACCACCACCAAATCGAAACCCTAAATCGAGCACGCCGGAATCAGATGAGCGTCGGTTTTGCCTGAATCGAGCATGGTTTCGCCTGAATCGAGCCTGGTTTCGCCTGAATCGAGCATGGTTTCGCCTGAATCGAGCCTGGTTTCGTCTGAATCGAGCCTGGTTTCGCCTGGTTTCGTCTGAATCGAGCGTCGCCGCAATCGAGCACGCCGGAATCCGCCTGGTTTCGTTTTTCCGATCTGATGAGCGTCGCCGGAATCAGACCATCCATCCCCAAATCGAAACCCTAAATCGATCGTCGTCGGAATCCGATCTGGTGGTGTTTTGGTGGTGGTGATGGTGGGTTTGAAGGTGGTGATGGTTGTGGTGGTGTTTTGGTGGTGGTGGTGGTGGTGGGTTTGAAGGTGGTGGTGGCTTTGAAGGTGGTGGTGGCTGTGGTGGTGGGTTTGAAGGTAGTGGTGGCTGTTGTGGTGGTTTGGTGGTGGTGGTGGTGCTGGGTTTGAAGGTGGTGGTGGTGTTTTGGTGGTGGTGGACCTGGTGGTGGTGGTTACCGGTTGTTTACGGGTTATACCTGATCATAATGGTAGTATATGTACAGTCAAAAAGAGTTTATTGGTCAATTGAGTACAAAAAATTGTTTGATGGTAACATTTGTACAATTGGAATAGTTGGTTACCCTTATAGGTCATAAACCCTATATAAAACTAGTGTTGGATTGTTGATAATTAAATGATAGAGAAATTCAAAAGTAATAACGAAAAAGAAAACATTTATTCGTAGTTAATTCGTTTTTTCATACATGACCTGTGTATCAAATACAACCTTAGAATTATTTATTTGATTAATCATAGTTAAGGTTTTTTATATTGAAAAAAATAAATAAATCAAAAACCATACTTGAGCTCTTTAATATTAAAACTCTAAAATGATCCAACCAAAATTAAAATAAATTTATCAAAGCATTACTAGCCTAGTAGTCTATAACATTTTTGAAAAGGACAGTGGATGACATCCATGTCTATCCAAGTTCGATTCACGAGGTGAACATGTGGCAATACCCTGATTATAGGTCGGCTTTCGGGTTGGTCCATAGTCGCCAATGATTAGTCGGATGTCCGTATAAATCCCGAATACCTTCTCGACTTCTAGTCAAAACGTGTGCGTAACTTATTTATGGTTCAAAAAAAAAGTTAAATCAAATTCCATACTTGAACAAAAAATAAAACCATATCCAAGTTTCAAATTTGAACGTACAACACTCCAATGCACAACGTACAACACTGTAACTCTATTCCCTAGAAATAGAATTCAAAACAGTTTCAATATCTTCTTCACTTTCCCTTTTTCCCCCAATTTCCCGCCCACCATTTCAAATTTCAAAACCCTAAATCGATCTATTTACCGTTGATTCCACCGCCATTAAACCCTCATTTCTCCATCTTCTCCATCTTCAATTCTTCACCAAACCCTACCTTCATCCTCAATCAGACACCATCTCTGTGTCTCTTCACTCAACACAACAACCATGGCGACGGACCAGCGCCAGCCGCTGCAAAGCACCACCGATAACATCCCGCCGGCCGCCAAACCGGCCGGAAAAAGAGGTAGAACAATCGAAGAAACTTTCCAGAAGAAGACTCAGCTCGAGCACATTCTTCTCCGGCCGGATACTTACATCGGATCCATCGAGAAGCACGAACAGACGCTTTGGGTTTGGGAGCGAGATCAGATGGTGAAACGATTGATCTCGTATGTTCCAGGTTTGTACAAAATATTCGACGAGATTCTCGTGAATGCCGCCGATAACAAGCAGCGAGACCCTAAAATGGACACCTGTGAAGGTTACTATTGACGTCGAGAAGAATTTGATCAGTGTGTATAACAATGGAGATGGAATACCGGTGGAGATACATAAGGAGGAGCAGATCTATGTTCCTGAGTTGATTTTTGGCCATTTGCTTACTAGTAGTAACTACGATGATTCGATTAAGAAGACTACTGGTGGTAGAAACGGTTATGGTGCGAAGCTTGCTAACATTTTCTCTACTGAGTTCACGATTGAGACTGCAGATGGGAAGCGTAATCGAAGATATAAGCAGGTATAACATCGATGATATATATATATATATATATATATATATATGATTAGATTTGTGAAGATTTAGGGTTCTTATGAATTTCAATTTAGTAATTTGAGATTTTGTTTAACTTTTTATTGTTTTTGGTATGCTTTAGTTGCCTGTTCAGTGAATTGGATTTTACTCATTTTAGGAATTATTGTCATCAGATGGTTGATTTGGGATTACAAATTTCAGATGGAACCCTAAAATATGAAATAATTGGGGTCTTAACAGTTTCTTATGAAGCATTTGTTTCTTTAAGATAGTTGTATCTGATTGAAGTCAATTGTTACTGATTTTCCATACTCTAATTACTTTGGGGAGATACATAGTTGTTATACATGGAATTTCTTTGTGGTTTTTTGAACTTAGGTATATGATTTGGCATGTATTAGTTTGCAGATGATCTATCATGAGTTCAATTGCTAATTATTGTGCAAAACCTCAAAGCTAATGTTTTGTTTTGTCATCACCATTTGGATTGAAGTTCACATGATGATAGATTTATGGTTTGAGGTTATTCAGCTTACTTTACCATTGTCATCAGATGGTTGATTTGGGATTACAAATTTCAGATGATACACTAAAATATGGAATATTGGGTCTTAACAGTTTCTTATTAAGTGTTTGTTTCTTTAAAAGATAGTTGTATTTGGTTGAAGTCAATTTAACCGACTTTCCATACTCTAATTACTTTGGTCAGATATTATAATTGTTATACCTAAAATTTCTTTGTGGTTTTCTGAATGAAGGTATATGCTGGCATGTATTAGTTATCAGATGGTCTATCATGAATTCAATTGCTAATTATTGTGTAAAACCTCAAACCTAATGTTTTCCTTTGTCATCACAAATTGGATTGAAGTTTTCATGATGATAGACTTATGGTTTGAGGGTATTTAGTTTACTTACAATGGTTTATATTGGGTGTCATTATTTAAGCTACATTTTTTTTGATTGTGCTTTAGGTGTTCTCAAACAACATGGGGAATAAATCGGAGCCAACCATAACAAAATGCAAGTCTGGTGAAAATTGGACCATGGTTTCATTTAAGCCCGACTTATCCAAGTTTGGCATGGATTGTCTCGAAGATGATGTTGTGGCTTTAATGAAGAAGCGGGTGGTCGATTTAGCAGGCTGTCTTGGAAAGACTGTGAAAGTTGAGCTTGATGGAAAACGCGTTCCTCCTAAAACTTTCGAAGATTATGTAAAGCTTTATCTCCCATCTTCTGATGACAACTTAAGGTTTCTTTCTACACTTATATTTAATTCCAAGCCGTTATCTATAGAAGTTAACTTTGATGCTGACTTAATTTGTCAATTTATAGGATTTATGAGAAGTTCAATGATAGATGGGAGGTTTGTGTTAGTATGGCTGATGGGCATTTTGAACAGGTATAAGCCCTTTTATTGAGATCATTTACTTTGCTGGTTAGTTGCTTATTATTAATTTATTTTTCTTGATTTCTGTAAATCAGGTGAGCTTTGTAAACAATATTGCCACAATCAAGGGAGGGACACATGTTGACTACATAACCAATCAGATTGCCAAACACTTGGTGGCAGTTGTACAGAAACAGAACAAACATGCTACTCTCAAAGCTCACAATGTAAAGAATTATCTGTGGGTGTTTGTCAATTCCCTCATCGACAATCCTGCTTTTGATTCTCAAACAAAGGAGACTTTGACGATTAAGCAAAGCAGTTTCGGGTCCACATGTGAACTTACACCGGAATTCTTGAAAAAAGGTATGCATTCAGTTTCATTGTTGGAATCAGGAAGTTATGCCTTATTGCCTTTTGATCTGTTTAGGTGACATTGTTTGTTATCTGTTGTTCAGTGGCCAAATCTGATATCGTGAAAAGAGTCATATCTTGGGTACAATTTAAGCAACATAATGATCTCAAGAAAACAGATGGTACCAAGAGGGGAAAGCTCAACATTCCTAAACTTGAAGAGGCGAATTATGCTGCTACTAGTAATTCTGAAAACTGCACGTTGATCCTCACAGAAGGGGATTCGGCTAAAGCTCTTGCTGTAAGTTGATTTTGTACTTTTCTTAAGCATCTGCCTGCAATCATGATAACTCTATATGTATGTTTGTTTGGATTTATAACATTGTTTAACATGAACAAAATTTGTCTGCAGATGTCTGGATTATCTGTTGTGGGCCAAGATTACTATGGCGTGTTTCCGTTGAGGGGTAAGTTGCTGAATGTTAGGGAAGCGAGCCCGAAGCAGTTGCAAGAGAATGCAGAAATTCAGAACATCAAGAAGATTCTTGGGCTCCAGCACGCTAAAGTTTATGACAGTGTGAAGTCATTAAGATATGGGCATCTGATGATAATGGCCGATCAGGTGAAGAACCAAAATCTCTTTATGCTCATGTAAACAGTTGTTGGTGTTACTATGTCATTCTGCTGAAACAACAAAAAAAATTGTGTTTGTGTAGGATCATGATGGTTCACATATCAAAGGGCTATTGATCAACTTTCTTCACACATTTTGGCCGTCTTTACTAAAAGTTCCAGACTTTGTGCTAGAGTTCATAACGCCAATTGTTAAGGCTACCAACAAGAGGACTAAGAATGTGTTGTCGTTCTACACGATGCCTGAGTATGAGGCATGGAAGGAAAACCTGGGGCATAGAGCAAGAGAGTACAAAATAAAGTACTATAAGGTTTGTTTGTTTATACAAGTTATGAATAACCAACTAATTATTTCCAATTTTTTTCTCTATTTTCAACTAAAGTTTTTACTACTGTACAGGGGCTGGGAACAAGTAACGGTAAAGAAGGAGCTGAGTACTTTGCTGATCTTGACAAGCACAAGAAAGATTTTGTTTGGGCCGATGATGAGGATGGTGACGCAATAGAGTTGGCTTTCAGTAAGAAGAAAATAGAGGCCAGAAAGACCTGGCTCCGGGCACTTCAGGTTTATTATTTGCTACTTTTATCACATTATAGTCTTGAAGCTAAGAGAATCCACATTGCCAAAGTCATTAAAAGTTTTTTTATTCTTGCCACATCAACATCTTTCTATAAAAATCCATTTAAAAAATTCTAATCCAATGCAAAAGCTTTCATAAAGCTTTTGTCTACTGAAAGTACATTGGGTATAAAATCAATATTTAAATGAATAAGGAGTTGAAATATATAGAAAAAGCTATTGTCTAATAATAGGTTAGTAAACTCCAACCCTTTTGAACAATGCTAATAAAAAGCTATTAAAAACTCTTCATGTTCAATGCTATTAAGTGTTTGAAAAGACTTTTTTTAAATGGTAAAAAGTCATAAAACTTTCATGCATTGGAGAGCATTTTGTTACAACCTTCAGTTGTTTATGGTTGTTTGTGTCTTTTTTTTCCGTGTAGGCTGGCACCTATTTTGATTCAAGGGAGAAACATATCCCGTATCGCGACTTCATCAACAAGGAACTTATACTGTTCTCAATGGCTGATCTTCAAAGATCAATACCTTCAATGGTGGACGGATTGAAACCAGGGCAGAGAAAGATTTTGTTCTGTGCTTTCAAGAAGCCCATTTTCCAGGAAGTGAAAGTTGCTCAGTTTAGTGGGTATGTGTCTGAGCATTCAGCATATCATCATGGGGAGCAAAGTCTCGTAACTACAATCATTGGCATGGCTCAAAACTATGTCGGCAGCAACAATATTAACCTTCTGTACCCAAGTGGGCAGTTTGGCACACGTCAGATGGTGAGATATACATATATGTATATATGTGTGTGTGTGTGTAGTTGTTTTCGACTTTTTTTATATGTGCTAAACATTCAATTTTTTTGCAGGGCGGTAAAGACCATGCGAGCGGTAGATACATCTACACGAAGCTGTCTCCAATCACACGGCATCTTTTTCAAAAATCAGATGAGCTTCTTCTGAACTACCTGAATGACGACGGGCAGTCCATTGAGCCTACATGGTAATATTATGTTGTATAAAATACGATATAGTGTTTGTTTTTGCATTTGTCAGTTTTCTTAACCGAGTGGTTATAACAGGTACATGCCGATTATTCCAATGGTCCTAGTGAATGGAAGTGAAGGGATAGGCACTGGGTGGAGTACATTTATACCAAATTATAACCCAAGGGATATCATCGCTAACCTTAAACGTCTACTGAACGATGAGCAGATGGTGCCAATGGATCCATGGTATAAATGGTTCAAGGGAACCATTCTGAAAACAACATCAAAGGAAGCTGCATACACCACGACTGGAATCGTAGAGGAAAAAGAGGATGATCCAAATACGCTTGTTATCACCGAGCTCCCAATTAGGAGATGGACTCAAGAGTATAAGGAATTTTTGGAGGCAGCTTCACTGTCAGGGAAGGACAAAGAACCGTTTATTGAGGTAGTTAAATTGTTGAAATGACTTATCACACTTTTGGTGATGCTTTGAGGTCTTATTGGGAAGCTTTCATTTTTGCAGGAGTACAATGCTCATAATGATGATACTACTGTGAATTTTGAAGTTATTATGTCTGCAGATCAGATGAATAAGGCGCGGCAGGAGGGGATTCTGAAAAAGTTTAAGTTAACTACCAATTTAAACACGAGTAACATGCACCTTTTTGATGCAAATGGTGTGATAAAGAAGTATGATACCCCTGAACAAAGTAAGTTTGATCAAAACAATGCTATTCAATATCACAATCCATTTACATATTGTTTGATCTAAATTAATTTTTCTGTTTTATTTTATTAACAGTCCTTGAGGAGTTTTTCCACCTTCGTCTTGAGTATTACGAGAAAAGAAAGGTAAGTTTTATATAACTATATATACTAATGTTTACTCTATGTTTTGAACGTTGCTTTGATTGAATTATGGTTATTTGGATTACAGACAGCTCTACTTCGTGAGCTTGGGAAGGCTTTGTTGCAATTGGAAAACAAAGTCAGGTTCATTCTTGAAGTTTTGGCGGGAACAATAATTCTGAACAACAGAGTGATAGAAGAGCTGTATGCTGAGTTGAAGGATAAAGGTTATACACCTTTACCAAAGGAAGCTGTCTTGGAAGCATCGATTGCAGGAGCGGTGGATCATGTCGAAGGAAGTGAGGAAACCGATGAGGAGGAAACGTCCGAGGTGGTGGTTGAAGAAAAAGTTAACAAGGGTGTCAGCAAAACGATTCCTGGAACCGAATACGACTACTTGCTGTCCATGGACCTACGATCGCTTACCCTAAAGAAGAAGAATGCGCTGTGTGCTGAACGGGATGCGAAAAAGGCAATGTTTGATGAGCTCACAGGCACTCCTTCGAGAACTCTATGGCTGCGGGATCTTGCTGCGCTTGAGAACCAGCTCGAAGTATGTTTTGTTGTTTGTTTTTGAGAAAACATTTATTTTGTTTTTGTGGGTTTCTTTGGGTTTTAATGTTTTTTTGTGTGTGATCTAGGAACAAGACAAGAGAGATGCTAAAGATGAAGCAGAAAGACGGAAACAACAAGAAAAGGCGAGGGCTAAAGGTCCAGGCGGTGGTAGGAACGCTAGGAAACCTGCCAGAAAGGCGGTTGCAAAGAAGCCAACCATCGTAGCAGCTTCTGCTGAATCCATGGAAACTTCTGGTAGTTCTGGAATGGAAACAGGTACATTCTAGAATAGATGTTGATCGATAAAGCTGATAAAGCCACTTTCTTTGCTTACATTCTATCTGTAGTATAAGGGGTGTTTGGCAGTTGCTGAATGTTTTGGTGCTGGATGATTTTGTGGTCAGAATGTTTAAGAGGCTCTTATGATGTAGTGCAATTTGAAATATGCTGGTTAGATAATTGTTAAGAATGAAATCAAGGCTCTGATTGGTTAAGAGGCATCCTGGATGCAAAATCATTCAGAGGGTTTTGGAACCATTAAGGGGCAACTCATTTTTTGCCAAACAAGATTTGCCTCTTAACGATTCAGAGGTTGTAGCTTAATAGAACTGTTAAGAGGTAAACAAACAGCCCTAACTTTTGTTTTTGATGGTTTTAGGCAATGCTCCTGCTGTTGCGAAACCAAGAGGTCGAGCAGCCGCTCCAAAGAAACCTCCGGCAAAGAGCAAGGTAAGATACCGAAAATTATAATTTTATGAATGCATTGTAATGTGGTTTGTTAGTAGTGATATAAGGTTTCTTTAATCTATTGTGAGCAGGCAAAACTTACTTTGATAGACGAAGATGACGATGATGAAATTCCTTCGTTGGCTGATCGACTTGGGAGGCATACTTTGCATTCAGAGCAGGAAGATGACGTGATTGTTGAATTGGAAGATCAATTGGCAAGGCATAATATTGAATCATCTCCTGATCAATCAGAAGGTAATAAACAATAAATCCTTTTTACAAAATCAGAAATCTTTGTATATTTGAATCAAAAAAACTAAAACTTTAACATAAAAATGTCAGTGGTTGCTCCAAAGAAGAAAGAACCAGCTAAAAGAGCCCTGCTGCAAAGAAGAAGGGTAAGGCTACCATTACTGAGATTTCTGATGATGAAGACGAAATGAGATGGGAGATGATGGTTCTGATTTTGAGGTCTTGCCCAAAGCACCGGTGGAGAAAAAGAAGGGCGGTGGAGGGCGGAAAGCGGCAGCGGCAGTAACCAAACCTCCTGCCGGAGCGCCAAGAAAAGAGGACCGGCTGCTAAAAAGCTCAACAACGGTTCCGGATGGGGTTTCACCGGAAAAGAAGGTGAGGAAGATGAGACCTTCACCATTTAACAAGAAAAGTGGGTCTATGTTGGGAAGGCTGAGTGGTAAGGATGATGGTGGATGATGATGAAGTGGAGATGGTGGCGGAAACAAGCGTGAAGTGGCGGCGGCTGCAGCGCCAGCGAAAGCTAGGCCACAAAGGGTGAACAGAAGGAAGACAGCATATGTGGTGAGTAGCTCTGACAGTGAGGAAGAACCACCAACTGAGGATTCTGAGTTTGATGATGATGAGGTTGATGATGATGATGAAGAGTAATATGGGAAGATCATCTCATCAATGGGTGGTTATGAATTTAGATCATCTATGGTTCTCTGTTGGACAATGTTAATGTGATTGATAAGTAGAAGCTTTTAGGAGTTAATTTGGTAGATCTAATGGTTTTGGACTAGTACATTTGCTTGCTTGATTTGATTACTAATCATAGCTTATGATTTTGAAATGATGATTCCACTTCAAGCTTTACCTGGTTCAATTTGGAGGTTTGATTAACAAATCTAACAGCCTACAAGAGTTCTTTGCTTCAATCTACAACCTCTTTATATTTGAGTTTTTTTTTATTTTAAGGTTGAGGTCTGATTAGCAATACTAATAACAGCCACAGGGTAGCTATGCTCTTTGTTCTCTAGCTTGTTAAAAAACTGAAAGTGCTTTTCATCTAGCTAGTTTACAATTTATTGTTGTTTAACTAATCCTATTGATGGTTTAGTTTATGAGGAACAAAAGGAATTATAATGAATAACTACAATGAATTGTAAACTATATATAAATAAGAAGTTAGAAACTTATAAATCAGTAAGGTTAAAATTGTCTATTAAAAGCAAACAAATTTTTGAAGGAAAACTTGATAAAATAGGAATGTGTTATTTATGGGTTTTAATGCTTGACTGTTTACGGTGTTTGTAACTATAGGTTTTATTAAAAACGTATTAGAATAAATTTTATAGTACATGGTTGAAATGCAATAAAATGGAGAAATTTGGATTATAGTCAATCTAGTGGGGTTGGTTACAATTAAAAGTGGATCCATGCTTTAGCGTGAGGGTATATCCCTTAAAAAATTGTCTGTAAAATCATGTTTGATCATGTAGAAAAGTCAATTGTGTCAATTTGAGGAATAAAAATAATTTTTTAAAAGAAATCAATAGATTTGGATCATAGTCAATCTAGTGGGGTTGGTTATAATCAAAAGTGGACCCATGATTCTTAACTGAGGGTATACCATTAAAAAATGTCTATAAAATAACTTTTGATATGTAGAAAAGTCAATTGTGTCGATTTGGGGAATAAAATACATTTTTTAAAATGAAATTAATCTTTTGACTTTTGAGTAAGATTAAAGACTATGTATAGGCATAAAACCATCTATTTTTGCCAAATGCCATCACTTGAAGGGATTTTTTTTCTAGTTTTTTGGTCAATTTGAGATATTTTTAAGTTTTTTGGTTGATATCATTTGTATCTTCTAATATCCTACGGTATCCTTAAAGTTTAACATATCCACCTTTTACTTTACTTTAAATCAGTTGTTTAGCTTCAGTATGTCTTTCTTAACCACCCCTATATTATTTATAGCTAATTATGATATGATCAAATGATAGATTAACATGATAGAACGTATGAAATAAAATCATTACAATGTTTTAACAAATTACTCCACAAAGACAACCATTCTCAATCATTGACTTGTAAGAGCTAGATCTTGTACTTACACAATTCTTAACGTTTTGTAATAAAAAATTGTTAAAACTAGAATGGAGAGAAATATATCTTGGTCATTATATAGTATAATGGTTCATTTTTTTATCGGATAGTATAGGAAATGCTAAACTCTTCATACTTCATATTCATTTTAATTTGTAAGAGATAGATCTTGTAACAATTGATGATGTAATTGCAAGACATATTGTACTTCTTGATTACATGAAAAAGATCATATCAAAATCAAAAGATGCTATATAGACTGTCAACTCATTTATCAAATAAAACGAATACGAAATAAGAGGAACTAAATGTTTGTTATATTAATTAATTGAGAAAAAAATCGTTATAGTACTAAATAAAAACCATATCCAAGTTTCACTTCATTTTAATGTATTTTGTCTTGACCATAATCTTTGATACTTCTAATCCAATTAATCCATAATACTTTATCCAAATTTTAACTTATAAAACACCAGTCAAAATCAAACAAGAAGTACTCCTTGGGTTTGGTATACCCTCTTATCCATTTATTTGGCACTCCAAAACATGAGGTGTCAAAGACTTCCACTTTTCTAAGATATTTTTCTTCAATAATTAACATGGTCCATGAAATGCTCAAAAGCTTCAAACTTTAACCATTTGACACCAAACCCATATGGCTTCCTTCTCAATAACCCCTTCATTCCACACCATTAGATCAAAGACCACAATTCAAGATTTGTTCAACCCCACGAACCACCAAACCAGACCCACCTTCGTGGCTTGCACAACCCGGCTTCCAATCGATCCACAAACAGATAAAGAGAAGGAGGGTGATGAAAAGAAGCGAAGTTTGATGGAGGTTTTTGCGGGTGTAGAGAAGCTTGGAAAAGGGATCCAAGATTTCTTGAGTCCAAAACGCAAAGGGGATTGGAAGGATTTGGTACTCATGAGTCTATCATTTGCGGTTTATGTTTATATATCTCAAAAGATTGTTTGTGCTTATTGTCAATGGATGTCCATGTTTAATCATCATTGGTAGTTTAAAATGTATAACTTTCAATTCATAAGATACAAGTGGTCGTTTGGAAAATTGTTGGTTTTCCAAAAGAAGGGATTAACCTTCATTTAGACATATATTATACCATTTGTGGTTTTATAGTATTTGTATATTGGCACTATGAAAAAATGGAAGCTATTAAAGTAATTATGGTGATTTATTTGAAGCTATTTTATTAAGTTAAATGATGCTTGTAATATAGAATCATTGGGGATTTTCGTTTTCAATTTTTTGTAATATATGATGTAGGTTATGATATATTCTTGAGTCAAAAGAATTTCATGTCAATTTCAAAGAACTATAAATGAAAAAGGGAAATTGTTGTAAATTTGATTTAAAATGTGTTTTGGTTTCTTAGTTTAATTTTGAGTTCTATTTTCAGTAACGATAATGTCAATCGGTCTATTTTATGGAGAATCATTTGTTTGTTTGTAGCTTTTAATATCAAATAGTTACTATTTGTTTGATAAAATATCATAAATAAATTAACGAACTACCAACAAAATCTCGAATCTTTGAAACGAAACATCAAAAGATCCACCATCACACATATTTCATTTTATTAATTTTAAATGTTTAAGTCGGATTGAGTTTTTCATTAGAAAATATATATTCAATTAATGTAGAAGGAGAGCTAATTTCTTTTATAATTTAAAATAAAATAACAACCTTCACATATAAATTATTCTTTTTTTATATGGCCACATGCAACCATATAAAACATACGATTAAAACCGAAATATGTTTGACAGTTTGAGATGAAACACAAATTTAGGAAACATTTAGTTCATCTCAGACAAAAGAATATGAAAAATTAATTCTTCAAAATAAAGAATTGAATCAAAATTTGTAGAAAATAATTCAACTCTAAAATTTTTCAACATTAATTATATTATTATAGTATTTTGTAATTTTATCATTCTAATTATTTTAATATTATACAAAATAATAATTAAATTTATATTATTGATGAAAAAAAGTAAAACAAATATTTCTCTCATTCTTAATAAGTTTTAAATAATTCTTTAAACTTGCAAATTTCTTTTACTCTCTATTTTGAAGAACAGTATAAAAATCTATTAGAGATGCTTTGATTTGTTAAGACATACTTTATAACAACCCGTTTCATTGGATGAAACCATAAAACTCACACACCATTAATGATCTCCATGTCCATTTCAACAAAACACCCATCTACATCAAAAGTTATGAAGAATAGATGATAATGATACAACACTATCCTCAAGAACAACATCCATATACAACCTCTAAATTTTGCATCCAATCCAACCACATAATAAAACTAATTACCATCTGAAACTCTCATCATCTTCACCCTATAATCTCACCATTCTCATTCAGCTTTGAGCCTTTGGCCCCTGAAAAGACGGTGGAACAACGAGAGCAGCCATTGCCAAACGAAAACCAGCCAGCTCGTACCAGTCGGTGTCTGTTTGGGTTCAGGTCTTGGTCCAAACAGCCCTTTGTAAAGCTCCTTTTGTTTCTGATAAACCATCTTGTCATCTTCGGCTAGCACCCGCAATTCCTTCAATATTGCTTTGTCTTCTGGGGCTAATTTACGAGCCTTTAAAAAGTCTTCTCGGGCAGCATCTGTCTGTCCAAGTTCAGATTTTGCTTTCCCTCGTCTGAACAGCGCTTTCACATTATTTTGATCCTCCGCAAGTACCTAAATAATATATTTAGAGTTCAATTTCGATACTACATAATATACAAAGTCACATCAAACAACCACTACTCTTTACATCTCATCTGCCCAAGACCTGATGTAATATCTAGGTTTGTTCGGTTTATTAAGCTTAAAGGGACTGATATGTCATTATCCCAAGGCAAGGGAGGTGAAGACCCGCCTTTGCCCCCAACCCATAGAGTGATCAAAGACTATGTTATGGTTTTAGAAACCCTAAAATTGTGTTCGAAACCTATTTCAAAAGAAAAGAGAAAAAACCACCTGTTGTCTGAACCTTTTAGGATAGAAACAAAAAGAATAGGAGGGAAAACATCATCTATGTTTCCTCCCAAATGTGGGAAGAAAGGGAGGGAAAAAAAATCAGAAAGAAATCTGTTATCTTTTCATGACAAATATACCCTCATAAGGAAAAGTGAGAAAAACAAATATAAAGGGTATATTTGTAAAAGGAACATCTGTCCTTTCCTTTCTTCTAAGGTTCAAGAACATGATAAATTGTTTCATTTCTGTTTCTCTTTCAAGAACACAAATATAAAGCTTTTCTTTCTTTTATTTTACTACCAAATTCAAGAACAAGGTGTAAACCTTAAACCCCAAACGTAAAAAAGAAGTGAATGGTATACGTACAATGGTGCATTGAGCAATGGCATCTTCGTAGCGTTTGAGCTTTATCAAACAAGCTGCAATGTTAAGGTGACATGGGTTTTTGACCGCCAAAGCCATCTCCTGATACTTGCCGAACAATTGAAACATGAAATCATCACCCATATATGCAATCGCCTATTATGTCCACAAAAGTACCAATCGACACAAACAAGTTAGAACAGTAAACACAAAAAAGAGCATTTCATCAAAGAAAATTCAGTTTTTTTAAAAGGATATCAAGTTTCACCATTTCATATTGTTGCATAGCCTCCTCCAGTTTTTCTTCTTTAAACAAGGCATTTCCATCCATCCTTCTCCTATCCGCTGTGCTGATTCTCTCTTCTACCGTCATATCACCACGAGCTTTCCCCTATACAAACACACGTATTATTTATCAGCCACCTCAAACCATGGCAGATCTATGGATTTTAGACGAGGTTTTTTTAAGTTTTTTGGTTGGTTTCAAGGGTTTTTTAAGTTCTTTTGTTGAATTCAAAAGACATTTTTTGGTTTATATGGTTGATTTCGAGAGACTCTTTTGGGTTTTTTGGTTGCTATTCCTTGTATTTTCCAATATACCGGAGTACCCGTCAAAGTTTAGCAGGTGCACCCTTCGCACCTAAAAGAAATTTTACTTGAGAAAATAAGTTGAGCGGGTGCATGGGACCCATGGGTAAGATGTAACCCGACCTTACCTCTGTTTCCAAGAGACTTCCTTTACAAAATACTGTGCATATTCTCGATCTTTAGGGGACGAAACTAGTTTAGGGATGGAAAGAGACCATAACTTTTTCGCATTTGAGAGTCCAACTTCTCTCCTTCCCCATTAAAATGACAATTCAAACCCCACAATGATTTCAAATTGCTAATTATTTCATCTAAGATCTAGCAGGTAGTCAATTTCAATCTGATTGCATAGGGTCACCCATTTCGAAATGAAACTCGAAAGTGCAGAAACTTGGCATCTTGTTTTTTTTAACTGTGATCTCATAGTATTGGTGAATGATAGGAAAGAGAGCCATTTACTGAATACTCACTTCTTTGGTTTCATCAAAACCAACAAGCTCAACTTCATAGATGATGTCTGCCTTAGGTGGGACATTTGGAAAAGAAAAGCTTCCTTCTTCACCATAGCCTAGCTCCCAGCCCACATGTAAGAGAGCACGCTCACCGGATTTCATGGAGGACAGACCAATTGCCAATCCTGCCATTTCTTTTTTCTCTGGTATAAAAGAACAGGGTCAACAAAAGTCAACGGATCTTTCATGAGGCCATAAGTTATATTAATCGAGTAAACCAAGTGATTGACTTTCTTAATCATCATACTTGGCTTTTTACCACAAATTATCCATTGCTCTTGTGATTGACTTATTACATTTTTTGATTAGCTAAATGACAATTTTACCCTTAATAATATAGGGAGTAAAAAATTTCTCCATCTAATAATTAATGATAGAATCAAAAAGTAGGCATTTACAAAAGTATAAACTTATTTTAGGACAAACTAAAATAGAAATGTAGATGCTTGCTTTGAGACACAGGAAGTAGTTACTATTTTTGTGCAAAATCGATTATTCTTGCAAAGCATAAACTTTTCTTTGCATTTTCCAAGAAGGATGGATTGTTTGGATGAAAAATCAAGTACAATACCTTTAAAAGTCAACCACTTGTTGATGCAAATGCAAAAAAACCAGCATGAAGGTCGATTGAATCTGGTTAACGTTAAATATACGGATTAAGATGTAAGAATTATTTACACAAATACCTTTTCCTAAGACCACTTCAATTAGTTGTAGCTCCTGCCAAGTGTCTTCAAACTTGTGCTGGGTACTCTCGGTCCATGCTTTGTAGTGCACTACAACAATAAACGCAGTTATGCTGGAGTTCTCTTGAAGTGATCAAGTAAGTTTTGGACCTAATATTTGTTGTCCAAAAAGAAATATAGTTCCATGATTTGAAACATCATATGACACAGTTCACATAATTTCACAAATAAACCATACCAAAACCAACCAAGGTTCTCATCGCCTATTTAATCGCTTATGTGACCTTACTTCCTAGTTCTTGCAAGTGAAAAAATAAAAACTATACAAAAATTAATAAGAAAAAAGGCCATGCATATGAAAACAATCTTGCATAGACTTACAGAAGCACGTCGAATATTTTGATGGCTTTTCACCATGACCTTCCTTAATGATCTGCTTTGTAACTTTTTCATGGAGGGATTCCACTGCGCTATCAACTTTAGGAGGGCCGTTATCATCTTGAGGAGGCCCTCCATGCACAAACGAAGATCCTTCGGTCACAATTTCCTCCTTAGCATCTGGACCTGCATGCATACCAGCTTAATTACACTACATAACCGTTTCATGCCAAACGCCTCCAATACACCTTAGAATCACGTGGTTGGGGGAATACCTTCTTCAAGAGATGTTCCATTTGTCAGAGAAGAATCTTTAGAAACGCTTTCAATTTCGCCATCTTGACCTGCAAATTATACAATAGTCAAACTCCATGGTCAATGCACAAGAATTGAGTCCACAAATTTTACAAAAATATAAAAACTTACAAACCGATTCCAAATATTAAAAGACTAAGATGCCAGCATTGTATATTTGTATAATACACATTACACAATACTCCAACATGTTTGTTTACTGTACTACCTATGTGGGTGATCCCAAGCTCCAGAACCACCCATCTATGCTTGCACTAATATTATTTGCATCACACCTTATAAACTATAAAAGTTCTCATCATACCCAAAGTCATATTCTTACTGAAATTCGTAAAAGCAAACTTATAAATCAAAACCTCTAAGACATATGAAAATGGCCCTTAATGTGTGAAGTGTGATCACCTCAATAACAAAGCTTTTAATAGTCCCTTACTAGAAAGAGGAATGGTAGGAAGATAACATAAGGCTGCATCCAAAACTATATTTTATTGACAAACCAAAACCTGCCTAAGTATTCTTATGGAGCATACTAGAAATATACCCGCGCGCGTTGCAGCGCGAAGTATGTATCAATTGCCCGATTTTTATATAAATCATTGTAAACATCAATTTAATCATATATGTTCAATCAATTAACCTCCTAATGATTTATTGAATAGTCAATTTCGAAAATTGAAATAAAAGTATTATCTTTATATAATAGAATATATAATATAATTGAATAAAAAATATTCAATATTGGGCTTATTTCGAAGGTATTGACGAGACGATTATGATGGTATAATTTGTTAAAAAAACGTAATTTTAATATAAATTTTAGTTCATAATATATGATTAGTTAGATTATATAATAAGGATTTAAAATAGAAAATGAAAAAGTAAAGGACTAAAATAAGATTTAATAACTAACTATGGGGTATAAAGTGTAAATGTGTAAAGTAATTGTTGAACAAAAAAACTGTCAAATTGAGTTATTCTCTTTAATATATAGTATAGATATGTCCAAGATAAAGAAGGTCATAATATCCATCTTTGTGAGGCAGTGCATTTTCATTAGTCGTGATATTCATCATGAATAGTTGGTTATCACGATTCTCAAATGAGCCTTCCCCTGCTTACTATTCTCGTCACCAAAAAGCATACAAGAACCTTTGACTTGACTCAAAGAGATAACTACACACACAAAAGAATTTTTGCCCTTGATGTCATCTAATAGTGATAGAATGCAACCATAACCATACTTTGTAGAGTATGTCAACACCCTTCAAGTACATGTGTATCATATTATATGTATATTTGTTTCAAGAAAGCAAATCCTTAAGGGCCCATTAATTTAGTTTGCAGGATTTGGTGGAAGTTGGAATTGAATTCCATTCCAATCCCGCGTTTGGTTTCAAAGAAATGAAATCCCACAAACATGGTGTTTGGAAATCCCATGGAGGTAGTTGGTATTTAACGAGATCTCAGAAGATTTTTTTGTAACAATATTTTAAGTATGTTAAAAAACACTTGATTTGTAAATTGTAATAATCGATTAATAAAAAGATAATTTAATTATTTTTCTAATTTTTTTAGAATTCATTCTTATAAATTATGTATAAAGAATGGAATTCATCCATTCCATATCCTTCAACAAAATCTATATCCCTCAAAAACATTCCGTCAAACAAAAAGGACCCTAAGCCCCTAACTATTTCCTCCTCCCAATTCCAAATCCTTCCACGAAATCCAAATCCCTAAAAAACATTCCGTCAAACCAAATGGACCGAAACAATTTCCTCTTCAACCCTATGCGGTGGCATCGTGCTCAATGTAGACTTGCATTTTCTAGTTATGTGAATTATACCTAGCCAATAGCAGGAACTCACCGTGAAGATGGAAGTCATAAGGTTGACTCTATATCTTAGATTTTTCCAACACAATTTTCTTATTCAAGTTTCATATATTTACTGAACATAATCTCCTGAAAATCCAGCAAATACTTGACACCTTCCAAAACTCGGTAATCAAACGTAACCCCCTCAAGTTTTCGGCAACCCAACTGTACTAGAATCTTTGATCCACCTCTAACTCTATGTACTAAAACTAACTTAAGAAAAATGTTAGCTGCATTGCATAATTGTCATCAAACAGTAAACAAATATATATATATATATATCAAATTAAGTATCCTTCCTACACAAAGCAACACCATGATAAGAGAGATTTTAATGGCTTACCAACTGTCTGGATCGGCTGCTGTTTCACTTCCTCCATTTACAGAATCACCTAAAAACCTTCTTTCTATTTTTCAACAAACTTCAATCAGCAAAAACGATCCTCAATTTGGAACTGTAACGAATTCCCAATCAAGTTACTAAAAAAAAAGCAAAATAACGAAAATTTAGATTCACAATCACACTTATAAATTCTCATTAAATTAGCACAATTAAACTAAATCAGGAGCATACTAAAGCGATCTTTACAAAATTTAAACATAAAAATGTCCGATTTCCTTCATTCTCCCAAATTGCAGGAGCACACAAGAGAAATCGAGATTGAAATAGAGTTCAATTTGAACTGAAATTCGTACCTATCGTTTGGATTACAAAGTTTTACTGAAATCTTAGTTGGAATAATCGAAGACGATTCGAGAAACACTAGGGTTTTGACGAATTTAAAGAAGAAGAAGAAGAAAAATTGGGGGTTTGAAGTTGTTTGTTTATTATGCTGAGGCCTGCACAAAACTTTGTGTAATTTGACATTTATGGCACTAGTGTTTAAGAATTTACTAATTAGTTCCCTTAAATAAAATATATCTATATCTATACTATATATATAAGATTCTTAATCAGTTATTTTAAGCAAAACTGTTTTTCACCAATATTACAACTCTTAATACCCTTAGTACAACTATGTAATGCATCAATTAGAAACTCCTCCCATCCACGTCTTCAATTTCAATTCATAACCTACACTCTATATCCCTATAGTTACTTAATTAAATTACTTTTACCCCGTCACTTTTTCATTTTACACCCTTATTATATTAACATAAATAATGTAAATTGCGTAAAATGTATTAAAAATTTTATTTATATTTTTAACAAATTATACCATTATAATCGTCTCGAAAATATCTTCAAAATGAGTCCAATATCGAATATTTTTAAATTTAAATCATATTATTAAATATTAAAAATACATATGAATTAATTTGTTCATATATTTTTACATTAAATGTTAAATTGTTTATAAATATGGAAGTTACAGTTAATACCCTTATGTTTAGTCATTTAGTTTACTATTAATCCTCTATTTTTTCATGTGTCATTTTAAATCTTTATCATATTAAGATAAATAATCATATATGAACAAAAATATGTTAAAAAAAATCTTAAATGTTATTTTTCACATGGGTCAAAAAGTAATGATCAATTATCCATCTTCGTTATAGAATTTTAAATGCTTTGTGCGGCATTGCGCACGGGCCATTTCTAGTTATTTTAATACGGATCCATTGTCTGATTGAAACAATCTAATTTTATGTTGATTGTCTAAAACTTTTAAGCTCGATCCCCAACTCAATGCAAGCCATGTGGACTGAGGACGGGTCTAAATTGGGTTCAAAATTGATAGAGCTGACTCGACTTGGCTAGACACAGACTCTAAAGGATAATAGAGAAAAATGGACTTTTGAAACAATTTTCTGCTTATCTCGTTAACTGAACCAAACAACATTTAAGTAACAAATAAATCCTACTACCACTACCCTAAACACTATCCACTTAACTCCTTGTATTTCTCCATGACTTCATTACCAACTTGTTGGTCAAGACAACTTGAATTAAAGAAACGTAATTAATAAAACTAAATAAAAACAAAGGCATCGTTCCATCGGTTGATATTAAAAATCTTTCGAAAACACAAACGTCCTATATAGATTGATGATTTTGTTATCAAGTCATTTTCCAAATGCATAGCTATGGTTTTCTTGTTTCTTTCATTTGGATATTCAAATATTTTAAGAAGTTCCAAACAAAAGAGATTATAGGTTTTGATATGTTCAAGATATGTAGGTTGATCGAGTTGAGTTAGTTAGTTTAAAGGTGTTTAAACAACCCATCCTCATAGTTATAGTTTGAAATTCTAATCTTCCTATCCAACCAAAAGTATATCCTAATCCAACCCGGTGTTTGCAAGTTTCCAAAAGTACATCCTAATCCAACCCGGTGTTTGCAAGTTTAGTCGATAAAATTGGTCAAGTTTTATACACCCTTTACTTTTTGGATGGTTTTTGAACTCTTGTTTGAAAATAAAAGATAGAGGTTTTTATAGAAGAAAAAAAAACAACCTCAACAAGAACATTCATTCATCATTGGGATATAAAAATGTTATTAAAAAATTAACTAGTCAATCTAAAAGAATATACCAAAAATCAAATGATTTTGATGTAAAAGATGGTGTTACTCATTATATAAGATTTCCAGTTGACACTTGCATCAAATCTTATAGCAAAAGAGGTGTTAACCATCAAAGAAAATTCCTTTCCATTTTCTCCTATTAACATAAAAATTACACCAAATGTGAACCAAGATTTAATATTCCCATCACCATGTTCAATGTCAAATTTGATGTTTTGTGCTCCCATCAAAGATGGTCTAAATTGTTCAAATGCCAAACAAACATCACAAATTCACAATCTTCAATCAGATTCAAATAATAACTATATAATCATCTCAATAGTATTCTTTACCTTCTTTTCGGCTCTTATGATATGATACGAACATGATGGTCGTAAATAAGCCAACTGCAATTGATCTTATATAGACGATATAATTAATCACTGTCTCATAGACCAGCCTTACTCCTCAAATGCTCCTTGAAACCCATTATATCACCTTCCCACCTAGTCACGGCCTGATTCTCGCACACCCATATCTCGTGGGCCACCTGATTTATGAGCCGGAAGTCATGACTGACCAGCACCATTCCCCCGTCCCACTCGTTGAGCGCATCAGCCAGCGAGTCAATCGTCTCGATATCCAAATGATTAGTCGGCTCGTCCAAAAGCAGCATGTGGGTTGCCGATAAGCCAACCATGAAAATATCACCCGCTCCTTTGCCCGTCCGAAAGATTCTTCATCGGCATTACTTGCGCCTTCCCAGTCAACCCAAACCTCCCGATCGCTGCCCTCATTTTCTCCTCCTCGTTTCCTGGATACTCGCTCATCATATAAGTCAAAGCCGACATCTCCAGGTCGAGTTTCTCCGCCAAGTGCTGGTGGAACTGAGCGATCCGCAAGTGGTTGTGCCTCCTCACCATGCCGTCAAGCGGAACCAATTCTCCCGTCATCAGCTTCAACAGCGTGCTCTTCCCGGCCCCATTGGGTCCCACCAATGCCACCCGGGAGTCAAGGTCGACCCCAAAGTCGAGATTCTTGTAGATGAGGTTATCGTCTGTGTAACCGAAAGAAACTTCGACGAACTGTAGGACTGGTGGCGGAAGCTTGCCCACATCGGCAAATTGGAAGACGAGAACCTTGTCTCGAGCCACCTTCTCGGTAAGACCACCACGCTCCATTTTGGCTAGGGTCTTCTCCTTGCTCTGAGCCTGGCGGGCTAGCTTAGCGGACCCGTGGCCGAACCGAGCAATGTACTCTTTCATGGAAGCAATCTGGTCCTGCTCCCATTTATACTGTTTCATCTGGTTCTCTTCTAGCTCGGATCGAGTCTGAACATACTGGTCAAAGTTACCGGTGTACATCTTCAGTTTCTTATTTTGCATATGGATTATGTTGGTGCAGACGCCATTCAGAAAATCTTGAGAGTGCGAGATCACGACAGTATGCGTTCGAATTTCTTCAGGGTTTCCTCCAGCCACACACATGCTTCCAGATCTGAATCGAATAACAACATTGGCATAAACTTCTAAATCAAAAGCGAAGTAGTTGATAAACTTGAAAACAGGGATAAGCCTCGTGAAATGCACAAAAATTGCGAGAAAAAGTTGTGTTAGGAAAGCAATAACGTACCGAGATGATTTGTGGGCTCGTCAAGTAATAAGATGGTGGGGTTCATGAACAAAGCACGGGCCAAAGCAATCCGCATTCTCCACCCACCAGAGAAGTCTCGTGTTTTCTTTTCTTGCATCTTTTGTTAAAACCAAGACCGTTCAGAATCTCGGCAGCACGCTTCTCAGCAGTGGATGCGTCCATAGCATCCAAGCGTTCATAAACTCGTTCGAGAGCTTCTCCACCACCATCATCCTAAAACCACACAAAAACAAATAAACAACCTTTGCCTGTGTTTGGTATGCGGGACAAGATAGAACAAAAACTTGTTGTCCCATGTTTGGTGTGACATTTAGAGCGGGACAAGACAGCACTTTAGAGGGTGTTTGGGATTGCTTTTTGAGGTCCAAAAGTGTTTATTGACTTATGGTGGTGGAAAAAGTAGTTTTTAAAAAAGTGTTTTGATTAGCTTTTGTGGTGGTAAAAGCCAATAAGTCAATAAGTTGTTTTTTAGGAGGGTGTTTGGCTTAGTTTATCAACTTTTTGAGAAGGTTTGTGGCAAAATAGTCAAAAAGCACTTTTCAAAATAAAAAATTCACAAATTGTGACTTTTTATAATCATGTTTCACTCCTTGTAAAAAAAGAGTTTTAAAAGTGTTTTTTTGAGTATCCAAACAGGCTTATTAGCTTATTGGCTTTTGAGAAGCCAATAAGTCAATAAGGAGTTTTAAAACACAATCCCAAACACCCTCTTAGGCCATCAGCACCCAACCCTCCCAACCCCACTGCCACATCAGTTGCCACATCAGCTATTCTCCAACCCTCCATTAACCCTTTGGAACCCTCTCTGATTAGTACCCAACCCTCCCAACCCTCACACACACAACACACACAACAACACAAAGCGCCTTCTCACACCACAATCGGCTTCAGAAGACCGCTCATGCTCCCAACCCGCCCAAGCCGCTGCCAGCGAACCAACAGCCCGCCAGCCCGGCGGGTTGGAAGCCGCTAGGAAAAGGTATGCCACTACGCACAACCTTAGGGGGAAAATTTTGCTTTTTTGTATCCCACCAAACTAGGTGGAACAAAAATCAGGAAAATGAGACAAAGTCGGTAAATTACTAAACTACCCAGGTTGAATTCAAACTCTAAAACCTGCACAAATCTCACCCACTACCTGACTCTTGCCTGCTTTTTTTTTTGTCCCGCCAAAATAGGTGGAACAAAAACCAGGAAAATGGTACAAGATTGGTAAATTACAGAACTACTCATGTCAAATTCAAACCCTAAAACCTTGCACAATTCTTTCACCTATCTACCTGACTCTGCCCATCCCGTCTGCATAACCACACACACTACCCTTGAAGACGAAAAAGAATGTTGAGGGTGAGATATGCACCTGGCCAATCAAGCGTTCAGCCTCTTCCTCCAACTTCAGTCTCTCTTCATCACAATTCATAACAGCCTCAAGTGACGACATATCAGAAGCTTCAATCTCTCTGGTAAGATGGAATATATCCATGTGTTCTGGAATAGGAAGCTCTCGTTGTCCAATCGAAGTAAGAAGAGTAGATTTACCACACCCATTCAAACCAAGCAATCCATATCGTCTAAAAGGTCAAATACCACAAATGAATTACAGATAAATTAACATGCCTCTGCTCTACTCAATGTAACTGACACAAACCTCCCATAGTTAAGCTCCAGCTCTGAATCAACAATAAGATCGTGCCCATGAAAAGTTAGTGATAGAGACTCTATCTGCAATCACAATTTACAGGTCAAAATATAGATGAAGCCCAGTAAGCATGGATTATCCAGATTTGACACAATACTATCGAATTATGTTTAAAATGCACAAAATTTTCTGGGTTATAACAAATAACAGATCATTCATGGAATTACCTCTTATAATAACGTTGCATAGAATTGACACATTCAGAAAAAGGTTAATAAAACCAGGCAATACTGATGAAAGAACACCCTGATAGCACACCCATCTGACTAGGCATTTGTATATGTGCCACCACAGCATCCAGCAAATGCTATTCTTAACATAAAAAACAATCAAGGATCAACAAGAGAAAGAAATAAAATCTAGAATATGAACGTTGGTTAAAAATGATTATTGGTTCATGAACTTCAAAATATCAACTATGAGCTTGTAAGTTGGTAATGTGCGCAATATCATGGCTGATTTTTGCTTTTTTGTCCAGCTAAAACCTTAACATGTCGAAATATAGGCCCATGTGGGTGGCCCTTGCCTTTGCTGGTCAAAATCAAGCACATTAATAGTTTCACCATTGATTAGTTAATAAATAATAATGCATATTACCATTAAATTACTATTTTGTTTGCACGCACAATCTGTGCTAAACACTTTATGATTACTTATTAGTTGAAACTTGAAAGGTAAACTACTTGGATTTTTCCAGTTGTGTATAAGAATATAGAAGTAAAATTGTATGACATAATTGACTTGTTTGATCAAACTCCAACAATTTACCAACCTTTTGAATTACAAGTTCATCAACAATTCAACTTCTCTACTGACACCAACAGTTTCATGAAGAGTTCACCTTCTTCACCAACATTCCACCATTGATGCCATTGATTAAGTCCAACTACAATCATACGATAAATGAAGCCAAAAAATTTATATTCATGCTTATTCTGAATTGATTCTAAAGAAGAACTCAAATCTGAGAAATATTCCCAGGTTCAACTTAAAACAAACCCAAAAAAATTTGCTTTCAAATCAAACCCAAAGTGAACTCAACATGGATTGACTAGTACCCAAATCAAGCCCTAAAGGGGGTTCAATTGGGTTCATAATTGAAGCTAAACCAAAACCCGTGTGAACCCAAAATCGATCTTCAACCCATTCTCGAAAATTAGGTGAAAGTTAAGCTGCCAAGAAAAGTAGGTTACCGAAAGAGCATTGGCCCAACGCTACCAGGGTAATGGGTAGAGCCCAGCCTCCCAGGAGGCAAAGGGTTCAAATGTCACCAAAGATAAAAAGTATGCATGATTATTTGCTGTATATAAATGTTATAACATACTTCAAAAACAGTAGGTTAATGGTGCTGCACTCATCTTTGCCTCCTTTATTTTTTGTTACAAATTCAGGTTCAAAAATTTATATAAAACTAATACAAACTCCTCTCTGCACATGCAAATTATAACATTTCGGCAGGTACAATCTAGCTTAAATGTTTAACTATTAGTCAAATGCCTCAAATACCCTTTTACAGTTGCAAAACAGGGTGGTGAAGATGCAATCAGTATGAGCACTTACAGTCTCAGTCAAGTTTTGGAGTTCCACAAATAAAAAAATTTGATGCATAACATTATTTTGACAACTAAGTAAACTACATATATGTTTTACTGTTTCTATTTTATAAGATGAGTAAATAAAAAGCATCAAATTTGAAGTTGTACCTTAGGAATTCACTATAGTTGTGCTGGACTAGAAATAACCTATGATTTACACATTTACAGAATTACTTCTACCCAAGATAGGATTAAAATTCATTTGTTACCAAACAATACTTTGATAACCGTATGATGCTGAACATGAAAAATCATTAGGGTAGAATGGTCCATAAACGATCTTTAAATCAAAAATGCGAGCCCCATAAGATACCATAAAAGTTTGCAAGCCCATAGTTGATATTTATAGTTCAAGTGATTCATCAAATCCCTGTGAAAACCGAGTTTATTGGACTAAATAGCATCATTCCCCACTAGCACAATATCATTTTTGGACATCAAAACTTGAATCATAACTTGGACAAAGCATGAAGGTCCACAAAAAGAATCAGGTTATCACATCCAGCCACTAAAAGAAGAAAGGGCTTATAAAGCCTAAACAACACCCAATGCCTTCAGGCACGATGCTTAAAGAAAATGAGATCCAAAATATTGCATATGACGATATGACACAGAGACAAATGAGATGTTTCTAAGATTACATATCCCCATAGTTTTACAAAAATTACAATAAAGAATTAGGCAGAAGTTAACTTCAACATGCTAAAAAATAATAATATAAAAAGTAACTAGGAGAAGACTTGGGAAACAAGAACCATGAGACACGATTCTGTTTCCTTGCAAAATTGGGACTCTGATTTAAGTTGCTTGTTAAGCCTGAGACCCATAAAAGCAATTGTGAATCATCCCTGAACAAACCATGGAGTTTTCAGTGAGATTTTTAAATTCAAGTTAAGGTTTGGGTTCAAAGGTTCGGCAGTGAATATAAGGTATGAATTCAACCTTAAACCTTACATTTATAGTATAAAACTTGTTGTGGTTGTTTCTAAGTTAATGGTTGAGTCAATTGTGGCTTAAAGACGCTCAAAACCCACCAAAATTCCCAAAATTGATTATTACAAACCTTGTTTTAAAAAATTGATTATGATTTGGTCCAAGAAAATTTCTAAAGATCATAGTTCAGCAAATACTTTTACACGATTTTTGTATTTAGATCCTAATGGCCTTATAAGTATATGAAATAATAAAATTTGTTTTGGTCTAGCAGCATAGTGCTATTTAGATTGCTTGTTGGGAAGATAGATTGATTTATAAATATGTATTATTTTCAGCAATAAGTTAAATTATATCAAACATAGATATGAGACAAGTAGTATAAGCTAACACCACAGAGTAATACACTCATTATAGTGACAAGCTGTACATATATTTAAAAACTAATGAATGCAATTTCTTTCTTTTTAAGAAGAGACAGACACATATATCTATCTTCTAAATACATGTTTCATTTAATCAATATAGCATTCTTGTACGGGTTTTTGTATCCATTGATGCACAACTATTAAATTTATGGTCACTTGTGTTAATTGCATACTGTTTGATCCGATCTCATTGCATTTGTCACATATGCAATATTAGATTTCACTTCCCATTGATCAATGTATATTGCATGTTGATTACCCACTGAGTATCATCTTTTGATTGTCCAAATCTAAATCCATTTGATTTGATAGCCTTTGATGTATTCCTTACATGTGACGATATCATATGTGTTGCGAGACACACCTACGTACGAAACTAGTTATTTGTTTGATTTTGATATTTGTTTATATATCCAGGTCATTTTTTAGAGTTAATGGTGTTGTATGTTTTGACACTTTAATTATCGGTATGTCAAGCTATTAACCACCTATGTGGTACCATAGGCACATCATTGCGGCACCCATGGGGGCATGGGGCGACACCATCCGTGGTACCGTGATCAGTCCATTAAGGCTCACTTTTTTGTGATCTTGTGAGAGCTCGACATTGTGTGACGAGAGTTGATATTTGTCGTACCTATTTGTATGACATCAAATACAAGTGTGTGTTTTGAGCATTGTTCATCCCGTCCTATTTGATTCAATTTGATCTATTATTTGTCATACATCAATAAAGCTTGGTATTCACATTTGTTTTATATCAGCTTATACACTCTCCTTTGCTATATTCGCAGACCGAGCATTTGGTTCAGTCATGTTTTCTTTTTCAAGAAAATTAATTAGGGGTTTCGATCTGGGAGGCAGAGTGAAAGATAGTGTATCAAGCAGACAATTCAAATACTATTTATTAGAATTTATTTGGTTGAAGCTTTTAGATTCCTTTGTCTACATTCATAAATTAGTAACTACTAAGAATATAGGAATATTGTAATGGCATGTCATTTAGTTAATTGGAGACTTCAACTTTTTGGGTGTTACTATCTGATCTAGTTATGATTATCCGACTAACCTCGCATTTCTATTTTAAAAGGGATATGTTAATCGACACAGATGGTATTAATATCATTCAAGCTCAACAAGCCCTACAACCAAAACTTATTATCTTCCTAAAAAATAAAGCAAGATGAACGTAAAAAAATATACAATTTCAACCTACATGCTACATGGCTAGGAGGTCGTTAGGCATTCGCCAAACAGGACATTTGATAAACGCAACTACCAATTAAAAATTAACATCATGTTATGTCAGTTTGTCACCAAATTTGGTGTCTGTTGTCACTTATCAGTCCAGATTTCCCAATCATCAAAGCAAGAGCAGCAGCCACCATAAAACACCATCATTAATGTATTCTACTCACAGAAATTTGAACACATGAAACATCCACCTAATAATCAGGATTGTATGAAAATATGATGATAAAACGGAAAGGTGAAATCAAAAACACCCAGACTTCTCTATTCCAAAGTTTACACCCACCGCCCTGTAAGGCTCTGAACATAAATGGAAAGGTGAGATGAACTAAACCGTTCCAGTTGCATACAAAATATAATCACATCATATAGATTAAACGCGGCTATGAGCTATGATCCAATCATCCAAAGGGCATCAGAGTGAATAATACACCTATGATCAACCAAAGTGAATAAAGTTTTCAGTTTTTCACTATACAAACTTAAACACATTTTCTAGCAACCTCTCCACAACCAAAGCAACACGAAACACTATTTGTTTAGTTTAATTTCCCCATGCAAATTTCAGTAAACCATGAGCTACTAGGGTGTGTCTAAATGTCTAATTCACCCAATATTCAAACACCAGATTAAATATGCAGCCCTTGATATCCATGGCAAGCTAATTGAGCTAGAAACTACATCAATTCACATAAAAAGAGGTTATTCACCTATTACCTAATTGACTAATTCCAAACTAATCAATCGTATGCATCAGTGATTAGATGAAAACAAGGATCCAGTTTCGATACTCACCCGAATATCCCTAGACAAAGGATGAGAACAAAGCACGCCAGTACAGGTCCGATCAGAGATCACGAGAGAGCCCATCCCGTTGGCCAAGTTATCGGAATTCACCTTACCGATTTCAGACGCCTTCTTGGAGGCGGCAACAGCGGCGGCCTTGCCTCCTCTCTTGGCCGCAGCTGCGGCCTTCTTCTGAGCAGCCTTCTTCTTGCTTGCATCAGACACCATCTGAAAACACACACACACACACAACAAAATCAAATCAAAATCAGAAATCAAAAATCAAAAATCAAAACACAAACCCTACCTATAACAATCAGATGATGATTTGATTTCAGAATTCAGATTGATTATACATACCTTGCGATTGGAGAAATGGAAGATCTAGATAATTCGGATTGAAAAGTATTAGGTGAAATTTGATCGGCGAATAGAATCGTAGAGCTTTGAAAAATGAGGGTTTGGGGAAAAGTGTTGATGTTGATATATAGATGGGAAATTATATCCCCACCCCCCTGCAACTTTTACTGACAAAAAAA
Source organism: Centaurea solstitialis (assembly GCA_030169165.1). Taxonomy (NCBI): domain Eukaryota; kingdom Viridiplantae; phylum Streptophyta; class Magnoliopsida; order Asterales; family Asteraceae; genus Centaurea; species Centaurea solstitialis. The sequence goes on from CM058042.1 coordinate 84,764,827, forward strand.
AGTATACCCCCTACTCACATACAATATTGAATTGCAAATTACAATTAGGCCCCCTATAATAGTTTTGGTTATACACTTTATACCTTTTACTTATCTATTTTGCATTTTACATTTCAATAATATTAATACATATAATCGTATATTAGCTAAAATACATTAATAAAATATGTTTTAGTTTTAACAACTTATACCATTATCATCGTCTCGTCGATACGTTCGAAATGAGCCCAATATTGAATATTTTTGGATTTCATCATCTTATTATACATAATAAAATTGTTTAATATGATTAAATTATATTATATAATTCCTATTGATTATTCACCAACATCCATGTAATCACTAGTATGGACACGATCTATATACTCTTCATACATATCAAATCTACGTCGGTATGAGTCAATCCATGTGCTTGCCTCTTTAAGACGATGACGTGTCCAATGGTGTATGAGTGTAAACTGTAACATTTTAGGCATATCTTATATCGTCGTGGACAGGAGTGATTGGGTTTCATAAGTAAACATTGGTCTCCCAAGACAACAACACATTTTTTACACCAAATGAGCCCAATATTAAATATTTTTTGATTTTATTTTCTTATTATACATAAGGAAATTGTTTAATATATTTAAATTAAATTAAATAACTTTTTTTAACAAAATTGTTTCATATTTTGGTGTTCTTTTCTTAGAGCATCTCCAATGGGTAACACTATTTTTTACACCAAATGTCAAAAGTAGTGTAAGAAATAGTGTAAGATTTAGGCTTTGTTTGGCAAGCATAAGCTAGCTTATAAGCTAGCTGATAAGCTAGCTTATAAGCTAGTCCATCCAAACATGTACCAGGAAGCTAGCTTATCAGCTAGCTTATAAGCTAGCTTTTTGAAACGCTACTTTGAGTAGCTTATGAGGAGCTTATTGTAGCTTTTTCCAATTATACCCTTATTAATATTAATTATTAAATTCAAATATACCCTTTTTGGTCATTTTACATACTCATAAGCTAGTTTTTGCCAAACATATTTTGTTCAACAGCTAGCTTATCAGCTACTAGCAAGCTTATCAATCAACAGCTAGCTTATCAGCTATCCGCTAGCTTATCAGCTACCAGCTAGCTTATAAGCTACGCTTGCCAAACATAGCCTTAGTGTTAATAGTAAATCTTCTCCAATGGGTAACACTATTTTTTACACCAAATCCTTTTTACATTGAAAAGTAGTGTTAAAAATAGTGTAAAAAATAGTGTTACACCAAATATAGTGTGATACTATTCATCACACTAAATTTAGTGTGAAAAATAGTTACCCCATTGGAGATGTGAATAGTAACATTTACACTAAATTTAGTGTTTAGTGTAAGATTTGATGACCCAATTGGATATGGTCTTAAAAATAAAATGTTTTCAATTATTTTCCTGATGAAATTCATTTCTACATTCATAAGCTACCTTATCAATTAGCTTTTGCCAAACGCAACTTATTCACCAGCTACCTTATCAGCCTTCAACTACCTTATCAGTCACCAGCTACCTTATCAGCCATCAACTAACTTATCAGTCAACAGCTGATATAGTTGACCAAACATAGCCAAAATGTTTTCAAGGATTTTCCTGATGAAATTGATTTCTTTTTCTTATTTTGATGAAAAATTTTAAATTTAACAAGCCATACTACTATAATCTTCTCGTCAGTACTTTCGAAATGAGTTCAATTTTAAACACCATTTTGATTTAACTATGTATAATCGTCTCGTTGATACCTTCAAAATGACCTCAATATTGAATATTTTTTAATGATGTAACTTGTTAAAACTCAAACGTATTTTTTAACATGTTTTACTACGATTAACCAATACGCTATAGGGGCCTATATAGTAGCTAAATCAAAAAATATACAATATTTGGCTCATCTTGAAGGTATCGACGATAATATGATAATGGTGTAACTTATTAAAAAACACAAAATATAAAACAATTTTATCAAAAAAAATTATATAATATAATATCATAATATTAAACAATTTAATAGATGTATTATAAGATAACGAAATCCAAAAATATTCAATATTGGGCTCATTTCGAAGGTATCGATGAGATGATTATAGTGGTATAATTTATTAAAATTAAAACGTATATTATTAATGTATTTTAATAAATGACTATTATATGTGTTAATATAATAAAAATGCAAAATAAAATATAGAAACTAAAAGGTCTAAAAGTAAATAACCATAAAACTTTAAGGTTATAAAGTGTAATATTTTAAATAGAAAAATAGTAAAAAATTATCTGTGAGGGAGGGGGGTATATTTATCATCACCCATATAGATACAGAGAGGGGGGTGTGTTTCGGTAAGAGGGGGACACGTGGCGCATTACCGTTACGTATCCGAACTGGTTTTCTCTCTCTCATGGCTTGCCGCCTTTTTATTCAGAGGCTTTTTTAAGTAAATTACAGATATAGTCCATGGGTTTATGTGAAGATTATGTATTAGATCCCTTTACCTATTACGGATTTGGTACCTATGGTTGCAATATCATTGTAGATTAGGTCCTCTAACACTAATGTTTGGATCTGTTAAGTTAAGGGTATTTTGGTCATTTTAGCTACTAAGTAGAAAAATACCCGATAAATCAATGTCATTGAACCTTGTTATGTAGTACATATAGTGATACGGGTTACCGTTTCATTTATCTATCGTAGTATAAAAAATACACGGTCGTGAAAGGTGTGATCCTATTAATTTGTTCTGTGTCACCGTATATATATATATATTATTGAAAATGTAATAAGAATATAAGTTTTATTTGATGCATCTATCAAAGAGCAACATCTTTTTTGGTAATGTACCACAAGCAGCAAAAGTGGGGATTCTGAATTACTCGTCGTTACGGATGGATACCTTTCCAGTACGGTACTAGGGAGTTCCGCTTTCCTCGGTGTCTTTATAGGTGGCTGATTTTGGGGTGTTGGTTTCAAAGGTACGCAACCGAATTCTGAACTGGAAGTCGAAGTTTCTTTCGTTTGGAGGTTGTAAGCAGCCGATAGTGTCGGTCCTCCAGTCATTACAGTTATACTAGATAACGGTCTATGTCTTCCCTTCTACTATCATTCATGAGTTAGAAGCACTCCTTTCAGGATTCCCTGTGGTCTCATGGTGCCCTTCTAAAGGTCGATGTCATGTGGCTTGGTTTATGGCTTGTCGACCAAAAGAATTTCGGGCCTTGGGTTTAAACGTTTATCAGTGTGGAATCGTGCCTTAGTTACTAAACCCATTTGGATTTGGCTTTACCTAAATCTTCCTTATGGGTAAGGTGGGTGCACATGCACTAACTTCGGGGTGCTAACCTGTGGGTGGCTCGTGTTACCCCTCGATGGTCGTAGGTGTTGCGGAAGATCATGCTTATTAGGCCTCAAGTAAGACCGTTTATCAAATCCACTATTGGCAACGGTTTGCATGTCAAGTAGCTTTCTTGATGCTTGGACTTCTCGTTTTCCTACTTTGGTGGATGTCTCCTTACATGTACTTTGTGATAATGCGCAGGATGGGCTCACATGGAATTCGGATACTCAGGGTGAGGCTCCTTTCTCGGTCTCGGTTGTTTACTCTGCTTTGGATGGTGACCATGCCCCTGGTGCCCTGGCATTCTGCGGTTTGGTTTACGAGTCATGTTCATAAACATGCATTTTGTCTTTGGGTCGTGTGTCATAAAAGACATCCCACGCAGGATAGAATCATGTCTTGGAAGTCTGACCCACCTGATTTCAGATGTAGTCAGGGCGGGTCCTGAGGAATTGGATGCTTGTGGCGAAAAATCAAAAAGATGTCCCATATATAAGTGTGTGTGTGTGTGGGGGGGGGGGGGGGGTGGGACTAATTTTGAGAGAATATAGAAATTGGCGACTTTCACTACCTCTTCAGATTGCGCAATAAAGTCGCATGAATCAAATGTGATTTTGTATGTGCTATTAGTAAAATCATATGTGATTTGACCATTTTTTAATCTTATAATAAGTATTGCATGTTTTCGTTTGAACCCGATTTTACACTTTAAAATTCTCAACAAAACACTGTAAATGTAACTTTCACAGTATTTTTGCTCTAAAGGTTCAAATTTTGTTTACCTTCATAATATTTTGGTGTGAAGCTTAAACGTAAAAAATACAGTATCACAGTTCTTTCAAAAATAGATTGGTCTCACTTAAACTGAACACGACTGTTATAAGTAGTTATCAACCGTTGGTGAATATATGGGATTTCAAATATTGATTTTTGGTGAGAAGTGCAAAATTTTGTGATAAGTAGTTATCAACCGTTGGATGAGAAATGGATGAAACATTAGGATGAAATGCATAAATAAGATGCACCACATCAAATTCTTTTTAAACCATAATTCATAAAAGAATATTTGATTAAAAGTGAACAACGATTTTAGAAATATTTCTCGTCAAAATGATTTTCAAGTCAAAATATCAAAACAAGGAAATAATTATTAAAATAATACAAAATCTTAACTTAATTAGTTAGGGATAAAAATCAAAGACAAGTATAATTTTCAGGAAAAATATGGTGCTGTCACATTTGCTTGATTGCTTTAAAAAAAAAGAAAAATAAAATCTAAACATACATATTTTTCTTTGGAAGTGTAAATATATATAAAGCTATATATTAAATATGTGATTTTGTTGGATGTAGTCTTTGTATGGTGTGCATGGATTCTCATGGCCACTTCTTTTTTGAGTTTCGTATTCTTTGGAGGTGTGGTTGGAGTGCGCCATGCTATTGATCATGGATTTTCAAGCACGTGGGGGATGTGATTGATACCATTTATGTGGCAATGCCTAGGCGCCTTATTCAGAGACTTGCTTTGGCTGCTTCAGTCTATATGATTGGCAAGAATGTTATACCTCAAAACCTCCTTAACCGTAACCGGTTTTAACTGGTCTGATTAATAATCGATTATAACCGACCTGTAATTGAGATTTGGCCACCGAAGATCTAAATTAGAGGTGACCATCTCTAATCCTTACTAATTACTAAACCCTACAAAACCCAGGGAAAGGAATTTTATTAAAATAATAGATCAATTTATGATTTTGGTCCCTGTTGTTTTCCATTCATAACATTTTCCATCCTTGATCTTTAAAAACTTTTTTTTTCATCCCTATAGTTTTCATTTTCATTTTACTTTCATCCTTCATCCAACTTTGTTATATTTAATGATTAACTCAACCAAAAAATGTTTGTTTAAATTATATATTGTCTCCTTATAATAGATCATTCTTTATATTTTTTTATTCTCAAATAACATAACCATATTTTTTTTTACTTTTTACTTTCTTTATTTATTTTATCAACATAATTTGTTTTATTGGTAATTATAAACTATTATAACTTTAATCAAGGAAATAATAAAATAATTTTATTAAACTATTCATAATTAAATGATAAAATAATTTTATTAAACTATTCATAAGTAAATGATCGATGTTTTTTCCCCAAACATTTGGTCCCTAAGGTTTGTCAAATGTTATAGATTTGGTCCTTAAAGTTCATCTCTTACAAAATAAACCTACAAGTATGCAATTTTTTTATGAATTTTGCATTTCATATTAACGGCCAACCATTAATCCTTTAAATGAGAGAGTAAAAAAATGACCATTATGCCTTTTAAAACAATTGTATACTTTCTTACTTGAATATAACAACGTAAAACAGACACCAGTTACACTATATACTTCTTTAGTTGTAAACATATAGGTAAACAACCAATACAATGCATGAAATCCGTTATACTAATATTTCATATGACAACATATGTACAAACTTATGTTTCATATAAATTTCTTCCTACCAATGATAAAATCTATCACACTTTATAACTCGACGCAAAACCCGAACTCTTAATAACTAGTTTACTACCAGTACCACTAGGTGGGTGTTTCTAAGTTTTTGGTTTTTGTTGCGGAGTTGCGATCACTTGCGAACTCACATGAAGCTGAGCCCAAAATTGTAAAGCCCAAACAATTATTGTTATAAAGCCCAATGAGAGGCCCAACTTCAACCTGAGTTCCACGACCAGGAAGCCCTCGTGCAGACAGAATCCTGAACTCAAGCCTCTGCTCTTTCACTCCAACGGCGATTGTGCTTTTGCTCTGCTCACCGGCTGCTCGCCGGTCTCCGGTCGCTATTCGCCTGCTCCGCCGTTGCTCAGCTGCTTGCCACCGGCTGCTCCGCCGCTGATCACGCTCTCCGCCTCTAACTTCTCAGTAATAGTTTGTTTTTATTGCTAATTAATATTCTCCATTTCAATTTACATCCATTAGTACTCACGTTAAAGTGTTATAGATGTTAGTGTTGTTATCAATATCAAATATCGCTTTAGAAGAGTTCATATCGATTTTGAAGTTAAAATTTGTAGCTTTTTTGACCTCAAAGGTTAAGGTTTTATACTCCCCTTTTTTCTTTGCATAAAGTAGAATCACTATTAGTTTCTCCACAACCTTTTTACCATATATGTTCTGCATATTTTGTTATGGAAGTGGTTTATGTCTCATTAGGAAATTTAGGTATATAGTTTTCACACTGTGCCAAGGTTTTCATCCGAAATGAAAATTTAGAAAACGAGTTTGGTTTATTCAGTTTTCAAAAGTTTTTAAGAAAATGGAAATTATCTGTTTTCTAACTTTATGTGAATTAGAAAACTGATTTTAGTAGTTTTCCAACATGTTCTGAACGCGTTTTCTAATTTTCTAAAGTGAAAAATGAAAACTCCACCGTTTCAACCAAAAGTTTTTTTCTAAATTTTTATAGAAAACTGAAAATGAAAGCTCTAACTCCATTTATTATAAAAACGTTTTATAGGAGAATGAAAACAGTTTTCCATAACCAAGCGCACCCTAAATATTGGAAAGTTTTAGTCCTGATTGTAAACCATCTCCTTCTTCCATATTTGCTTTCTGCATGGCACTCGGTCAGCGCGTTGATCAATTGAAACAATTCATTCACTTGCTATCAGTTTTCATATGCTGAATTTGTTACAAAAATGCAAGAAAAATCCTGATCAAGAATCCCCACGCCTCCCCGGTTTGAAAGTGTTAAGTATTGAATGCTTGATGCTGTAAAATCAGTGTCTGCCACTGCTTTTTTGTTGTTGAGAAATAGAAATATATCGTGTTAAGTTATTAAAATGTGATATTTTTCTCATTACAGTTCGATCTTAATCAAGCAAGAATGGCTGCATCCTTGGAGATTACAGCTGCAGAGTTCTTACAAGTATGCTCCATATTTCATTTGCTATTCTTTTGAATTTTCTGAAAACTGTATTTAAGTTGTAAGAGATCGATTGTAATCTTGTGAAAATCTTTATTTGAATTCCAGGGTTCAAGTACTCATGACTTGTTCTTGCCAAAATCTTTACCAAAGAGTAGAAGTTCCCATTTGCTTTACAGTTCAGCTCAACGCAAAAGAAACAGCCTGGCCAGAATCGTTAAAACAGGTGTTCGACGAAATGCCTCTGAGAAAGTCAGGGCTGTTGTTTCCATAGATGCACCGGAGTTGGGCAATGTCGACAAGTCCGTTGCAGAAAAAGTGATCCATTTTTACCGAACCCCCTTGATTCAAGAAAGCGCGAACGAGGAGTTACTGAAGTCGGTTCAGAACAAGATATCTAGCCAAATCGTGGGCCTGAAAACAGAACAGTGTTTCAATATCGGTATCAACGGGAGTCTGTCGAATGAAAAGCTTTCGGTGCTTAAATGGCTTTTACAAGAGACCTACGAGCCTGATAACTTAGGGGAGGAAAGCTTTATCGCTAAAGAGAAGAAAGAAGGGCTTACCACGGTGGTAGTTGAAGTCGGCCCTAGGTTGTCTTTCACGACAGCATGGTCTGCGAATGCTGTGTCCATATGCCAGGCTTGTGGGTTATCGGAAATCAACAGATTGGAACGATCAAGGAGGTATCTTTTGTATGTTAAACCCGGAACTGAGCCCCTTCTGGTTGGCCGCCAAATTGACGATTTCGCTGCAATGGTGCATGATAGGATGACCGAATGTGTTTACCCTGAGAAGCTCGTTTCTTTTAAAACTAGTATAGTTCCGGAGGAGGTGTATCGTGTGCCAGTTATGGCAAAGGGGCGGAAAGCGTTGGAGGAGATTAACCAGCAAATGGGGTTGGCCTTTGATGAACAAGATCTACAGTATTACACGAAACTATTCAAGGATGATATTAAGCGAGATCCAACGAACGTTGAGCTCTTTGATATTGCACAATCGAACAGTGAGCACAGCAGGCACTGGTTTTTCACCGGAAAGATGATTTTGGATGGTCAGCCTATGAATCGGACTCTAATGCAGATCGTAAAGAGCACTTTGCAGGCAAATCCTAACAATTCCGTGATCGGATTCAAGGACAACTCGAGTGCGATAAAAGGGTTTTTGGCAAACCAGTTGCGACCTACTCAGCCTGGTTCTACATCTCCGTTAAGCCTGAGTGCTCGTGATCTCGATATCCTGTTTACGGCCGAGACCCACAATTTCCCGTGTGCCGTTGCACCTTACCCTGGTGCCGAGACGGTGCGGGAGGACGGATAAGGGATACACATGCAACGGGAACGGGATCTTTTGTCGTTGCATCTACGGCCGGTTACTGCGTCGGAAATCTTAACATCGAGGGCTCGGAAGCTCCTTGGGAAGATTCTTCGTTTGAATATCCGTCAAACTTGGCTTCTCCGCTGCAAATTCTTATCGATGCTAGCAACGGTGCATCGGATTACGGGAATAAGTTCGGGGAGCCGTTGATTCAGGGGTACACGAGAACGTTTGGAATGAGACTCCCGAGTGGGGAGAGGAGGGAGTGGTTGAAGCCGATAATGTTTAGCGCTGGTATCGGGCAGATCGATCACACCCATATAACGAAAGGAGAGCCCGATATTGGGATGCTGGTCGTAAAGATCGGTGGTCCAGCCTATCGAATTGGAATGGGAGGTGGTGCAGCATCGAGCATGGTTAGCGGTCAGAACGATGCCGAGCTCGATTTTAACGCTGTGCAGCGTGGAGATGCGGAGATGGCGCAGAAACTATACCGAGTTGTGCGTGCTTGCATTGAAATGGGCGAGAATAATCCGATTGTCAGCATACACGATCAGGGTGCAGGGGTAACTGTAACGTTGTTAAGGAAATCATCTACCCGAAAGGTGCTACGATCGATATTAGGTCTATTGTGGTTGGTGACCACACCATGTCGTTTTGGAGATATGGGGTGCGGAATATCAGGAGCAAGATGCGATTTTGGTGAATGCCGAGAGTCGTGCTCTATTGGAATCGATATGTAAACGAGAAAGGGTCTCTATGGCCGTTATCGGAACTATAAGCGGTGAAGGGTACATTCGCTTAATCGACAGCCACGCTATCGAAAAGAGCAACTCAAGCGGACTCCCTCCCCCACCACCCGCGGGCGATCTCGAGCTCGAGAAAGTCCCCGGAGACATGCCTCAGAAGACGTTCGAGTTTCGTCGCATAAAAGACGCACGCACACCGCTCGACGTTGCTCCCGGGATCACGTTGATGGATTCTCTCAAGAGGGTGTTACGACTACCCTCGATATGTTCGAAGCGGTTCTTGACGACTAAAGTCGACGGTGCGTAACGGGTCTCGTCGCTCAGCAACAAACCGTCGGCCCCTTGCAGATCACTCTTGCTGACGTGGCGGTCATCGCCAGACGTATACCGACTACACCGGCGGTGCATGTGCCATCGGGGAGCAACCGATCAAGGGTCTGCTGGACCCGAAAGCGATGGCCCGGTTGGCCGTTGGAGAAGCGCTTACGAATCTTGTTTGGGCAAAGATCACCTCTTTGAGCGATGTGAAAGCAAACGGAAACTGGATGTATGCTGCGAAACTCGAGGGTGAAGGAGCGGCGATGTATGATGCCGCCATTGCTCTTTCCGAAGCTATGGTGGAGCTTGGTATTGCCATTGATGGAGGTAAAGATAGTCTTTCGATGGCGGCACATGCTTCTGGAGAAGTCGTTAAGGCTCCCGGGAATCTTGTTATCAGTGCCTACGCTACCTGTCCGGATATAACCAAGACCGTGACCCCTGATTTGAAGCTTAAAGATGAAGGCATTCTGCTTCACATAGATTTGGCAAAAGGAAAGCGTCGTCTGGGTGGATCAGCTCTTGCTCAGGTATTGCTCCATCAAGTCTAAAAACCAAAAACCAAATTCATAATCTTTGTTTTACAATATCTTAACACTGTGATGAAGATTGAACTAAATTGGTAAAAATTGAATCTTTAAACAGCTGTTGTTTGTCTAGTTAAACAGGTTGTTCTTTACCTCAAATGGTATCGTAATTTTGATTTTCTTCGATCAATGTTTTTTTTAAACGAGTACGTATTCCATTGTGCAGGTTTTGACCAAATTGGGGATGAATGTCCCGATGTTGATGACGTTCCTTACCTTAAAGCGGTTTTTGAGGTGGTTCAAGATCTCCTAACGGACGAGTTGATCTCTGCTGGTCATGATATCAGTGATGGTGGTCTCCTCGTCAGTGTTCTCGAGATGGCTTTTGCCGGAAACTGTGGTGTTCAGATCGATTTGAGTTCACAAGGAAAGAGCGTATTTGAAACGGTATTCTCAGAAGAACTCGGTCTTGTTCTCGAGATTAGCAAGGCGAATCTGGATAAAGTAGCAGTGATTCTTTCAAGCCGTGGCGTTTCTGCAGAGATCATAGGACGAGTAACTGCCGAACCAAGAATCGGGTTAGAGATCGATGGGATGACACATCTAGACGAGAAAACAACCGACCTTCGTGACATCTGGGAAGAAACGAGTTTCCATCTCGAAAAATTCCAAAGATTGGCCTCCTCTGTGATCTCAGAGAAGGAAGGATTGAAGAACCGACACGAACCTTCATGGGGGTTATCTTTCACTCCGACATTTACCGATGAGAAATACATGACCGCCATCACGAAACCGAAGGTGGCTGTGATCCGAGAGGAGGGCAGCAACGGCGACCGGGAGATGTCGCTGCGTTCTTTGCTTCTGGTTTCGAACCTTGGGATGTCACCATGTCCGACCTTCTAAACGGCTCCATCTCGTTGAACGAGTTCCGTGGTATCGCGTTCGTGGGTGGTTTTAGCTATGCAGACGTGCTTGATTCCGCAAAAGGCTGGGCTGCTTCCATAAGATTCAATCAGCCTCTTTTGAAGCAGTTCCAGGAATTCTACAACCGGCCAGACACCTTCAGTCTCGGGATCTGCAACGGGTGTCAGCTCATGGCTCTATTAGGGTGGATCCCGGGCCCACAAGTCGGTGGAGTCCTGGGCAACGGTGGCGACCCGTCTCAGCCACGGTTCGTACACAATGAGTCCGGGCGGTTCGAATGCCGATTCACGAGCGTGACCATAAAACAATCTCCGGCGATAATGTTCAAAGGGATGGAAGGTAGCACGCTAGGTGTGTGGGCTGCTCATGGAGAAGGAAAAGCTTATTTCCCCGATAATGGCGTTCTTGATCAGATTTTATCTTCGGATTTAGCCCCGGTGAGATACTGTGACGACGATGGGAGGGTGACAGAAACGTACCCGTTCAACCTCAATGGTTCTCCGTTAGGCGTGGCGGCAATTTGTTCGCCAAATGGGCGGCATCTCGCTATGATGCCACATCCCGAGCGTTGCTTCTTGATGTGGCAATATCCGTGGTATCCGAAGCATTGGGATGTTGAAAAGAAAGGTCCGAGCCCGTGGTTGAAGATGTTCCAGAATGCTAGAGAATGGTGTTCTTGAGAGGTTAGAATCTCATACTCAAAACTCTTTTTTGGTTGGTTTTTTCACTAAGTCATGTATGTTATGGATAAAGATGTCTGTGTGGATTAATATGTGTACGAGTTTTTTCATAGATGGAAGGATCATGTTTTTAATTCGTAGGATTAGGTTTGGAAAAAACTTTGGCTTTCTGCATAGAGCTCTCCTCTCTAAGCTTACTGAATAAGCCAGTTTCTATATCATTAAGCCACTGCCAAACAGTCATGTATAGCTGACTGAATAAGCTATAAGTCACATTAATGTTAAGCCACTTGACAAACACCCCTTAATCATAATTTAGGGATGATTTTACTTTGGTTCTTGGTTTGACTGCTGGTTTTCTTTTTGGTTCTGTTTATGCAGACAGAATGAATTATGGCTGATAAGGATGTTAAAATTGAGGAAGAAAAATAACTTATTAGGGCCCAGCCCATTGTTGAAGATGTTCCAGAATGCTAAGAGATTGAGAGGTTGGGATCTCCCCTAGTGGCAAGTTTGTTGATTCAATATTCTCTTTTTTTTCCTTGCTGAAAATGATGCAGAAACTTGTCAAATGACTCAAATGTGTCTTGTTCTGAGTTATGTCATCTTGAAGGATTTACATAAATGACTGTTTTTTTTGGGCCTGTGGTTTAATCATAATTTAGGGATGATGATCTTTTTATTCTGATTTTGTTTCCTTGTGATTCTCTAATTATGTGTACATGTTGACACTATAAGCATGACCTCTTTTAATTTCATGTGGTTCCATAAATTACGTTTTAGAAGGGAATTGATGTGGTACATCTAATTTTAATATGCATTCAATAGTTAATAACCACTTTTCATGCTTCTTGCGTTTTCTTCGACCTGTGATCGGAACCCAACTCCAACTCCATCTACTACTGTTAAACAAAACATTTGGAATTAATACAATAGTGATTAGGTCTCAAACCGATCCAAAAACTATACAATGAAAATACGAGGCACTCCGTTAACTCGTATTTGATAACAATAAGCCTATAATTATACGCATAATTAGTATTAAATTGAAGTCTATTAATTAATGTATTACTTAACTTTTCACCTCTAGTTTATCTTAGTCAACATATTATGTTATGTTATTAGTAATTTGTTTTAATCATATTATACAATATTAGAATTGATTTCAACTTTTCCTTTATCATTTTACATTTTTTTCAACTAACTTATCAAATAGTTTTATCAAACATTTAAACTTGATTAGTTAATTAACTAGTTTATTACCATGTAAAACATAACCTTTGGACAAATTGAAACTAAATTAAACCAAAAACCAAGTTCTAACTAATCTAAAACTTCCTAACTTATTTTAATTCAGTTAAAGCCGATTTTTAAGCATCTAACAAAAAGATATAAAAGGAAATCTATCAAAATTTCCCCAAAATTCTCTCATATTTATTGAAGAGGCCATCACAAATTCACCCTTCACTCCATCATCATCATCATCCTCTTTCTATTTTCAATCTCATCATGTTTCCAACATCCTTCCCCAATCCCTCTATGCGTCATCTCCTCAAAATCCCCCAATTTCAATCTTCTTTTTGTTCCAGGATTAATAATCCCATATCTAAGTTTATGATCATTTTTCAAGATCCCGTGGGATCATCATCGATCGGCCGTATTCAAGAAACGGGTTATATGCATTGTTTCGATTCCATTCGGACCTAAAAGAACCCGAAAGAAAAAGATCGATCAAAGATGGATACAAACGATCCCGAGCAAACTGACCCGCGATGCACGGAAGTCACCGTGATGAAAGTGGCAAATATCGCGGTCAATATGTTGGTGTTCATTGTCACGTTAGCCTTGTGCAACATCTTGCACATGCTCCTACGCCCTTACTCACAACCTCGGCTCATTTCCGAAGCCATCGTAATGACCGTTTGCCCGATTTCAAGATCCGGTTTCTTGGTTTTGATCGTTTTAAAGAAAATAAAATGCTCGTTTTTTTTTTCATTGATCGTTTCTTGCATGCATGCAGGTCGGATTCTTTTTGAGCAATCTACCGTTTATACGTAACAACTTTGACGACGAAGCCAACACGACGCTCGGTTACGTAGCGGAATTCGGAATGATTTGCCATATGTTTGTGGTCGGCCTCGAAACGGACCCAAACATATTTGTTCGACTCCCGTTCGTGAGGCCAAGGTGGCGTGTACCGGGTTGCTAATCACTTTTTTGGTAGCGGTTTTTGTGACCCCGATGTTAAAGCTGAGTAACTACCCGGGTATCAAGTTTGACGTCTCCATCTCGATCTTGTTATCGGGAACCGCCTCCCCTCTCCTCACCCGTCTCATCAATGATCTCAAGATCGGAAAATCCGACATCGGTCGGTTCTTGATCGCCACCGGTCTCTTATCCGATCTCATTTCCACCCTTCTCATCACCCTAGGGTACATCATTTTCAACCCGTTGGATAGCTTCGAGACCCGAAAGGTCGAGAACATCTTTCTCACGCTCGCAGTTATCGTGGTCCAGACAATTTTAGCGGCCAAATTCATACCGTTGCTCATGGTGTGGGTCGATACCAATAACCCGCAAGGGAAATTGATGAAGGGCTCGCACTTGATCGTTTCGCTAGCGAGCATGGTGCTCATTTGTAGCCTGGCACCGTGGATAACGCGGTTTAACTTTATGCTAAGCTCGTTTTTGGCCGGCATCGTTATGCCTCGTCAAGGACGGATCTCGAAGATGTTGACCGGAAAAGTCAAGTACTTCTTCGGGATCCTGTTCTTTCCGGCATTCATGTTTTGGGTCGGGTTTCAGGTCGAATTCAACGAATTCGAAGCCCGTAGATTGATGACGTGGGCGACCATATTTTTCCTATTCGTGATCATCGTGGCCGGAAAAGTTTTCGGGACGGTCATCTCCGGCGTCTTATTAGGGTTTCATTGGCAGGATTCCGTAGCGATCGGATTGCTTCTAAGCATCAAGGGCCATTTCCACATCTTCATGATCCTCATAGCCCAACAAGTAAGCAAAATGTTACAAGATCAACAAGCAAAATAAGTATAAAACAAAAGCATTGAGAAAAAACTTCTTGAGTTTAATTTGGTTTTGGTTCTTGTGGATTAAATTTTTTTAATATTTTAGTCCTTTGCACTTTAAAGGTAGGAATTATTTTAGGTCAAAATGGCAATAACCATGGAACAAAAACAAAAATTTCCTATCAAAATAAAATTTTCTCGAGCCAAGCTCGAATAACTACTACTTGACTCAGTTCGGCTAGTTTACGCCGCTAATTTTATATCCTGTTCGCAGAGAAATATAATTAATCGTCAACCACCGTTGTTATGTGGCCGTTTGCTTCCTGACCTTCATCCATGCCCCGATGGTCATGAAAAACATAATCGAGCGTGCACGAAGCAATCACCGACCCAACAAATGGCGCTCCAATGGCTCAGTCCGTCAAACGAGCTCCGGATCGTACTTTGTGTCCATGGCGCGGAAAGCATTCAATCCGCGATTAACTTCATGGAGATCTCCCCAGGGCTACCGGAGTCACGATGACGGTTTATGTCAACGATATGATCGAGTTGACGGAGAATATAGCATCCACACTAGCTCAAGGAGAGGGAGTTGACGCGATGACCATAACGGATCCCGGGATTATCGAGATGAGAGAGAACATCACCAACACGATCCAGAGTTACGTGAACGAGCAATGTGAAGGGATCGATGTACGACGAATGCTTACGTTGTGTCCTATCGCCACTATGCATACTGACATATGCACGGTGGCAGAGGATTTGTTGGTTTCGTTGATCATCCTCCCGTTCCACAAGAATCAACAGCCGAACGGGAAGATTGAAACCAACCACTTAGGGTTTCGAAGCGTCAACAGAAAGGTAATAACAATGTTTTCAACAGTTTCGTTATAATATTTCTACAATAGAGAAGTAAAAGATGACATTATTAAAAGAATTATATTCAATCCAACAATATATTTAATACTTCCTTTGTCACAAAATAAGTGTCCCTATTTCTATTTTAATTTGTCACATCACTTTCAACTTTCAAAATTGTCTAAAAGCCCTAAAAACACAAAAAATATGATATTTTCATTTCCAACCCACAATGAAACACAAAAATTAGAAGCCAATAATGTAAAAATATTATTTATTTAGTTTAAAAGTATGATAATAATTATCTGTTTCTAAAACTGAACGAAAGGATGATAATAACAACATAAAAACGTTTTTCTTGACATAGGTTTTACGACACGCACCGTGTTCGGTTGGAGTGTTGGTCGACCGTGGTCTCGGATCCACCACATTATCGAGAGCAACCAAATGCATCAATGCGGCCGTCATTTTCATCGCGGGAAAAGACGACCGTGAAGCACTTGCGTACGCCGGTCGGGTGGCTCGACACCCGGGGTCAAACTCACGGTCATACGGTTCCTATTGGACACCAACGGGAACAACGTGTCGTCAAGGATCACACGGGCCCGAGCCAACACGGCGGAATTTGAGGAGGAGATGAAGCAAGACGACGAGTACTTTGCGGAGTTTTACGATCGTCATGTGGCCACGGGACACGTTGCGTATATGGAGAAATATCTTTCGAATTCTGGGCAGACTTATTCGACGATTAAGTCATTGGAAGGGCAGTATAGTTTGTTTATTGTCGGCCGAGGAGGACGGGTTAACTCGACGTTGACGGCCGGGATGAACGATTGGCAGGCGTGTCCGGAGTTGGGTCCGATCGGGGATATTCTTTCGGCTTCGGATTTCTCGACTACGGCTTCGGTGTTGATCATCCAACAACATAAACTAAGAGGGAAACTTCAAGGTCTACATGAAGAGTTCTCTATTATGTAAATTTGTTAGAGGAACACTGATATAGTTGTATAGTAAAAATGATGAATGCAAGAGTGAGTGGGAATTGCTCATTTAAGCCGATCAAAATAGTTGTTATACTGTTTGGGTTAGATGTCAGGTCTGTGTGTATCTTATATTTCAGATGAAATATATTGGGTTCGATTGGCATGAAAGCTAGGTCAAAATGTTCAATTGAACATATTTAAACATGCTTCCAATTTCGTCTAACAAAATATGGTATTAAATTATGTCACTTTAATTTTTATTTCTAGCCTAACCAATTCTAATCATTTGGTCGGATTGCAATCGTTGTTTGCCATCTCAATTCTCTATTTGATTGCCCGTCTTTCATGCACATAATCTTGGACCAAAACCGGATCAAGAAGAACAACGACCGATAAGGCAGGTTACGATAGTGGTCCAATCTTTTGGGTCTAAATCACTTTAAATTTACTTAACAAACGCTTGGAAAAGGAACAGAGGTCACCGGTCAAAGACCGGTTTGCGAAGGTCCAAACTTAATCTTATAGGATGAAAACAGGGCCGTCCCTGGGGGAGGGCGGGCCGGGCGGTCGCCCAGGGCCCAACGGCAAAAGGGGGCCCAAAATCTTTTAAGTATATACTATATATAGTAGTAATATGCAAAAATTGTAAAAAGACAAAAATATATATATATATAATAGGGCCCAAAAAGATTTTAGCATCATATTAAGAGTACAAACATGTATTAATTAATTACGTTGGACAATAAAATTTGTAGAAAGTTAAACTAGTCTTTCCATTGTAGTATTGTTTGTTGTTTCTGAGTTTTATTATCTCATATTAATATATAAAAATCTTTTTTTGCTTAAAAACCTTGATATAAGTCTATTATTCATCTTCCACATACTCTTTTACATATTTCATCCGCATGAATTTAATTTTGTGTTAAAATGTAATAGATTTATTGTAACTAAGACGACTTAAGTTATATCTATATTTAGTATTTCAAAACTACTTCACATTTTCTTACATTATTGACTTCTTATTACCTAATATTGTGTTTTAAGATCCATGGTTGTTAAAAAAGTTTGTTTCAACTCAAAAAGTTTCAAATATTAATGAAAAACATTATATTAAAGGTTTTTAAGTAAGATTGATGGTTGTTAAAAAGACTTATTGGTCTTGTGTTAGGAATACCAAAAAAATGATAATTGTTATTCAATCCGATGCTTCCGCCACAAGATCCATTTTTGACAACTCTTTACCTAGGTTAGAAGATATGTTCGATCTTGTTGTCGATAAGTCGTTGAACTAGATAATCCTTAGATGAAATGAGGTCATAAGAACATCATAGAGTGGAGAACCTTTCCTTGTAATTGTCTCGATAAGGTGTAACCGTGTTATTTTTCCGCTAACCTCTTGCTAGCTTTTAATGAATTGCCGTTTAAAAAAAGGATACCGGGAAAAACGGTTTCATATGAATTATTACCATTTCTTAAATTCAATGTTATTTTGATGATATAAACAATATATTGAAAATTATTCGTAGTTATTGGGGTCCGTTTTTGCATCTTGCCCAGGGCCCAAAAAATGGCAGGAACGGACCTGGATGAAAACGGATCTTTTTAAAAGAAAAATCTCATGTATCGATTAGAGCTACATATATCCATCATAATTTTCTAGCAATATTCTTTGTACCATTGGGATTAATTCCATAAAGACCAAACGGTCTAGGGGCGGACTTATTCATTCACTTTGGGGTCAATTGAACCCCATAAGATCCCCACACGAATGGTAGTTTGTATAACCTATTCTATATTTTATTAAGATTTTTATGTTTTTGACCCCCATTTGTTTTGGACATGACCCCCAATTTTAGCCAAATTCTAACTAAAACCCTTTAAGTCCATAGAAAAGTTGAGCGCATGTAAATTAAACTCTATTTTTTTGGACCGCAAGAAAAGAGTTTTATTAAAAACTAGCGAGGAGCTAGAGTTGTACAAGAGGATACAACATTAAGAGGATTACAACACCAGTTTTCCCACGAAAGACTTTTACCAAATTTGGCCCTACATTTGATCCAATCGAAAGCAACGAATTTGACTTTTACCAAACTCTATTTTTTTTGGACCGCATGTAAATTAAACTCTAGACCTACATCAAATGTGCAAAGTTATAAAGGAAAAAAATTGTTACTTGTTAGCATGTTATAAACTATTAGATAAAAATCTTAATAAAACTAGTATTGGTATTATTTGGTGATGCATATATAATCTCTTAATTTCTCTTAATTACTTTATACAATACAATTTACTAAAACTCAATTGAATTTTATAAATTAACCAATAAATATGTTAACATTAAAGAGACTTATTGAGCCATACCAATACTATAGAATACTACATCACTATCTTTATAAAAAAAAGTACTCCATTATAATTTAAACAAATTACATCTTCATTTAAAACTCCATAATATTTATTACTAATTGTTGTGGTTAGTGTTTGTTGTTGATATCTGATTGTTATGTTATTAATTTTTAGGGCTAAACATTAATTGTTTTATTATTTCGTTAAAAAAACAAAAAGATGCTATGAAAGAAAACGTTATATTAATTTGCTAGAAAAAAGATAAAAGTTGAATAGAAAAATGTCAACATTCGGAACCGGTAGCCACAATAACGATTCTCGTAAGTATGTTATTTAAGCTCCGACCCCCTAAAGAAAAATTTCTGGATCCGCCTCTGTTCAAACCAAATATTGGTCCTTTTGATGTCATGTAGTCTCTTTTTTGAAGAAAAAAAGATCAGAAATCCCACGAACAAATAATTATTCCCTCACTTACATAGATTAAGGATGACAATCGGACCGTGTTTGGATTAACGGGTCAAAAACATTAACATATGACATGACCCATTTAGCTAATCGTGTCAAAAACTTGAATCCTAACCCGTGACGAGTTGTGTCATGGGTTGACAGGTCGAACACGGGTTGGCAGGTCAGGAACGGGTCGATGGGTCATAAACGAGTTGACATGTCAAGAATTACCAAAGTTAAAAAACTACAACCAAATCGGCAAATTGAAGTTACAAAAGGTAAAAAATACAACGGCATAATGGAAGGCCAGTGACAACGACAACGAACGAAATCGACGAGGAGCTAATTGAATGTGAGTGTCAAGCGAAATCGATTTTAGGGTTGGGGATATTGGGACTTAGTCGACTATGTTACCGTTGTTAGACCATCTCCAATGAGGTCACTAAATCTTACACTAAACATCAAATTTGGTGTAAATATTACTATTCACATCTCCAATGGGGTCACTATTTTTCACACTAAATGTATTGTGATGAATAGTATAACACCAAATTTGGTGTAACACTATTTTTCACACTATTTTCCACACTACTTTTTTGGTGTAAAAAATAGTGTTACCCATTGGAGAAGATTTAGTAGTAACACTAAATCTTACACTACTTTTTACACTATTTTTAACATTTGGTGTAAAAAATAGTGTTACCCATTGGAGATGCTCTTAGAGATTTTTGGGCGCTCAAAGTCAAAATGTTATTTTTATTATATAAAAAATACAATTAATTAAAAGAAACGGGTTCACGATGGGTCGGCCCGAACACGATCCACGAAATTGACGGGTCAAAAATTCAATCCAAATCCGTTTATCCTCGTGTCGTGTCGAAAATTGCCACCCCTAATATAGACCAACGTTTGGCTATGCCAAGAAAACTTTGAATTTTCAAATATATTTTTAAACGAGAAAATCCTGAAACTGACTCAACAAACAACGAGTCATGACAGTTTAGTTATTTATCTATTATATATAGAATTTATGACCATGGTTCTAACGATTATTTTATATCTATATACTTTTGGCCCTTTTAAAACTTTAATATAAAATCGCAAAAGCTTTTAAATATGATGAGAAAAAATAAAATCCCCAATTTGAATCGCACCAGCATGGCCTTTCACGTCGCCTGCCCAATTACATGGTAATCTGTTAAACTCACCATCAAATTCCGTATATATATAATTATATATATGTATCTATATCTATTTCCCGCCATCTCTATAACCGTTTCTTTCTCTTTGATTCTTCTAGTCGTCGAATTTGCTACTGCTCGCTAGGGTTTCCACAGGCCAGAAATGGCTTCTTGGAGGAAATCGCTAAGCTCAAGGAGTTTTTGGATGATCCATGGCTGATTAGAGATGGTAAGAGGACGGTACAGGTTCTTGTCCCCAAGGTAGAAGCTGTCGCACCTCCTCCGCCGCAGGTGGCTGCGACTGTGCCGGTTGCCGATGCGGAGGAGATGCTATCGGCGCAGAATAAGAGGGCAGCGCTGCAGCGGAAGGCGGCCGCCGCGTCGCTGGTGGCGGAGGATTACGCTAGGCGGTTTGAATCTGGAGACACGGTGGTAAGATTTTCTAGTTTTAATTCGAAGTTTTTAGGGTTAGTTCAAATTGATATAGTCACTACGCTGTATATGTAACAAAATGTGGTGGAATTGAGTGGATAGAACGTTCGTTTTCTCTCTACGGTTGGATTGTGTTTGTGTGAAAGTGTAATGATATGATTAGAATTGAATATAAGCATGTTTTAGAGTGTCACAAATTGTAATAAACCTAAAAGAAGATTTAAAATTAGGTAATAACAAGAACTGAATATAAGCATGTTTTAGAGATTGTGTTAATTTTAGAGTGTGACAATCTAAACTTGAAAGGAAATGCCTCTGGTCTAGCCATCAAAAAATTGAAGTCATAATCTTGAGAAGCCTTTCATTGGTAGGTAAATTATTACACTAAATGTGTTTAGTGACGTAAAGCCATGACTGGAGTTGATGAACACTATAAAGGTGCTTTTAAGTGAAAAGTTGGCTTGCTTTTTTTTTTTTGGAAATTATTGTTTAGGCCTTAAATAAGGAACTTACAAAGTGGCACAAAGAAGTTTTGTTGTTTTGAGTTTTTTTGACTTCAATCCATTAATAGATGAACATTTGATTAGTTTTCTTTTTCTCACCATTCTTTACTCATGTCATGTTCCCAGTGTATAGTTTTTACATTAGTTGATGTAATTCCAATAATCAGGACTATCGTACTTGTAATCCACTTAAACATTCAGATGATGGAAGAAGTATTATCCATGCTTCTCATTACTTCTGGACCTTGTCTTTCTTGGCATTCTGATCTTGATGGTCAATACTTTGTGTTTGAGGTTTGTTCACTTATTTTTCACTTTTGGATGTTGTTGGTATGTTTTATGCAGGACACCGCTAAAGATCTTGCTGGAGAAGAGCAGGCCCTCTCTAATGCCAAAGTAATGTGTCGTCTTTGCTTTTTCCGGAGAAAATGAAAGAAGTGAGAAAACGAGGAGGATGTTATCATGCAAAAGTTGTAAAAAGAAGTATCACAGGAGTTGTTTGAAAGCCTGGGCCCATGATAGAGGTTCAACTTGTTGTCGCTAATACATATCATATTGCTTCTATGTTGCTCTTGATAACTGAATTCTCGATTGCAGATTTATTTCACTGGAGCTCTTGGAGCTGTCCTTCTTGTCGAATATGTGAGGTAATTTGATGCGCTAATTCTTTATTCAACACACAATAATCTTCGCCATGCATATAGGAATATGTTTTTTTTATCAGAAATTATGCAAGACAAACAATATTGGATCAACCAAGCTTGTATATATGGAGCCATTTATAGCACTACATGCTTTCTCTGTATTACCTGAAAAAATCAGGCTTTCGTTTACTAAGTTTAATGTCAACCAGACTCAAGAACTTTTGAAATGTTAATGAGATGCCTGTAGCTCTGAGCATTAGCACAACTGCTTAGTTGAAAAATCCAATCCTAATAGATTCTCTTGCTGGTTTTAATCTTTTAAATGTTACATAAAACATACAAGTTAAGACTTAAGAGATTACAATGTAACACTTATGGGAGTGAACATCTGTCAGTTATGGGCAACTATTTCATACGTAAACCACTTGAAGGTTTAACACTAATGATATTTTACTGTTCCACATAGTTTGGGAAAACCATTGATAACTAACTGCACAAGCCTAAGGAAAGAAAAGTGCAATTTGAAACCACGAGATTGAACATTTTCTTTGTTATGGGTAACTATTTCATATGTAAATTGACTGAAGTTTTAACAATAATGATACTTAAATGTTCCATATATGGTTTGGAAAAATCACTGATAGTTAAAATACACAAGGTGAGAAACATTTTATATGTAATGTATATGTATGTGTATGTGTGTTTGTTACATATGCTCTTAACTCTGGGGTTTGGGTTTGTTTTGCTTGTATTTTTTGGGTTTTTCATTTATCATGTTCGTAATTTTTCCTTGTTTTTTTTTTCTTCTTTCTATTCTATAGTTCAGTTAGCATTCACTTGCATAGCGGCCAGCCGGCCGGTACACGCAGTTCCATCCTGCTAAGTAGTTTTATAAAGGCTCTCATTGGTTATGTTTAAATCAAAATAATAGAAAGGATAATCTGAATACATTCTAAAGTGAACCACCAAGGTGTGGCGTAGTGGTAAGTTCCTAAAATGGTGGTAGCTCCCACCCGGGTTCAAATCCATGCGTGTACAATTGGTGGCCACTGAGTATTAAACTATTAATCCCAGGGGAGCATGTCTTAGCTCTCGGTAAAAAATTGCCAAGGATGTAGTCTGGGCAAACCCAGATGAACCTTCTCAAAAAAAAAAAAAAAAACATTCTAAAGTGTACAAAATGGTAAGGTACAAAACGATTTAAAACTGTACAAAAACATTACGAAACAACATGAAATGGTACAAGATGATATTAAGCAATGCAAAAGGCATGTAACATTATAAGATGATGCACAACAATTTGTATACACACGACATGATACGAGACGATACGACAAAGTACAAAATGATACGATGCAAAAGCAACGATATATAACAACATAAGTGATAAGACGTTAAATAATGATTTTTGGTTATGTGCGACTCAGCTTTGCATTTCTTTGGTCCCTATTTTGATATCCTGTATATAAATATGAGATCTACATTTCCAAAGCACAAAATTTGATTTTCCTTCTTTTACACATGCTAATAAAAATAGGCCGTATCCACTCTCTTTTCTAATCCTTGTAAAAAATCATTAAAGTACATAGTAAGACGTTGTTTTCTATTAAATGATGTATCATCTTGTCTTTTCTGCATTACATATTTCATTCATTAGTGAAAATGGAAACCTAATTAAAATTTGATGCTTATGATGATATCTATAATTGGTGGTAAGATAAACATTTCCCTGATTCATGAGACGGCATCGTTGCTTTCATATGAGTGATGGGTTAATTTTTGTGGCAGCCAAGATAGGAGTTATTATGATGTTTAATCCTCACCTGTAAGTGGGGACATTTTAGGTTTGCAGATTTTTCAGTTTGTGCTTTTAAACCAAATCTAGAGTATGCTTGCTCTGTGTCAATGGTGTCTAGAGCAAGTGAACAACTGACTTGGTAGCCGTCTATAAGGTATGAAGAAGTGATGCATAATGCTTCTGTTAACGTTTGTCCAGATGGCAACTATGCGATAGGAAACCTTAGGATTATGTGTATGTATTTTTATTTATGAATGCTAGGCTAAGTATTGTAGTTGATGTATTGTGTGTTTTAATTTCTAAAACTAGGCATCAAGTATTATTGCGTTCACTTTTTGGTATATTTGTGCTGGTTAATGTCAAACATTTTGTATTTGAGGGTTAACTGTTGTTATATTTGTGTTTAACTGTATTATAAGTATTCACACATATAAATAGCATATAGTGAGTATCTTGCCGCTGTTAGATGACATGGTGGCTGCCCAATGGCATCCTGGCAGTTGGTTACTGACAGGATTGTTGTGAAACCATGACAACTATGACTTTGATCGATGACAGGATTGTTATCTCTATTGTATTTATCTAAGTAAACTTTAATTTTTGCAATTATCTTTTGACTTAAGGCTGTACATTTTAAATTAATTTTGCAACCTAGGTATGCCGAAGAAATGGTGATCCAAACAAGCTTATGTTTTGCAAAAGGTGTGATGGTGCATATCACTGTTACTGTCAGCACCCTCCACACAAGGTAAAGTATTGGTCTTTATGGTATGCCAATCATGATCAGGTACATTATGTTCTAAATCTTTTGAAGTTTTGCAGAATGTCAGTAGAGGACCTTATCTATGCCCCAAACATACAAAGTGCCATAGCTGTGAATCTACAGTCCCAGGGAATGGTTTAAGTCTGAGGTATTGCTCATTTACACTTAATAAAAAGTAATTGTTAAGGCTTTCCTATATAATGAGCATCATGATCATTTGCCTTGATGCCTATTGTCGTCTACACCCTAATAATTTGAACCTATGGAGACAGATTCTTTAAAATGAGATTACATATTCAATGCTGGATATACTGAAATGAAAGTGTCATCTATCTCCTCTCTTATTTTTTCTTGGTTGGTTTAATCTATTTGACAATTAGGATGCCATACAGATGTACAATTTTCACTCTTCTTATCAGCTTTTGCAAATTAAAGATAGTAGTTTCTTTTACTTTTTAGCATGATTGTTTCTCATTATCAATGCAACATGTTGAAGGTGGTTTCTAGGGTATACTTGCTGTGATGCTTGTGGAAGATTGTTTGTAAAGGAGAAGTATTGCCCTGTTTGTTTGAAGGTAACTTTTATATCACCAGATTTCTGAGATAGAATTTTTTTCTTGTTATGCTGTGAATGTTCACAATATGGTTCCATCTCATCCTTATTCAGAGCAAGGATGATAATTTGTTTATTAGTACTTATACAATTTTTGGAAGCTCGTTTTCTAGTTAAAAAATGTCTGTTTTCCCTTTACCTGTCTTTTGCAACATACCTGCAATTTATTGGCATAGATGAACTGATGTGGTGGCTGGTGTCAATAACTGCAGGTGTATAGAGATTCTGAATCAACACCGATGGTTTGTTGCGATATCTGTCAACGCTGGGTGCATTGTCACTGTGATGGAATCAGGTTTGCTTCTGATCTTATTATAATCTGGTGGACTTGTTGTATTAGATCCATCAGTGTGCTCCCTCCTCTGAGGTAGAAGATGGTTAGATTTGGAAAATGGATAGCTCTTTAAAGGAGGCATCCCGAGTTCCATAATTTGGAAATTGTTGTCTTATATTGGACATTAGTTTCTTCCTCATTCTATCTGGAGTATATTTTCTCTGCACAAAGTGGAAAACCAAAATAATGCCATTTTTTGGAATATATGATAGCCTAAGACACTTGCAAGTTGCAACGCATAACTTCACAGAAATAGGGTTCTTCACAGAAATATTTGTATTGCTTTACATATTTAAATTTTAAACTTAGAGCTTGCATCAATAATACAGTGTACCTTATTTCTCCAACTAGTATAGAATCTTATTTTTGTTATATTTGTATATGCATATATGGCACACTAAGTTGGTAATTTGGAAGTACAAAATTGTTCATGATTGATTGACGTTGAAGCTTAAATTTTGAAACAATCTGCATACAGATGCACATAGAATAAACTGTTCATAAGGTGTATATGTTAAATGGATGTTGGAAAGATGAGAGGATTAAGAATAAATGATCAACAAGGTGATGGAAGAGGTGGGAACTAATTGACCTATATGATTAAGAATAAATGATCATTAAGATTTATAATTTGCAGATGCAAATTCTTATGATCTTCTGAAAATTTTCTGCAGTGATGAAAAGTATCTGCAGTATCAAGTGGATAATCACCTGCAGTACGTATGTGCCGCATGCCGTGGAGATTGCTACCAGGTATTAATAAAGATACGGCCATGAAAATCTGGTAAATTATTTACTAATCTGACCTTTTGAACCTTTTCAGGTTAGGGATCAAGAAGATGCTGTCCAGGAGCTCTGGAGGAGGAGAGACAAAGCTGAGAAAGATTTAATTGCTAGTCTAAGGGCTGCTGCTGGACTGCCAACTCAAGAAGAAATATTTTCTATTTCACCTTATTCTGATGAAGAGGATGATGGACCTGCATTGAAGAAAGAGTATGGACATTCATTGAAGTTTTCTCCAAAGGGATAGTTGACAAATCCCCCAAGAAGAGCAAGGAATATGTGAAGAAGTCTGCTAACAAGAAGCATGGAAAGGAGAAGGGATTTCCTGCACCAGTATTTGGTAGAATCGAACAACGTATTGAAGGATACAGCGATGGTCAATCAATTGGATCCATCATGGGTGATAACAAGGATGAAGATGTGCAGTCCCATAGAAATGTAGACCTTAATAAGCTATCGTTTCCTGTTACTGGAAGTTTGACCGGCAGGATGATGTCGGTTAACCGGACAGAGGGCCTAAAACACAAGCTTGCTAACGAGGTTCCAGTGAAAACAGAGCGTAGAACCTTCAGAGAAAAAATGAAAGATTCTAGGCCGTATCAAATGCCGACTGTGGGTGACCCTGGAAAAGAGGCCGTCAAATCCAAGAACACCAAGGGACCAAAGTTGGTCATACATTTGGGTGCCAGAAACAAAAATGTAGCAAATTCTCCAAGGTCTGATGCATCCAACTCTTTCCAAGGTATGTTGTTTTTGTATTTTCTGTTTTTTAGATCTTTGGATAGTTGGTCCAAATTATATGGTGAACTTTATCATATTGTATGCATGCATGTACTTTGCTTATTGTTTGTATTTGAAGGATTATTATCCAACTTGCAACTTATCAAAAGTATATTTTGTCATTAAGGGAAAATCCCAGTGCAATAGGGCCGTCTTTTGAGAACATAAAAACATTCCCCGTTTCCCTGCAGCTGAGAATATAAATGTCGAATGCTCAAAAGTTCATTTGGATAGGTTGTGAGTGGCTATGTCGTGTTTCCCAAGAACTGTTGAGGGGGTAAGGACTTGTTGAAAGAATAAATATTTGGTCAGTTCAAAAAATATTTGCCCAAGTTAAATGCACATTTTATAGACATCTTTGACCATTTTTTTATACGTACTATTTCAACAGGAACCTTAAATGTTTTTATGCACGTTATTTTACTGTCAAGTTCCATAAAAGTAATCGGACAGTGAAAGCTGTAACATGCTTGTTTGCAAATGAAGCCATTTGAGACATGTATGGGATCTCAATGAAGTTTCAACAATATGTTCATGAAGTTCATTACGGGCTGCTCTAGGTTAAGCTTTCTTGTTTTTTTTTTTTTTAATCAGCGGAACCTAATTTACGAGTAAGACAGTCAAGTTCAGCATCTGTTAGAATGGTGCAAACTGTTTTATGACTTAGGACTTTGGTCAGTTTTTTTGTTATATGGGCACACATGGTGTAAATTTTGTAAGGTATGCTGGAATGAGTAGGAGTACTCTATGCATTGCTTATATAAACACTATGAAAAAACTAATGAGGCTGAGATGAGAACTGTTCTTGAAATGCATTGAACTTCTAGTATTGTTTCTGTTTCTCCATTTACTTGTTGGGTGAAAGATGTTAACTACTTACCTCCAAGTTGATACTAAATAATTTTAGAATTTTTGATGTGCGCAGAAATAGTTTAGGTTAAGGAGTCTACGCATGCATTTTCTTTTGTTATCAACTTATCGTTCTTTATATTAATTTAAAGTTAAATCATTGTTGAAAATATATTGTATCAAGGTATCGTTATATTGCACATGCATTATTGTCTTGAAATTGCTATGCCTAAATTTAGCAGTTTCTAAGAAACCCTTTAACTGTAATCATTTACACCTTTCGACTTGTAAATGATATTTATTATTCTTTCTTCCCGAATGTCGATTGAAATATCATAAGCCTGATATATTCATTCAACTACCTCAGTGTTCAAATTTCTCCCAGAATAATTGTAAATTGTAGTTATTACATCATCTGATGTTCAAGGATTGTGGGGGAAGACGATTAAGTGCCCATTTCATCACTTTGTCAAGCAGAAACACTGTTTTCCTCATTTCTATAGCCTCTTTTCTCGAATTTTCTATATCCGTCCATATTCCTCTGCACTTTTTTGCTTATATTTTGTTTTTGTGCGTACAGGCGGTGAAGAAATGGTTCAACAAAGAGCGAATGAAAATCGTTTGGACTTGCATGACAGCACATCTAAGCTCTCTGATGTAGATGGTATTCGTCACTGCCCATCCTCCCTTGATCATACATACAATAAAAGTAACAAACCAAACGCACCCAAAGTTGAAAATTAGGGAGAACTTTTTAGTTCAAAAGGTTAGAAAAAGGAATGGAAAGCGTTTGAATAGAGGAACCAAAACTAGGTAGAAATGGTAAACAGTGTCAAACCGTAAATATAAAAAAGAGATGCACAAATAAACAGAGAAAAGGTAGAAACAAACTGGAAAAGTACTGCTGCACACACATACAGGTTTCAGTTATTTAAGTAGCATCTTTTAACTTGTCTATTATTTGCAGGACACAACCTAGACCGGACTGATGAAATAAAAGGACCGAAGTTGAGAGCAAAAGATAGAAATGTGATCACGATGAAAAACCCGAACCCGAAACATTCAAGTTCGGTTTCACATTCTTCACAGAAGGAACTTAAGCCTTCATTCAAACTCAAATTCAAGAACCCGTATTCTGGTGATCAGAGTTCTTGGGCTCCTCTTGGGGAGGAAGATAAGAGTTTAGTCAAGGGTCAAAGGTCTAAGAGAAAGAGACCACCACCTTCTATGGAGAAATCATCTTCCGTTAACGAAGATAAAGGGTCAGGACACGACAAAGATATGATGAGCGAGATCATGGATGCCAAGTGGGTAATTCAAAAGTTGGGAAAACATGCAATCGGAAAGATGGTAGAAGTTCTTCAGCCATCCAACAATTCCTGGTGAGTTTCATTTCCTCCTTTCTTTAGTACTTACAAATTTGGTATCTTATTACAAGTAAAATAACTATATGGTTTTGTTATCCCCAAATGTATCCAAATTTTATTTTATTTACAAATGGACAACTATTAATACATTTGTCGTTTTTGGTAATATCTGAACTGTATATATTGTTGAAGGCACAAGGGATCTGTAACGGAAGTCTCTGAAGACACGTCTACTGTAATGGTTAGTTCGGATGACGGGAAGGCCATAACTGTGGATCTTGCTACACAAGGAATTCGTTTTGTTTCACAGAAGCATAGACAGTGAGTTGATCGTTATGACTTGATTCCTGTTAATTTACTGTGTTCGTTTGGTTTGATTTATTTCTTTTTTTTTTCTGTTAATTAATTAACACACATATTTGGATTCAGAACCTGAAAGAAGAAAGAAACCAATGGAGTGTGGAGCATTTGTATTCCTCAAGTCGTGCTAGGTGAGTTTGTCGACCTCAGAGCTTGGTAGCTCGTTCTTGCTGTATGATAATGTTTAGTTGTGGATGAATGTATTTTCGATTGCTTAGTTGTTGTTGGGTATGTTATGTAGCAGCATGTTTAGTATGAGATTGGTATTGTCTATTGAATGCTGTGATTCGAGGTCCGTGTTGGTAGTGGAATAGAATAGGATAGAACAAAAATGTTGCCCCAAGTTCCTATTTAGATATGGATAACCAAAATAGGTGGAACAAAAATTCCTCACAAGATTGGTAAATTACTAAATTACCCATATTAAATTGAAACTCTCCTTGACAAGTCTACCTACCAAATTTTGTACACCTCGAGATTATGAACAACTCATGTCCATGCAGAGGCGTAGCCAGAATTCCAAATTAAGGGGGGCTTGGAAAGCCTCAAATGTAACTTGTCGATTGAAGTTAATGTCGATTCTCTTAAGTCTCATAAATTTTGCAAGAAAATTTGATTTGTGATGTATATAGATAAGAAACATAAAATAAAAAACTCCTGTTGATATTGTAAGCTTTGTTTATGAAATTTAGAAGATAGATAAATAATATTATAGTGTTGATTGCAACAAAACATATTGTTATTATTAAGCAATTGCTTTCACTAATTCATTATAATATAATAAATGAATTCAAAATAAATATCTATTTTTTTGTAAATCTATATCTATATTATATATTACATATATGGGATTAGTTTAAAGAAGAAAAGGGTTAATATTATGAGAAAATAAGATTATGAAAAGTAAAAATTTAGACCATTTTTAATTGAAATTCATTTTGTCTAAATTAATATTTTATAAAATGTTGATTTATATATATTTTTTAAATTTTACAATGATACCACTATTGCTTTAGTTTATTTTGAATTTTGATGAATCATGTGATAACATTTGTTTTTTTTAAATTAAAAGGCAATAAAAATCTTTTATTGAGAATATAAAAATAGATATTAAAAATTATATTGATATAAATATTCTAAATATAAAAAAGCTTAATTAATAAAAATAATAGATATTTAAGAGTTACTTAACGAATAAAAATCTAAAGTAGAAAAGTTGAGGGATAAAAATCTAAAATAGAAAAAACTTAGGGATAAAAATCTAAAGTAGAAAAAATTGAGATAAAAAAGTAAAGTCAAAAAAAAGTAAGTGATTAATAAAAATCAAAAGAACTTAAAAAATAAACGCGGTTTTTCAGATTTGAACCCGCGCCATCTTTGTAAGAACACACATCTCAACCATCTGAGCTACAATGGTATACGTGTAATAATTCCCAAAACGGACTTTTAAGTAAACAGTTAGGGGGGGCTGAGCACCAGCCTACCCCCCTACTGTCTCCGCCCCTGTGTCCATGAATATTGCTCAAGTTTTTTTTCTTCTTTTTGAAGTGTACAAAATTTATATACTGCAAATACCGGCACACATTTGTCGTTTTCTATGAGAGTTGAATCCTTGACTTCCAAGAAGACCCTATCGCTAACTTGGATACTGCTAAAGGCTCCATCGTTAACTTGGATACTTCTAAAGTTATCCTGATTTAAACATGTGTATCTCGATCATTCATCTTTCAAATCGGAGATAGGTTTTGTATATGGAAGATCCGGAAACTGTAGTCACTATGCCATTTACCTCAAAAACATCCCAAAAAATCACTTGGTTTGTGATGAATTATAAAATTATTTATTTTGAAATTTTAATTGTAAGTTTTACTTGATATTAGTAACTCATACAAAAAGGTTTTAGGATATTAATTAAAAAGTCAAATATTTTTTTATTGAATTATATAACCAACTAGTTGAAAACATGGTCGTATTCGTTTATATCTTTATGGATATCCTATTGAGATAATTTTTTTTTAATTATATACAACCCCAATACCTATATGAACCCATCGCCAAGGACATTGAATTGAATGAAAGGCCATCCGCAGCCGTACAGGTCATACCACCTGTACAGGCTGCCACCTCAGCGTCACATCAGCTTCACCATCACCTTACCACACTACCTTACCATTTCATCCACAACCGTACAGGTCATACACCTGTATTATTTAAATAATAAAATATATGTATATATATGCTCTGTATGTATATATATGTGTGTGTGTGTGTTTAGGATTTGTTGTGACCTGTGAGTACTCACCGTTGGGTGAGCTTGCAGCCAATGGCGGAGCCATGGTTGGCCTAGAGTTATCCTAGGATCACCCTCATCATTTTAACTTTTTTTACATATAGTGATTATGAAAAAGTCACTTTTGTTCTTGAAAGTGGTGAAACTCATCACCTGTATCCATTATATTATTTACCCACTCTCTTTCTATTTATAATTGTTATATACAAATTTGGTAGTTTAGCTTATAAAAAATTGTAATATACATGCATTTATGTCCCTATGGATTTAAAAAGTTTAATACTCTGTTTAACATAAAGTTGCTTATTTAGATTTTTTCCAAGCTACTGTTACATTTCTATCCATTAAACACACATACGCTAATCATGAGTTTAAATGATAACATAACACGGTTGATTTATGGAGCAATCTCAATCACTCATCTTCGGTTACGGTGGACGTAATCACGGAGGATTGAGACGATTCATGGGAGGGTAGAGATTATTAAAGGGGGACCTGTCAAAACCGCCTTTATTGACCGGGTGAGTGGCTGAGATTGCTCCTCACGTTCTCTTAAATTGATATGTTTCTCATTTGAAGCTTTCTCTCTCTCTCTCTCTCTCTCTATATATATATATATATATATATATATATAGAGAGAGAGAGAGATAAAACATAATTTTTTAAGAAAACGTGAGAATCAATCTCAGCCACTCATCCGGTCTATAAAGACGGCTACCCTCCCATGAATCGCGTCAATCCTCCGTAATTACGTCCACCGTAACCGAAGATGAGTGGCTGAGATTGCTCCACACGTTTTTTTAAATTGATATGCTTCTCGCATGAATCTTCCCCTCTCTCTCTCTCTCTCTCCATATATATATATATATATAGGGTTTATACGAGAACGCTAACTTTTTATGGAAAATCACGAAATATTTTATGAACAAAATAACGTATGATTTAACAATAGGACCACCCTTATCAAATATCCTAGCTCCGCCCCTGCTTGCAGCTCCCTTGCAGGTCACCCTCGGCGGTGTTACCGCCTGCAGGGGGAACGGTGCAGGAAGGATGCAGGAGGGCTGCGGATAGCCTAAGAGAATGTTTTTTTGGCTCACTCCATAGTTGAGGGCTTGAGGCCAATGTGAGGGGAGGGGGGGATCAAACTGGAAAAATGTCTTGTAATTTTGGTAGTCATGTTATCCTTTTGTCCGTATATGGTTCATCTTTAAAATAAGCACATTCAATGTTCTTGTTGTTTGCATTTTGTTATAAGTTGGGTTCTCTTTTAAGGCTATGCATATTCAAACCCTCTCAATCCTCCCAACCCCACTGCCATCCAACCCCATAATTAACCCTTTGGAACTCTCTTTGATTAGTACCTAACCCTCACACACACACACACACACACACACCATAGACACACACACCATGGAAACCGCCGATGTGGAAACCCGTTGCCGGCGTACCGGCAGCCCGCTGAGCCCGCCAGGTCGGCGGCTTCCAACCCGCCGAACCCAAGAGCCCAGTACGCACGGCCTAACGGACTTTAACAAATAAAAAGTTTTTATTAATATTAATCTATGATGTAGCTGTTTATATGTTTAGTAACCAAATCTCATTTGCTAAATTACTCATACATTTTTTCTGTAATTATTCAATATCAAAAAACCTGACGTGACATAAAAATATTTCTATTAAGGTTGTCCGCACCCAACTCGGCAGTTGGCAGCGGCTATACCCGCCGGGCCCAACGGGTTCGAGTGGGTTGGGTGCGCGCCTGAAGGAAGCCAACGGCTTGTAGAACCCGAACAAAAAGTGAGAGGGGTGTGTGTGTGGTGTGTGTTGTGTGTGAGAGGGTTGGGAGGGTTGGGTGTGTGTTGTAGAGGGTTATGGGAGGGTAAAGAGAGGGTTGGGAAAAAACTGATGTGGCATTAAAAAAGTGAGTGGGTTGATTGGGTTGGGTGTGGATAGCCTAAGAAATTATATTCAACTTTTCTTATACTATTTATCATTATGTTGGCAAAAAAAGACATTGACAAGTACAATAAACTAATCTCCTACTAAAATCATAAGCAACATAATAATTACTTGAGTTATTTCGAGTGATTTCTACTACTTGAATGCATTTCGAGTGATTTTTACTTCGTTTGATTTTTCTTACATAGTCGATTAGTTTTTTATAAATATTTCTTCTTGTATCAAATTTGATTATGGAATACAATTTAAGTAGATTCATTTTTAGACAAACTGAAACTCTATTAACTTAATGCAACACTACTTTGAAATATCAAACTCTAATTTTCAATCATGAATCATGCTTTGTTATATTAGTTATCTCTTTTGACTTTATTTTATGGTTCTGGAAAGTTAGAAATTGGTTGGTTATTATTTGATTATGAATTATATATCAACATGGGATTCATACTAAAGATTACAAAGTTCTAGTTTTCTAGTATAAAAAGGCTTCATTATGATAACCACAAGGGTGGTGGTATACCCACGAGCGTCTAGAGGAATGTGGTGGAATAATCCATCTATCCAGGTTTAAGTCCAGACGCTAATATTATGTGTCCAAAGTCCAAACTTAGTCGGACTAACTTAGTCTTCAAATTGCCAAAAATGCAATAGACAAAGCCTAAAAGAACCTTTTCATAAAATGATAGAGATTTGAAACACAAATGAGATTTTGGCGGCTATGCCCATAACGGTGCTCCCCTTTGCACATATACCCATACCATAACGGCGCCATAACGGCCCCATAACGGCCCCATAACGGCGCCATAACGGCCCAAAACGCCGTTTATAACGGCGTTTTGGGCCGTTATAACGGCGCAATGTGCATAACGGTCCTTATAACGGCTTTTTAAGGGTATTTGTGCAAAGTGGGGGTGGGGCTTTGGGTATACACATCAATTACCCCAAAAATGTAACTTATTATTTTAACTTAATAAAAAATAACAGATATTTTATAACGGCTTAATAATAGTTTAGTTTAAATAATAAAAAAGATATTTATATTTAAGAATCAAGAGATAATATATTTTAATGAAAAATAAAAATGAGATGTTTTATCTAGTATTTGCTTGTGTTTGTTGTTTTTCTTAAAGGCGACATTTATTAAAATAACCAAATGAGAATAAAAAGTGTTAGGCTTCTGCAAGGTGTAGAAACTAGACCAAAAACAAGAAAAGGAACCCTCTAAAACGGACAAAACTAAAAACACCAACCAAAGACACACGAAAAAGACCACATCTACAGATCAAGCCTACTTACAACCAAGTGCCAAAGAAAATCCACCACGACCTACTGTTGGACGACCACTAGTCTAGCCCTAAGAAGGTAGAAAAATTGGATCTCATTCAACAAAAAAGGATCGGACTAATCCTGAGCAATCGTAATAAGTCAACATCACCATCAACCTTACCTTCATAACCACACAATGGATCTGGAAGATCAAAGACTATATACGGAGAACAAAAGCCTTAAAAGGCTGCACCACACCATTCTAAAAAAGAGTACATGCCTTTTTTTAAACGATTATAGGTTCGAACAAAGGAGATTGAAAGTTTCAAACACTTTTTATATTTCTCGAGCACCAAATGAAGTACAAATATGTCCAAATAATAGCCACCTGATCAACGAATTTAGCTTTTCCCTTGGAACTTCAAAGGGTTTTGATTAGTTTTATTTGCTTGTGTTTGTTGGTTGTTAAAACTCAATGTATAAACATTTAGTTTTAAATGGATAATTTTAGATAAAATAAAGTATATTGATTATTTTTATTTGTTAGTTATACGAATTTAAATATTGAGTTTTATCAACGTATAGTGAGGCATCATTAATTTGTAATATTGCATATTAAGTAATAGGCAAGCTATAGAGTAGTTGATTGTTATTTCTTCAAAAATATTAATCAACTGAAATTTATAGAACCCTTGTTTTTGGTTTAATTTAAGGTTTTACCATATTTGGATTTGAATAAAAATTATATTTTCATTTTATTTATAAAGATGATGTGATAAAGTATTTTTATTTATAGCTGGGCATTATATATCCCTTTTACATTTACTAGGAAAAAGAAAAATTGCCACTGAAAGTTGCCTTTATTACATGCCATGCCATGAATGTAAGGAAAAAGAAAATTGCCACTAAAAGTTGCTTTAATTACATACCATGCCAATGCATCAATGTATTATGTAAGGAAAAAGCAAATGCCATGGTGGTTAAATTATAGGACTACGAATTTAGCCATATGGTTTGATATTTGTAACGACTTTCGTCTCTGCTTTTTAACAACAGTTTTTATCATTCATGTGGTTTTTGTTTTCATTTTCTTTTTTCCCTTCATTCAACTTTGTTAAAATTAAGTGGTTAACTGGCTTTTATTTTTATTTCATTTCATCCAATTTTGTTAAATTAAGTGGTTAACTCATCCAAAAAATGTTTGATTGAATTACATACTTGGTCATTATTGTAGAGTATTCTTTATATTTATTTATTCTCAAATTACATAATTCATATTTTTTTAGAGTCCTTACTTTATTTATTTTATCAGTGCATTTTGTTTTATTGATTAATCATAAATTATTGTAACTTTAATAAAAAAAATAATTAAATAATTTTTTGAAACTATTGATAACAACATAATATATTTTTTTTAAAGCTCTAGGTTCAAATCGCTTAAAATTAATATTTTTATTTATTCTATTTTATTAACAACTGTAAATAACAACAATTGGGGCATCGTTTTTTTGAATGTACAGAAATTGTTGATAAGTAGTTGCATGAGTTCATGTTACTCTTAGTTTCTTTTGACGTAAATAACATAAGTAGTCTTATATAACAACCTTTTGTATGACTTTATTAAACCAATAGTTTAGGATTAGTAGAACCGTCGCAACGCACAGGCTATCCACCTCGTTTAATTTAAATATCAACTATATCTAAAACCTAAATAGAAAATATATTTTGATAAAAACCAAAATAGATGTTTCATCTCATATGTTTAATGTTAGTTTTAATAAATTGTACTTATCTTTTAATCAACTTATATGTTTATCTTATGTTAATTTTAATAAATTGTAATTATCTTTGTTCGAGTGCTGTGACGGATTGATTACCGTTCGGAGGTTTATAGCATCCTAATTGAGTTCGAGCTTTCTCATGTCATGCTTGGGGACATTTGAGTGGGACCATGTTTTAGCCCTCAAAATTACCGGGGATTAGTCGAACTTTGGCTCGGACATCATTTCAACAAAAAAAAGTTAGTAATTATCTTATATGCTTTAGAAAAGAATGATGTTGATAAACCAGCACCATCCACATAATATCAGGGGCTTATCTGATATAATTCGATAGTTCAGGGGGTGAGAATGTAATTATAAGGGTATAACTTCCCAAATCCGACTTTGAAATGACTTTTGCGGCCAACCGGTCTCTCTGTCGAGGGCTCAAATTCAACCACATATTTGCTCCACGTAAAACCCTAATTTCTTTATCTCCTTTCAATTTCAATTTCAGTTTATCATATTGCATCAATCTTCAATAATTCTTCTATGGTTCGATAATATTCAATCCTTTTTTATTTTCTACTACGTGAAACTTGCAACGATTCCCCTTTTTGGGATGTGCAAATTTTGCAGACCTTCAACTTCAAAATGCCTAATTTTCATTTGTAAATTGTAATCATCACAAATTATTTATCTTAGTGAACTAGGATCCCTCCACTTTTTGCTAATTGGTGGTTATTGAATGATATTTTAGCTACTGGTTGAAC
This sequence comes from Centaurea solstitialis, assembly GCA_030169165.1. NCBI lineage: Eukaryota > Viridiplantae > Streptophyta > Magnoliopsida > Asterales > Asteraceae > Centaurea > Centaurea solstitialis. The sequence goes on from CM058042.1 coordinate 84,802,731, forward strand.
ATTAGATTTGAACTAGTATTTTTTTATTGATGAGATTTGTAGAAGTGATTACCTGTTACTTGCCTAGGAGTGGGATTAAATTTTGGGCAGAATTTAAGCTACTTGTTATTGCATTATGCTAACAAATAAGTGTTGATCATAATAACAAGTTTCAAAGAAATCATATTTAGATGTCTTTTTGCTGATGTTCTTTGAGGTCATACATGGAAGGCTAGTGCTTTGTTAATTCAAAACTGACATAGATTGCCTCATAATTGTGATATGAAATATGATTTATTTAAAGTGGCCAGTACTTTGTTGGGTTGCTAAAACTTATCGAAAAGCTAAAAAATGATTATCAAATTTGAAGGAAAGAATTTGGATGTTTGACACTTTGACCTATAGGATTAGGAATTGCATCTCTTTTCTTGAACAGAGGGAGTAATTGGTATTATTTCAAAGTAAATAGGTTTGAAAAGAAGTTACAATCCCAGGTTTCCATTCCTGTTTCACAGTGGGAATTGTAGTAAAGTTATCCACTAAGGCTTGCAAATAGGCTTTCTGCCCTATTATTTTTTCATTCTCTATTAGTCTGATAATTCGATAACAAGCCAAACTATTGGTATTTATTTGCTCCTAATGGTAGAAATTGGAGGCATGTAGTTAGATTTAAGCAGCACTCATGCATAGGTTTAGGCACTGTTGTTGGTATTAGGAAAATCCTTCTTAATGTTAGCTTCATCCAATTGATAGGTTCATGAAAGTGCTGCTACCATCTAAATAGAGGGATGATGAAGTCTGGTGGACATGCATTGCTTTCTTCTTTTACACCTCCTTATTGTTTTGCCAAAAAAAAACTATCGCAGATTACCTTCGAAATTAGTTTGTGGAATTTCAACTACTAAATCAAGGAAATTGCACCCATACCATCAGAAGAACCAGCCACATTCTACGATGGTTGTGGAACAATATCTACCTCCTTGGTTCAGGTAAATAAATATGTATCAGATGTTATATGCTAGAATTTTGTTTTGTTTATTTCCTTAGTGGCCTTCATTGATTTTTGTAACTTGTTTCCAGTGTTGCCCCAATGATGGAGTGGACAGACAATCATTATAGGACGGTGGCCCGCCTTGTATCAAAACATGCATGGCTCTATACGGAAATGCTTGCTGCAGAAACAATTGTTTATCAGGAGAAGAATTTGGTAAGCCAGTGATTCAATTGGCTGTTTCAAGTTTTCTGTGAGACTTGATTGGAAAATCGGGGGATGAATGTTTGATTTTAGAAAGAAATAACTAGTACATGTGCAAATACTGCAAATGAGTATATATATATATATATATAGTATTAGGTTCAAATGAGAAGTGCTAAAAAATGAGAAGTAGAGAAGTGATCTCCACCACTCATCCGGTCAATAAAGGCGGCTTTGACCGGGTCCCCTCCTTTAATAATCTCTACCCTCCCATGAATCGCGTCAATCCCCCGTGATCGCGTCCACTGTAACCGGTCAAAGCCACCTTTATTGACCGGATGAGTGGTGGAGATCACTTCTCTACTTCTCATTTTTTTAGCACTTCTCATTTGAACCTTTCTCTCTCTCTCTCTATATATATATATATGTAGGGGTGGGTTCAAATGTGAACCACTTTTTGGTTGTGAACGTGAGGACAACCAAGAGCGCGACACGTGGGGATGACTAAGCGCCACGTTATGTCCACGGCGGATGACTAGGCGCGATTCATGGGGAGGGCATTGAATTAAAGGGGTGGTCTAAAGGGGGGGACCACACTCAAAGCCGACGTGGCGCCTAGTCATCCGCCACGTGTCGCGCTCTCGGTTGTCCTCACGTTCACAATCAAAAAGTGGTTCACATTTGAACTTTCCTCTCTCTCTCTCTCTCTCTCTTATATATATATATATAGAGAGAGAGAGGAAAGTTCAAATGTGAACTCATCTTTCATTGTGAATGTGAGGACCAACAAAATCGCGCCACGTGGCAATTTGAATCAGCGCTCAAGCTTTATTCAGTATGAATATCATGCAGAGTGAATAAAGCTTTTATTCAGACTGAATAAGCTTTTATTCAGTCTGAATAAAGCATGGATATTCAAATTGAATATTGCCACGTGGCGTGATAGTAGTGGCCCTCATGTTTACAATGAAAGATGAGTTCACATTTGAACCTCTATATATACATACACATACATACACTTGCAAATGATGATTATATTGACATAATAACATATATAAGTGTGTATGCGGTGTGTAAATATATGTTCATGCGTGTGTGTGTATATGTGTATGTATATACACACACATACACATATATAAGTAGATGTGTGCGTATGTGTGATGTTAACAACCTCCTGTGAAGAGTGATAACCTATATGTCGATGTTAGGATAATCCAAGAGAAGTCTCCTATCTGTCTATAATGTAGTTTTTATTTGATTTGGGCATCTTTTCATTCTCATGCTAGTTGGTACGGATGTAGTTAGATGATTTGTTCTTGGTGTTCCTAAAGCTTAGACGTGGTTTGTTTTTTAAGAGGTCTGAAGTCTTAAGTCTAAATTCACGTCTAAAAAATAAGAGGTCGTTTGTCTGTTTGTTTTTTAAAATTTCGAAGGACGGTAGAAGGTTTTCAGGCTTTTGTCTTAAAAATAAAACAAACGGTCTTAAGTCTGCAAACCTCTTCAGACTTAAGAGGTTTTAAGAGGTAACTTATTAAAAACAAATGGCCCGTTAGTCTTTGCAGACCTCTGACTCATGTCCTTTTTGATTGCTCAGGACAGATTCTTAGCTTTTCCTCCAGAGCAGCATCCTATAGTACTCCAAATTGGTGGAAGTAACTTGGAAAATCTGGCAAAAGCAACTCGGCTAGCAAACAAATATGGTTATGACGAGATTAACTTAAAGTGCGTTCAAATTCATAAGATATCTCTTACAAGTTGCTTTCCTCATTGTTTTTATGTGCTGAATTTTTTTCCTTCTCCCAGTTGTGGATGTCCTAGCCCAAAGGTAGCTGGACATGGGTGTTTTGGTGTGACTCTCATGCTTGATCCAAAGGTTTGAACAGCTTTATAGCTACATGCTTCTTCAACCATTGTAGAATACATGTTTTTTTGTGTATGTGTTATTTTGATAGATTGATTTTTTTGCAAGGGAAGTTTGTTGCCGAGGCCATGTGTGTTATTGCTGCTAACACGGACGCTCCAGTTAGTGTTAAATGTCGTATAGGTGTTGATGATCATGATTCGTATGAAGAACTCTGTAAGTTATTTTTCGTTTTTCTCTCCACGGGTTTGTTATGATATATTTTGATGGAGGAAATAGAATGATAATACTTCATACTGAATCATACTGGCCTAGCTTGAAATGATGTCTTAGCCATTGTTTGGTAAACCAAAAGTAGCTTATAAGCTAGCTTTTTGATAAGCTACTTGGAGGTAGCTTTTTGGAGCTTTTTGGAGCTTTTCCCAATTATACCCTTCTAAATATTAATTATTACACCCCAATATACCCTTTTTGGTCATTTTACATACTCATAAGCTAGTTTTTGCCAAACATAATTTGTTCATAAACTAGCTTATCAACTACTAGCTATTTTATTAGTCAACAGCTAGCTTATTAGCTACTAGCTAGCTTATCAACTATCTGCTAGTTTGCCAAACGTAGCCTTAGTATCTTTGGAGATATGGTAAAACCAAATTTTAGGTTTTTACTTGCATATGCTTATTAGTTGCTTTTCCTTGCTGCTTGTTCAACAAGTTTACTCTTTTTTTTCTGGAAGGGTGTCCTAGGCTATGCGCAGACTAATTCCGACAAATTATAACTGTAAGACATCAGCCCCGATAAACTCAGTGGCCACAATTGTTGTGGATTCCCGGAATTGAATCCTGGGCAGATGGGATTTTCCACCACATCCCCCTAGCCTCAACCACTATGCGAGAACCCTTGTGATTAGCTTTACTCTTTTATTACCTAGAGGGTGCAAAAGTTGGTTGGATTAACTATTATAAGGATTGGATCGTTTTTTTCATGTAATCCTTTTGCATAATAATTTATTAGACGATTTTGGGAACTAGAACAAATGTTTTATGTTCTTCTTTACCCCTTCAGTTCTTTGTTCCTGTAGTAAATCCTAGCTTTATTTTGCGATGCATGCAAATTGTTAGGATATATACACCAGAGACATTAATCAAATTGAGCGGACCAGTGACGATGGAGAGGTTGTGGGCAGATGAAGAATGATCTTCCTGGAAAATTTGTTAAACATAAACTAATTACAACAGAAACATTTCTTGCAATTGTGTTTGTCCATATGCATACAACAGTCTCTGAAGATATCTACAGCTAGAAGAGAAAGAATAAACATCCAGATTTTAGTTATTATATTTAGAGTGAAGTTGGTCAAATTTAGTTATTATATTACACACTTTTTAATCAACTAAATGACTTTACTCTTAACAAAAAGGGGGTAATAAATTTCTCCATCTCATAGTCAAGGGTAGAATTGGTCAATTGGAAAGTAGGCACTTACTTTTGAAAGCAGACACTTGTTTTGGGACAAACTAATATAGAAACTTAGGCACTTATACTGGGAGGAGGGAGTTCGTTTTATGTTGCAGCTTAGATTTTGGTAGGACCTTTAACATGTACTTTTGCAACTGTCATGGACTTTTTGCTTTTTTTGTTTGCAGGTGATTTCATATATAAAGTTTCTTCTCTATCACCAACTAGGCATTTCGTAATACATTCAAGAAAGGCATTGCTGAATGGAATTAGCCCTGCTGATAATCGGAAAATTCCTCCCTTGAAGTAAGTAATTAGTTGTAGATAGTCATTATTCAGTCATTGGATAATCTCAAATCTGGTTGCAATTTTTTTTCCATATTTGTGAAATGTAAAAAAGAAGTAAAGTTGATGGTCTTTTCATGCCCTTTTGATTGTATATTGTGCAGATACGAGTACTTCTATGCTCTTCTTCGTGACTTTCCAGACCTCCGCTTCACAATTAATGGAGGCATAAGTAGCATTGATGAGGCAAGTATTCATTGAATTTTGTATTAAATTTAAGCAAGAAGAAAAGTATTTATCTACTTAACTACTCTACATGCCCCATATTGCTCAGGGGAAACCAAATTATTTTAAAAATCATTAAATAATTACCGGAGATGGTATAATATTCAAAGTGCTGAGTAGAGCTTTATTCAAAAATATTGTGTTGGTCAAATGGTTACCTGTTGCCTTTCCGTAATCCATATCTTACATACACTTTTCGATATTCAATTTACTAGATCCGTGCTGCGAAAGCAGAAGGAGCTCATGGGGTTATGGTTGGTCGTGCCGCATATCACAAGTATGAAAATTTAGCTTCTGGTATTATTTAATTGATAAATTCGACGCTATGTTCATGCTTCACTTTTGCATAATGATATATACTATAGATTTACATGTTCCTATTCTCATAACGACACTTGTGTTAGCTATCAAGACCTGATCGCTTGTTGAATTTTATTCCGTTTTTATTGTACATGCTGTTACTTGTGCTTGACCGAAGTTTTGTACAATTGTTGAACAGCTCGTGGACAATGTTAGGGAACGTTGATACTGCAATTTATGGTGCACCACCTAGCGGGGTGACTCGTCGTCAGGTAGTGACAATATTATCTATATATAATAAATAAGTAACTACAATGCCACGTGTCGTCGTCTGGTGAGCCGGTTTCAGGATTTTCCCACCTACTTTCAATTCATTTACACTTATCTGATTGACATGTGTCATCTTAAAAAAACAAGATAATCCCACTAGTTTAGTATTTTAAAAAAAAAAGATAATCATTGAGTTATAAAAAAATTACTATTAATTAATTATATTTGAATTGTTCAAGTTAATATTTGCATAATAAAATATAAAATATAATCAAGATAAATGTTGAGTTAAAACTCAATAATTATCTTGACTAATTAATTTTATTTTGACATTGTTCAAGTTATATTTGCATTGCATATAAACTCATAAAATCATACAATTGGAATCGAATGACAGAGAACAAAACTGACACGAAACAAGATTATTTATTGAAGTGTTGAATGTCTTAAGATGTTTTGTGCCGCATCGCGCGCATACACATTTAGTTTTTCAATATATATAAGATCCAGGTTTCAAGGTATTTAAATTCCTCTAAGTTTGTTTCCGGTAACTTTTTGTAGGTCTTGGAGAAGTACCAGGTGTATGCCGATTCAGTCTTGGGAATATATGGAAATGGCAAACCAGGTCTCCGGGATTTGGTTAAGGTACAAGTAGGGTTTCAATTTGGTTAAGCAAAAAGTTTCCTCATTTGCAACTTCTAGGAGCAGTTTATCCAATAAGAAAAAAAAACTCGATAAACATAATAGAACATCAAACAAGAGCTCTGTACTTTTGTAAGTTCATAGTTATTGGAGTTGGGTTCCGTGTGGGAGTGGTTGGGGTTGCTAGTAATCCACTTTTTACCCAAATATGAATTTGTCATTTACATATCGATCTCTTACTTTTCTGCAGCCTCTATATGGTCTCTTTTGGGGGGAGCCTGGAAATGGCGTGTGGAAGCGCAAAGCTGATGCTGCTTTCCATCACTGCAAGGTAAGCAAATTTTAGCATATAAGCTTGACTAATGCGAGCCAGGGAGTTTTCATGAAAACATCCGCTCTACTCTTTGGGGTAGATGGGAGGTCTATGTACATGCATCCCCAAGACTCCACCTCCGAGTGGGATATACGGGGCTCATTTCTTTTGATTTTGGTTTTGATCACATGTGTGCTAATGAATTGTGAAAATTTTATAAACTTAAATAGACCTGTTATTGCAAATGATTAGTTATGAATATGATTCATGTTATAATGGCTATACGACCTCAACTATCATTGAGGGTAACTGTAAACAAATCCTAACAGTATCTACCGTGGGTTAAAAAGGTGAAACTGCATCATAATGTAACGAAGTTTGTCTTGGTTCCTATCTAGTGTATCAATGATGTTTCTTTTTTCTCAATTAGTGTAACAAATGTTTTAAGTTTATCTTACTCATGTTGACCGGAATTGGTAGATCCAGGCATCTTGCAAATATTGATGACGTGAATAACAAGCCAGTCAAGTTATATTGTTATTCTTGATTATTTAAATTTTTTAACATCAAGATCAAACAGATGCTTTGTAGGCTGAAACCTCTTTATCACGTAAAAATGGGCACAAAAATAGGAAGAATTTACCGTTTGTCACACTAATTGAAGGGATATTTTTTTTGTTACCCTAAATATAGCAATTAAGCTAAAGTTGCATCGTGTTTGTTAGAAGCTTCAGATAACCATGTTTGATTGTTTGGTGATCAGCCATTCACCCAACTTTTACCTAGTAGTGAGTAATTCTTTTGGACAAATAGGTAAATTTAGCTTGAAACTTTGCTAAAAAAGAAAATGTTGCAATTAGCACAAGACTTCCCAAGATTGAAATTGTTTCGTTTTCTCTGTGATGGAGGGATTGATTCTTGAGAAACCCGGATCAGATATAATAATGATGTTGTTTGTTATCTTTTTGTAGACGTTCAAATCTCTGATGGAGGAGACGATAATGGCAATTCCGGATTCGGTTCTGGATTCGACTGTCGTTGATACATCATCTACAACTCGTGTAGATAAGTTTGCTGATTCAAAGAATCTGCTACCGTTGCCTTATACAGCTAAGGAAGAAGAACAACAAGAAGAAGAAGAGCTGCTGTTTGCTTAGTTTATGCTCAGATTACGAAATTTTGTCGATTAAAATAGTAGCATACTCAACCTCATATTTTGTAATTGTATTTGATTTGTACCCTAGTAAGTTGACATTCTTTGGAGAAATAGATCCCACATAACTATAAGCTCAAGAAAATTGACCAAAAATGCAATGTTGATCCCATGAAAATCATGTTGTTTGTTGCAGGCTTGCAGCCCATGAATATCATGTTGTTTGTTGCATGTTGATTGTAGAGTCTGAGTCTTGTACTGGTCATGAAACTAAGGTTGCAATTAGGGGAGTAATTTAAATGCTTATTGAGTTATTGGGCCATTTTATCTTGTGGATGAACATTGAGAATTTTATTTGGTAAAAGAGATGACAAGTTTCAAGAGCCTTGGCTAGTAAGCGAGAGTGAGGACATTTATCTGGTAAGCGTTAACCGAATAAAAATGTTTTATACAATATCGTTTTAATGGGCTAAAATTTTATTCGGTAAGTTAAGTGTCGACTTCTGCTGCTAAAATTTTATTCGGTAAGTTATTGGAATGGAATAGATTTCAAGGTGGGAATTGGATTTGGAGGAATTGGGATTTCAAATCCTTGTTAGAGTGTGTTCGTTTTGCTGGATTTGAATTTGGATTTCCTTTTAATTATTTGTTTATTTAAAAAAATTTTGTTTTTATCAAAATTGTATATTTTTATCCATCTTTTCTCTTCATAGATGACGAGTGTGTGAGAGAGAAAATGAAAAAGACAAAAAGTGTTATTTATTCATTACTTAATTATGTTTTTTCATTATTTTACAATTAAAGTTTATATAAAAATTACATGCTAAGGTTTGTGGTTGTGCTGTGCAAAAAAAAGTATATAAAAATCATAATTTGAGTGGTCCCATGAGATAGTCAATTGACAAGAGAGGGGGTATTGACAATATTCATGTGTGCCTGAAATCCCATAGAATCCTTCCATTTCTCCTAGGATTTCAAAATCCCTCATGTATGGGATTTCAAATGCAACATGGGATTTCAAAATCCACCCATGTCAAATCCTATGTCTTACCGAACACGGGAATGGAATGGATTTGAAATCCAAATCCTTCCAATTCCATTCCATTCCTGCAAGACGAACGCACCCTTAGTGCATGTTTGTGTAGGGGTGACGATTTTGTACCAAACCAACTAACAATATTTACTAACTTTACCAATTAAACTTTATACCGATTAAAGTCGGTGGGATAGTATGGTATCATATATGCAAAGTTGGTACAGGGTATTGGAAAGTTGTGTGCCATTATGATATCAACTTATTTAATTATCAATTGGTTTTTGTAATTTTTTTAATGTATTGAATATTAAACATTGAAACTTTGACTAGTTTCTTTGGATATTTGCATGTTTGCAAGTTTTATTCCTTACAATTGAAAATCTTTAAACATCTACCCACTAACTCAAATATGAACAAAATGGCAAGTTTTAACCTATGTAACTTGAAATCGGTACAAAACTAGTATTAATATGTACCAACCGAAAAATTGGTAGCATTTAAGTTGGTATAAAGTATAGTTGATTGGTATACGGTATAAGATTTTGCGAGAAAAAAAAAACTGTCGCATCTAAGTTGGTACAAGTATAGCGGCGCAATAGTGGTTATCAATCTTAAGTAAAATAGTGGTTTCGATAATAGCAATGCAATTTAGTCATATGTGATATGAGATTATGAGTGTTCATGTTTATTCTGTAAAATGGTGGTATTTTTGCTTGAAGTTTGAACCCACTCATTATACATATATCAACTTATTTAATTATCAATTGGTTTTTGTAATTTTTTTTAATGTATTGAATATTAAACATTGAAACTTTGACTAGTTTCTTTGGATATTTGCATGTTTGCAAGTTTTATTCCCTACAATTGAAAATCTTTAAACATCTACCCACTAACTCAAATATGAACAAAATGGCAAGTTTTAACCTATGTAACTTGAAATCGGTACAAAACTAGTATTAATATGTACCAACCGAAAAACTGGTAGCATTTAAGTTGGTATAAAGTATAGTTGATTGGTATACGGTATAAGATTTTGCGAAAAAAAAAACTGTCGCATCTAAGTTGGTACAAGTATAGCGGCGCAATAGTGGTTATCAATCATAAGTAAAATAGTGGTTTCGATAATAGCAATGCAATTTAGTCATATGTGATATGAGATTATGAGTGTTCATGTTTATTCTGTAAAATGGTGGTATTTTTGCTTGAAGTTTGAACCCACTCATTATACATATATAGGGGCGCGTTCAAATGAAAACTCATATTTTATTGCGAACGCGAGAAGAAACCGAGAGAGCTACACGTGTCACATTTAGTATGAAGAATGAAAATGGATGTTCATTCATTTGATCACTTTTAATCTCATGCTCTCATATGGATTGCGCTTTAAAAAAGAATTGATCCAGTGCATTTTGGTGTAGCTTATCTTGGTGCGTCTTATCCTAATGTGTATTCTGGTTGATAAACACTTTTTATGCTAATCTCAACTTCTCGACGAAACATTGTATATAAAATGTTAGTATTGTAATCCTTTTTAATAGTGAAATTAACAGAAATAGCCATTTTATTCAATCAAATTCACCTCTTAACCATTTTCTCTACGTTTTCAAAAAAGTCAACACCTTTGCAAGTAATTACTTCAACTTACGATGTCAAAAAGTATAAAAAAGAAGAAGTTTCTGAACATGCTTTCATGTAAAAAACGAAATTTGTAAATTTGTCTAAATCTACAAGTAAATGGTCCATTCAAATTTATGGATTTAAATTCTGCTCTAATGGATCATGTTTATAATGGGGTTTTAAACTTTTTGATCTTTGGGCAACTCAAGAAAACCTTATTTCCGGAGGTAATGCCTTTTGAAAACGTAGACGAAGAGTCAAAAGAGTGTTTAAAATATGAACTTGATTGAAAACATACGCCATTTCCCAATGTAAGAGTAAAAGGAGTGGAGTGGTTATTGTTCACCATACCGCTTCTTTCAGCTTTTTACTTAACACTCAACCAACTATATAAATACCATTCAGATCCGTAATGGTTACTCATCATCATTCTAAAATAAAACCCACTTGAATACACAAAAACCACCATGCCTACCACTACCCCGCTCCTTTTACAATCTCCAATAATTTTTTTATCTCGTTTTTTCCAAAATAAAGAAAACAAATAGAAAATGAAAAATCTTTAATTTTAGAAACTTATTTAAAACTTGATGGGAGGCGAGATTTTTTTATTCATTTCCATTAATAACATTAAATTATTGTCCATTGATATTATTTTTCAAAATGAAGTGCATTAGACCATCCACAATGGTTTTGCCCGTTGTCAATGATATCAGCTACCACCTCAGCTTTCCACTATCTTACCAACACCTTACCAATTAATCCACAGTGATCTTGACTCATACCAATCTAAACAATTAATAAAAAAAAGAAAAAAAGAAAAGAGAGAAAGAAAAGAGAGGGTGGGGAGGGTGGGGTGGGCTAGGCAACGTGCCGTTTTTCTTGCTTGTTGCTTGGTTGGTACCAATTCATCTTCGGTGGTGTTGCCACTGGTATTGAAGCAAAAATATAAGTATGAACACACTAAACCTACTCTAAAATAAAGAAGCTATTGAAGCAAAAATATAAGTCATGAAATAAAAAATACATTCTATATAGTATGAACACACTAAACCTACTCTTAAATTTATACCAAAGTTTATAACAAGATTCGAACCCACAATCACAAACGAGTTGGGCTAATTTATTTTTATTTCTTTAAGCAAATGTAATTTGTTAAAGGATAAAGGTGTTATCATCCTATAGAATTAGAGATAGAGATAGAATCATAGAAATAGACATATTCTAATTAAACTAGAATTGTATTGTGTATATCTTATGGTTTATAAACTTTCCTTATTTATTTATTTATTTATTTATTTATAGGGTTCTTAGATTAATGAGAGAATTTATATTGATTGTTGATTATTTTGGAGACGTAGATCTGTAGAGGGAGTGTGATCAAAACGGCAAACAATGGCGACTTCTTCTCCACCACCACCACCACTGCACCACCGCCAGACGACCACCACCACCGCCGTCTCCGGCCACAATTCCACCACCACTGCTACGACTACTCCATGGAGCTCCCAATCCAACTGGACCGTCTCATGCGGTGGTTCTCTCGATTCTGCAATCACCTTCGAGTCTTTCGATTTACCGATCGACTCACAATTCACGCCCACGAAGCCACCGCTCCTTCTCCTACCGCCTTCTTCCTCCGAATTCGAACCTTGCGAGATCAAACGTGAGTTTTCCGTCTGTTAATTACTCGATTGATTTACTTTTTGGTGTTTTTTCAGATGCGTCTTATTGGCGCCTATTGTATGTATGTTTTTCTATCTGCAGGAAGATAGATTTTGCGTATTTAGGTTCTAATTCGTGTATGTAGGTGGTGTAATGTTTAAAATTTATGTATATGGCGTTGAGTAATTTATGTTTCTGGTGATGAATTAAAGAGTTATAAGCCTAGGAATACTTGTATGTATATAGAAGGATTAAGAACCTATAAGAAGCATGGATTTTTCATCTAATACTGAGCTTTAGAATCATGGAGACACTTTCAAATACATTATATTATTATTGATTTTTATGGAGGTACTTACAAATATTTATTAATTAGGAATGGTTGGTGGTAGTTCTAAATATTTGCTAAGGTTCCTTCAATCAGTAGCATCAGGAAATTCTTTCTACTTCTAAATTGTTTTTTTCAGGCCAAGAAAATTGTAGCCCTAAATTGAGATGATCTATATTGATTATTGAGCAGAAGAAGAATAGAAACATCTGTGAATTGGAGTTTGTAAGTACCAGGATTCTTCATGTCCTTTTCATCACCAACTAGGGACTTGGATTGGATACGAAAATCGGGAGGTAGTTAATTCTCTGATCTTCAAGTTAAGTGCTTGATAGTATTGGTCAATAAAACCCATGGAAACCATAATAGGATGCAATGGCAAGTAGTTAATGATTGCTCGAGGATCAAGTTGCAGAGTTTCACGGATAGCTCTCCTGGACTATGCTCTTTCAGATTGATTTGAACCCTTGAAAAATTTGTAACCTTTAATTTAGTCATAAACAGTTCAACCAAACCTCTGAATCATAGACTCATAGTATAATGCTATGTGCGGTATGTATGTTTTTACTACTATCTTGGCAAGCATTGATCTATCCTATTAAAATTTGAAAGCGTTATGTGCATTGAAATAATGGTGTTCTAGCTTTCTAAAAGAAGACTGTCGCTGTATTCTATTGTTTCCTGTGTCAGTGTCAATGCTTAGCCAAAAGATACGGCAGCTTCTTTTTTTAATCTACAAACTTCTCGTGGTCGAAGTGTTTGAAGTGGTTAAAATTTAAAAGACATAGGTTAACAAGTTAACTATAGGCTTACATTCACAGCCTTATTTGGGGTACCATTGTCAATTTTAGTTTTCTTATATTTATGGTCAAGGGAAGCCACGCCTTATTATTATCGTAACTTTAGGTCTAATGGTTGAGGTCACAAGGGAATAGAGAAAGATTGCTTGGCTCCACTGGATAATAAGGATGCTAGCCTTTGTGGATGCTCATTATGCTGCTCTGAGACACTGCTGATCTAGATGTCTTTCACTGTAGGACTTTTTTGTTGCTAATCATGTAACAAAAACATGATGGTTAATTGGTTACATATATATATATATATATATATATATATAGGTGAAAGTTCAATTGCAAACCACCTTTTCATTGTGAACGTGAGGACAACCCAGAGAGCGCCACGTGGCATCTGAAAAATTTTCGACTTTAGTGTTATTCATACTGAATAACACTATATTCAGACTGAATAAAGCGTTATTCAGTATGAATAAGGCTTAGTTGCACTCTGACTTGGACGCGGGCGGGTAATGCCGCGGGTAAAGGCTTATTCAGTATGAATAACACTAACCCGCGAGTTTATTCAGAATGAATAAGCCTTTACCCGCCGTTTCAGATTGCCACGTGTCGCGCTCTGGGCTGTCCTCACGTTCACAATGAAAAGGTGGTTTGCAATTGAACCCACCCCTATATATATATATATATATATATAGAGGGAGGTTCAAATGTAAACTCTATATTTCGTGTAAACTATGTAAACCCATCGTGGCCCTTGATCAAAAAAATCAAAGGAGGATATGGATTCATAGAAAATATGGAAATGTGAAGTATATGGTAAGTCAATGATTATGGAAATATGAAAATGTGAAATATGGAAACGTTTTTGAAAATCAATGGTGTGGATTGGTTTACATAGTTTACACGAAATATAGAGTTTACATTTGAACCTCCCTATATATATATATATATATATATATAGGATAAAGGTTAGTTTGAAGAAGCACTACTAAAACATGAACACCACAGATGATAGCAAAAAGATTTATTATAGGGATTCATTACACAGGATTAGTATAATAGACAAGTGGAATCCTTGAGCTATCCTAGCCTATTCATGTGAAAAGGGAGTGGAAGGAGACATGATATCTAGACTCAAGTGTAAACTAATATGCTTTGCAGTCTTCACTTGCATTTCATCTTTTCTTTCTCTTCTGATGTGGTTTAGTTGTTAATTTCAGTAGTATGATATTGTGAGCTTTTGGCCTAATTGTAGAGAGGTCCTTAGCAATTAGCATGCAGATAACTATTGTCTTGCATAGAATGCATAAGTTAACGCAAAAAGATGGAATGTGCAGAATCAACATTCTTTTGCTGATGGGAATCTTGTGTATTGATTGGTTACCACATGTTGCACAAGTATTCCTCAAAAGCATAATTAGACTTTTGCCATTTCCGTTATTTATCCATCTTCTTCTTTGTGTCTTGTTGTTGCTATTTTTGTTTTAGTTTTCTATTTGTGGGAAAGGATTTGTTCTTCTAGAAAACCTTCATGGCTCAATCTGACAGTTTGTTAGAAAATCTTCATTCTTCTTGCAGTAAATTTCACTCAAAAGCACGAAATTCGTCAGGTCTATGTCAGAAGTACTGCTCGCGTATATGAAATATATTATGCACCTACTCTGCAGAGTGAAAATGAGTATCTCTGTACTGTCCGGTGTAGTGCTGCTTCTGTGGATGACAGTTTGTTCCCTGCAACTGATGTCAAAGAAGCTACTTCTGTAAACTTGGTGGGTGCGAATGGAATATTACCGAAAGGAAAAGTGGCAGGTGAGAGTAACATTGGCGGCAATGAAGATGATTGGGTGGAAGTTAAACTCCCTGTTGGTCGAGTGGATGATGGAAGTACTTATTTGCCAAACCAGACTTCGAACAGCATCAGAAACTGCCAGGTACAATTTAAAAATTAAACAAGAAAAATCGAGTAAAACACCAACTAGATAAGTAGGGTGTTCAGCAGTTTCCTTTTTTACTTAATTTTTATTAGTATTCTTTGGCCAAAATCTTCAGTTTTTGCAGTTAGAGACTTTGATAGGCTTATAACTGATGCTATAAAATAAATCAGAATTATAATGAAATAGGTATAGTTGTAAACACAATGACTTAGGCTGTGTTTGGCAAAAATAAGCTAGCTGATAAGCTAGTACATGTTTGAATGGACCATAAGCTAGCTTATTGAAACTCTGGTTAAAGTAGTGTTTCAGGAGCTTTTTTGTAGCTTTTTCCTATTATACCCTTATTAATATTGATTATTATACCTCAAGATACCTTTTTTGGTCATTTTACATACCCATGAGTTTTTGCCAAACATAATTTCTTCATAAGCTAGCTTATCACCTACTAGCTAACTTATTTGCTACCAGCTAGCTTATCAGCTAGTTTGCCAAACACAACCTTAGAAAGGAAGGAGTCGACAAACTATTGCTTTTTGTTTCTAAAAATAGGATGGCTCAAATCAAGCCAAGGTCAGATTGTTTGTGATTTTGATTCAGCTTCCTGATTTTCAGCATCATTTACAAATAATGTTGGTTTTTATCGTATTGTATAGGATTACTATGAGGCTACTGCTGAAATCAATGACTCAGATCCTTGTATCTCACTCACACTTCGTTTGTTATCACTTCAAAGTAAAGGCTGTGTTTATGTTGACGAAGTGTACGTGTTTGCCGACGCTATTGATACAAACGATTCCGGAATCAGCCAGTTAATGCAGAAAGCTCAGCTGGAAATTCACTTATGACCATGCTAGTTCCAACGCTTCTAGGATTGTCAAAATCTAGATCTCTCCAGTTACACGATCAAGATAATCCCAAATCCGTTGCAAAACCGATCGAAACCAAGTCAGAACCGGCCACTTCAACTAATCCAGTTGATGTTTTTAATCAGCATGATGAGAAGTTGCTAAAACAGAGTGAGGACGAAGCCAATTCAAGTTGCATCAAATTGCCAGTTTCAGTGCCAGTTTCAGCCTCGGCTCCAAATATATGTGATTTTACAACAAGAAATGGCTTTTCATATAATCGAGCTGAAAATTTACTGGAAGAACTTGTGTCACGAGTGACTAGAATCGAAGATATCTGCATGAGGTTTGAAGAGAAAATGGTGAAGCCAATAAGCAGCATGGAGGCAAGACTCCAGCACGTAGAACAGCAGGTTGAATTACTTGCCAAAAACTCCCAAAAACTTGAACCAAACCATAGGTCAATAATCAACGATGGAAGCGATTTCCATCTTTCTGGTTCTGAATCCGAAAAAGAAGGATCTGTCTCAAACG
The DNA here is from genome assembly GCA_030169165.1 of Centaurea solstitialis. Lineage (NCBI taxonomy): Eukaryota > Viridiplantae > Streptophyta > Magnoliopsida > Asterales > Asteraceae > Centaurea > Centaurea solstitialis. The sequence continues at coordinate 84,819,225 of CM058042.1, forward strand.
AAACGAACAAACCACCTGCAGATCTTACGGTTCGTGACGGTCTTATGGCTACTGGCCCGGAGTCTCTGTGTTGTGATGAAAAAGAGGAAGTGAATGAGGTTTCGGAATCACCAAAGAAGGAAAAACCGAAGAAATCTGTTTCGATTGATGATGCGTTGGCTGCAGCACTAGCTGGATTTTCGTTATTTACCAAAACCGATGATAGTCATGTGGTTGCACCGGTTGAATCTCCGGAAGAAGAGCGTTTGGATCGTAACCAAGCTCCTATAGATACAACTCTTGTATCTAATACCAATGGCGAAGCTTCAATTTGTTGTGAATCTCCGAACGCTACTGCCCCTGAGATAGAGGAGGAGGCTGAAGATACTACAAAATCTAGTGAATCCCCCGAGCGAAACTCTTCTGAAGAGATTACGAATAATGGTTTGTGCTTACAAGAAACATCTGAACAAGCCACGGACCCCACTCAAGAAAATCATGAAGCCGATGAACGAGACTCTGTTGAAACGGTGAAGATAGTGAAATTTGACAAATCCGACATCCTCAAACATTTCCCTGATCAGTCCCTAGATGCCGTAGAAGTTAAGGACGGATCTGAATCTATAGATTTTGAATCTTCTATCCTTGAGGTGAAGTTTGCTTCTTTGGCGAATGGCAGTCTCGTATCCGGCCTTGGATCCCTTCTGTCCTACGCTGATGATCCCGATACCGATGAACGCATATTGATGTGCGATCCAGAGGAGAAAACTGCAAATGCTAATGAAAATGCGAACAATCTATTGGTGGAGTTGGACGATGATCATGGCGTCGAAGAAATGCAGCTGGATCTTCCGTTTGTTCAACAGGAAACGACTTTTGCAAGTCTCATTTGATTTTGGTAATGAATGTTTTCTATTGTACATATACTACATACGACTCATATATATTTATATCATATTAGCAACAAAAACCCGTGTTTTTCGTGTTACGTAGTTTGGAACTGAACGTTTGATTTTGGCCGATTACGTTGATTAAGTAGTGTTCAGAAATCTGAAGGTGATGGGTAACTAAAGATATAGATCCCCTTGGTGCTGCAACAATGAGCTCTAGCTTTGGATTACTCTTTTAGTTTGCAACCCTTTTTGAGACAGACTTAACTGATAGGAATTAGGACTTGCTTATCAATGATTAGTAGTTTGTGTACCCTAATCATATTAATTATGCTTGTGTATCATATGGGATATCACACTTGTCTTCTTGCAAAATGTTTAGCTTTTCGTTGGAACCTGTCTATATTATATATATATATATATATGCATGCATGTGTGTGTGTGTGTGTGTGTATATATATATATATGGGGTCGGGTACGAATGAAAACCGTTGTGAACATGAGGACAAAGGGGAGCGCACCACATGTCCGCACATTCATTGGCTCATTTATTATTCATTATGAATGACATATCATTCAGGATGATAATACACCATCCATAATGAATAATACATAGATCATGAATTCGAATGTTATATTATTAATCATGAGTAATGCATGAATGGTCATCTTCATTATTCATATTAAATTTAGACACTTCACACTCTCTTTCGTCCACCTGTTCATTCATAGGCTTGGTTCGCAATTAGACTTTTCCCTCCGGTTCCGTTTGTAGGGCATCCAATATTTTTTATTGAAGCACCACATCATCAGACCCATCAATGAAGCCCAATTCTCTGATGCCCAACTCATCTTAGCAGCATCATTAGGGTAAAATTATGGTTATAATATGAAGAAATCAAGGCCATGATGAGTTGATCATTAGGCTGGTGTGTTATTTATTTTTTGCCCTTACTGAAATAATTTAAATACAATTGATTTGATTTGTTGGGATCGATGATTGTTGATTTTTTGAGGTTGATGATTGAAGATCTGAGTTTTATTATACAAGGGAGGTTTAAAGTTTCTTTCAAGTATTTCTTTCTTTTAGCATATCATAATTGCAGCTGGGTTTCAGTATATAGTTGTGTATATCAAAGTGAATATAGAAGTGTGAATATAGTTGTGTATAGGAAGTGTGAATATAGAAGTGTGAATATAGTTGTGTATATATAGGAGGTTGATTTTTGTTTGAAAAAAAAAAATTTTAGCCGTTGGAGAAGGCCGTTGCCAACGGCTCTGTGAAGCCGTGGTACCTCCAACCCGCCGGCTTCTCCATAACGCGCACCGGAACCCGCTGAAGCCGCCGGGCTCGGCGGTTTAACCCGCTGTGAACCCACACTAGCGGTGCGAGCAGCCTAAGAATAACGGTACCCGACTTACCATCTTCATTGATGTAAGTTAGGCCATGGACCCGTACCACCTTTACCACTCTTTACCAGCTGCCACCTCAGTGCCACATCAGCTTTCCACTATCTTATCAGCACCTTACCAACACCATACCATACCATTCTTACCCATACCAATTCCATACCAATCTAATTAATTAATCAAAAAAATAAAAGAAAAAGAAAAGAAGAGAGAGAAAGAAGAGAGAGATAGAGAGAAAGAAGAGAGAGGATGGGGTGGGGAGAGAGAACAACATGGGGGTACCGTCCCTTTTCCCTGCCGGCCTTCTACCGCCCACCCACTATGGTGGTACTGCCGGTACGCTTGGTACCGGCCTTCAAAAGGTGCTGGCCGCAAATGGCCTTAGGTTTATAAATTTAAACCTTATTATACGTTTAACCATATATACCAAATAACAAGCTACGATGATCAAATACAAATTTTGTTGCACAAGTTACAAACAGTTAAGCATTATGACATGTATACAGTTATTTCAACAGTATTAAGGATAGTATCAATTCACACAAGAATCACAATTCATTGGGTAGGGATAATAGAAAAATGATCAAGAGTTCAGATCATCCTTTTACGTTTCTTATTGTAACTCTTTTTTTATATCATATAATCTTTCTTCTAAGGTTAGAAATTAAGCTGAATGAAATTGAATAAAAACCAATTAGGTAGAAAAAGAGCACGTTTTGAAAAAGGAAGCGATTCCATATGGACAAAAGAAAAAAGGTGAAGGATCATACTATACTACTACCATAGGCCATAGGGTTCTCTTTTAGGTTTACAGGCCATATAGCTTCAACACAAGAAGTAGAATTGGGTCTTAAAAGATTCCTTCTAAGATTTGATTCCCTTCAAGTTTAATCATTATGTCATGGCGGCTTTTATTAAAAAAAGAACAATAAAATCAAATGTTATCAACTTTCATTATTTATGAATGTAAAATAAAAACTACGGAAGTCAATAAGTTTATTTTAGTGTGTGTATATTTTTCATCCTTGACGTTTGTAGGTTTTAGCGAAATTGGTTCCTATAGTTATTCTATTGTAGATTTCTCCTCCACATTTGCAAAAATATTGGGATTTCGTTCATTCCATTAACGATTGTTAAGATTTTATGTTAAATTTACTGAGTGAAAGGGTATGATGGTAAACTCATCATTTGTACATTTTCAATTACAAAACATACATGCACACAACACATAACACAAGACCAAAGGTCAATCAACTACTTCGTTACCACATCAATCCCCTTCTTTGATGGAATCAATCTTCGACGCCCTCTTCCTCTATGTCGCTGATAACAACGACGCCTTCTCTTACCTGCTTCGTCCCCTATGTCATCTTTGACTACCACCCTCTCCTAACTGTTTTTTTCCCTTTTGCCACCACTGATAATCCTCCTCTTCATTGCTCTTTCCTTCCTCCACCCGACGTCGTTTCTATTACAAATTTGGAGGTGAACTAGACTTGGGGCCTGTTTGGTAGCGGCTTAATTGGCTTAATAGGGTGTAGAGCTTATCAGCTTAGCACAACACGAGTGTTTGATAGCAACTTAACTGAAAATCCCTTAACTTAATCATTAGGCTTTCTTGAATCTCTTCTATCCATTCAGTCATTTGTCTTCCCAATGTTTTCACAGGGACTGAGATTTTATAGAAAACTTGAGATTTTCATGAACTTCTAGTGCTTGACGGGTTTTGATGTAAAAAGTGGGTTTGATGGTGAAAATGCTAAAAATGACGACTTTTGACTTATAAAGAAGAAAGAGGGTGTGGATGTAAGTTTTTACTTTAAAACTGTTGGTCCCAAAGAGGTGACCTTCAAGCAAGGATAGTGTTTGGGATTATAGAAGGGGGGGGGGTTGAATATAATCACACAAGTTTTCACTTTTAAATTCTTGTTGTATAAACAATATGAATTTACAGATTGTTGCGGAAATTAGAAAAGACAATAAGTCTAAACTAAACAATCTAAGTTCTTTCACTATGCACTAGAGTGAGAAGATGTAAGAAAGAAGATAGAGGGAATAAAGAAAGAAAGGATTAGGGTAGTATTAGGATGAAGAAGAAGTATGGAGAACATCTTTTCAAGTCCTATTTATACCCAATGCATTAAATGCGTGCAGACTCACTTTTGTGTACGTGTCACAATGTAAGTGGTCCTTTGTACTATTTACTATAAACAAATATTCTATGCATGGTGTGCAAAAGAGGAAGTGTGTAAACAGTTGCCTTGAGGTCTGATAAGTACGGAGGGAACAGTAAAGAGACTGTCCTTATGTACTTTTGTGTCAGTAAAGGCGGATAATCCTTTTGTGCATTAGACTAAGACATTACACTAATCCTTCAGGATCAGGATACTGATCAGTGACTAGAGTCCTGAAGCTGGTGCTGTTCAGGGTCACTTGTATCCTGACGAATCTTTAGGATGTCATACGATATTGAGCAGCCTGCTATCACTGAGTTCCGTCTTCAGATCACGAGCATGCTGTTCCTGTCATCAGCTAATTCTTCGACGTCGCTGATGGTTCTTTGAGTATGATCTTGATGTCTTCAGGAGGTCTTCACTTCAGTGGACAAGATCAGTAGACTGCAGAACAGACTCGTTCGTCTCCTGATCCTGATCCTGATTACTATAAAAATAAGTTACAGCATAAGTAACATGGAATAACACTGAACAGACTCAGTGATAATTCCTCAAGCTATAACAGAAGTAAAAACCTATTCATGATCATTATCATTTCATCAGGTCTTAGGAGAGCTGGATCAACAATCTCCCCCTAAATGATAATGATAAGACAATGAAGAAATTGTCTAAGTCTAGAAAGAAAAAAAATTCTAAATCTAGATGAAACAGTAGGAAATAGAACTCATAAAGGTACATGTCCCATTTACTGTTTTGAGGGATCTTTTTCAGTACTATGATGGAATAAAGTACAATGCACTGAATTGCATTTTCATTAATCTCAATCATGTTACAAGAGTAAAGAAAATACAAGAGTACATAAGTGAAGTACTGAAAGCAAAATTACAAAAATATTCTAACTATCAGAGTCTTCGCTAAATTCTTCAGTCTTGACTACTATTGGAACAGGAGTATTACTGAAGGCGATTCTATGATTGAGTATAGCTCTGACAGTGCGAATAATCTCTTTATTATCTTGGTTTTTCTTGTCCTTTTGAGCAGTGAAGAGAATAGAAACCAAGTGTTCATATGGTGCTTTGTGTAGCTCGCTGAAACGCTGAAAGCGTAGAATCTTGGAGTTGTCGCTTACACAAATACCATGAACAGGTTCTCTGATGACTTGTCCTTCAGAGAGAGAGACTCCTAGAGGGAGTGAAAGATCAAGCATCGAGAGGTCCAGTGGTTTAACTACCATTCTGGGCATGCAAGGAGTTGGTCTCCTTGTTGAAGCACCGGCTGATCTTCGAACAGATGGCTGAGGCAGTGCTGAAGAAGGCTGGAGAAGGTCATCAGGAATTTCGGTTGTTCTTCTGATGCGTGCAATAAGTCCATTAATGACTTCTTCTACTTCAGCCCGATAGTTTCTGTTGGCTTTGGGAAGTAGGCTTCTGAGTTCATTCCACTCTGACAAGTTGTATCTTTCCAACTTGTCAAGAGTGTGTTGCACATCCTTGACTCCAGAGCGTTTGACGGTGATCCATGTTTTTGCTCTTTTGCCGCGAGTTCGGCTGAGATGGATTCCAGAGATAGCAGCACCATGTTTTCTGAGGTGTAGGCGGTCTCGGCACCAGTCAAGCTCTGAGTTCACTTCTTCAGACTGAACTTCAGCGTTTCTGTTGAAGACCTTCAGCGCGGCCTTCTGTGCTAGAACAGGATCAGCACTTATTTCTGCATCTTCTTCAACAAAATCTGATGCAAGCCTTCGAGCGGCTTGAGTAGAGAGGAAGGCTTCCTTCTGCTTCTTATTGTGCTCCTCCTGAGCCTGTACAGCATTGATGTACTCCTCTTGCGATAGATAGGCGAACTCGGAGTCCCAAGAGGTACGAAGAGGAATTTTTACTCTTGTACTCTCGAGTCGCTCTATCACGGCGTCTAAACGCCCATCCCTGTTGACAATAGCAGAGTTGTCAGGGTAATTCTCACCTTCAGATCTAGGAGAGTTAGAGGGAGGAGATCTGGGAGAAGAAGTAGGGGTAGAGAAGTCATCAGAGATGAATTCATCATCTGATGAGAGGCAAATGGTTTCAGGAGGGGCTCTTATTTCAAGGGTTCTGGAAGAGGATGCTTCAGGGTTAAAGCGGGTTGGTTTAGAGGGAATGGATTCAGGGTTTAGAGGAATTACTCTGAAAGTCATTCTGCTTAATTCGGCTCTTGTCTGTTCTGATGGACTATTCTCCATGAGGCGAATAATCTCACCAGTGACAGAACCAAAGTTCACATCCTAAAAGTCAGAGTTGTCTTGGTTTTCGGGTTCAGAGGTTTGTTTAGGAGAAGAATGAGGTGTTGGTTCAGGGGTAGGTTGTTTGGGTGGTTGGTATACAACTAATTGTAAGTTGTTTGTGGGTGAGTCTTCAGAGGAGGTATCGAGGGTGATGGTTTCAGGTGTAGGTTTAGATTTAAGGAGAGTAGAGATTGGTTGGTTATCAGAGGATGAGGGAGAGGATGGTAATAGTAACGTACCAGGTGCACCGGGGTTCTCCCCCTGAGAGTGTGCAGGCCCTGGAGTGGGCGTTGAGGCTGATACCTTCTCGACGAAGAAGGTGTCATCATCTTCATCATCATCATCTTCATCCTCGTTTGTTCCCCCTGTTCGTTGGTTCTCCAGTTGGTGGAGGGGGAATAAACGGAATGGTCTCTCGGCTATCTCTCCCCCTCAACAGGTGTCTGTTGTAAGGCAGCTGTTGAAACACTCCGCTGGAGGAGAGAGGCCATGTTGGCGTTTAGCTTCCTGTTGATGAAGGAAGATGAGAGCAGGGACTGGAGAAGTTCCCTATCGGCCGTGGTGAACGATGGCGGCGGAGGAGGAGCAGTGGTCAGCGAGTTCACTGCAGTGGCAAGCTCAGCCACTTTCTTCTGGAGGGCTCTAAGGCCAGCCTCCTGTGCATCCAACCTCTGCACCACAATTTGTTGGAAGTTGGTGGTGGAGGTGGAGTTGTTGTTGACCGCTGTGGAGAGAGCGGGTAACGCCGTGGCCTTCAGGTCGTCTACAGACGCCTGAAGGGAGGAAGAGGAGGTAGCCACCTGAGAGACCTTGTCATGGATGGCATCCAGACAAGGTATGGTGATGGTGACACCAGTAGGAGCAGGGGCGGCAGCGGCGGCAGCAGCAGTAGCAGAGGCTGCGGCGGCTTCGGCGGCAGAGGTAGCGGCCTTGGCTGCGGCAAGCTCAAGCTCCATGGCCTGAAGCTGGGCCTTGTGAGCTTCTTTCTGTTGCTGGAGCGCCGTGCGGACCTCCAGCAGCTGTCGTTCAGCGGATTGTCGACGTAGCTCAGCTGCGTTCAGCTGACGGTCGGCATCCGTGAAGATGAAGTCGTTGAAGGGGTCATCCTGATGGAGTTGGGACTGCCCTTCAACTGCTGCTCCTAAAGAACCTGTAAACAGAGTAGCTAAGTGAGTACTAGAGGACTCAGTAGCTTTCATAGAAGAAGAAATGGCAATATTATGCTTAATAGTATTACCTGAGGCTAGGAGGGTATCAGAGCGATTACCCTCCACGTTCTCTGAGTGTTCGAGATGAACAACCTCAGGTTCTTGTTGGACAGGAGCAGAGATAGGAGTATCTGCAGGTGAAGAAGTTTTAGATAAAGGAGATGGTTTATTAAACATTTGAGGCAGGGTAATGTAGTATTTCTTACCAGCTGGTGCCTTCTTTTTCTTTGACGCCTTGGATTTGGCGCGTTTGGGCTGAGGTGGAGGAGAGGAGCCAGAGGGAGGAGGGCGCTTCAGAGGCGCCGAAGAAGTTGTTGCGGCTGGGGAAGTCAGTATTGGGTTAGCTACTGACATAGCATGCAGAGAAGAAGAAGAAGATGGTTTGGAAGAGAAGAGAGAAAGCATACCTTGAGCAGGAGCAGAGATGAGTTGTTCCTCTGCGTCTGGTTGTGCTTCAGGGACAACCAAGACTGCAGACAGAGGAACATCGTCTGATTTGGCAAACAGTTGTTCCAGAAACTTCACGCCTAAGGCGTAGTTGTTGAAGTTTCCCTCTGTTGGGTAATTGGTACCCATGTGCAGTGCCAGAACTGCAGTGAAGAACCGGGTGTAGGGGACGTTGACCACCCTGGTTCTGTGTTTGATCTTCTTGATCATGTCGTCCCAGATACAGCGGACATAGTCAAACTTGCGATTTTTGATCGCAGAGTAGACCATGTTCTGTATGACGGTGGGGAATTGCTCCGTGCTCCCCGTCTTCCCTGTCAGACAGAGACCAAACGTGTTCCATATATAATAGAACGTCGCGTTTAGCCCCGTCTTGTGGACAGTGGCAGCAGTCTTCACCAGTGGGACGCCTTCCTTTACAGGCCACTTGTAGCCGATGGCATCCAAGAACTCGATGACATCGTTAGAGGAAGGAGCAGGAGGAAACTTCTGCTTCTTGGGAAAGTTAAGGACGTTCCTCAGGGTCCCTATGCCGAACGAGATGATGTCGTCCTTGATTTGGAACTTGATCACCTCGTGCATCTTGCGCTTCGAGTTCCTCTCCTGGGCAGTGGTAGCAGTGGACCACAATTGCAGTAGGAAGGCTTTGTTGGGCGCCGGGTTCAGAGTGAAGGCAGTCTTCAGGGGACATGACAGAAGGAAGTCCCTGGCAGGCTTCAGAAACGCCTTGTTCGCTGGGAGATCAAATTGCCCAATTAAGTTGTTGGGTTTGAACTGCAAGTCATGCTGGGGAATGACTATCGGAAGGTTTCCAGTAGCCGTCATGAGAGTTGTTGCCTCAGAGGAGAGCTGGGCGTCCAAGGATGTAGATGTAGTAGCAGCTATTCTGTTAAAACATAAAAACAACATATGTGGATGATTAAGGATCCAAAATATGCATTTTTCTTCACTTTTCAATGAACACAGAATATGTTCATAAAAGTGGTGAAATCCTTTATACTAGGAATGGATTAGATACCAAAATACACAAAAGAAATGTGTTTTGGTATTAAAAAGAAACTTTTATTTTGATGAGTAGATATCAAAATAAGAGTTTATGATTGTTCTTAAAAGAAATAAGAAAATCATATAAACTGTTTTAACAAAAATCTTAGAAGACTTTGGGAAAACTAAGATCAAACGAAGTGATCTTAGGGTTTTTGGAAAAACGTTGAACAAAATAAGTTGTTTAGATGAAGAATGCCAACTTAAAATGTAGAAAGAACAAGAGTAAAGAAACACTTACGATGATCTTGTTAAAGAAAAGTGATGAGTGTTCTTGGTGTTCTTGAGAGAAAATAGTTCTTGCTTTTTCTTGCTTGAGTTCTTAGAGAGAATTATGTGAGCGTAAAGAGTGTAATGGATTACGAGTGAGGTTTTTATACCTCGCGGTTGGAGAGAGAAAATGGATGAGAGAGAAACGGGCGGCTAAATTCAAACGTAATGATGAAAAAAGGAAGTTCTACGCGCGTTCACGCGCCTGACACACGTCGTGGGGAACAGGAAACGTCCCATTACGTGTCAGTGCAGATGAAAAGTTTGTTTTATTAGAAAAGATAAAAACCGCCTTTTCAGGGGATAATTCCATTTTGATGAAAGATTTGTTTTCTTGGAATTGGAGTACTTATCAGATAAGTACTGTTTTGGGAAAATCCTCTTATCACATTTAATGCGATAAGGTTTCAGGAGCAGAGGTACTTACCTGAGAATCATCAGTATTCGGATATTGAACAAAGATTTTGTAAGTACTGAATAGAGTCATCCTCTGATGAGAGTTAGTTCAGGAGTTGTTAAAGAAAGAGTCCTGAGAATAGTTATTCTATAGGATTTAACAACTGTTTGTCCTGATAAACTTCAATCATCAGGATTTAACATCCCAAGTTCACTGATGAGCATATTGGAACGCGTTACATCCAGTGGTTTGGTAAAGAGGTCAGCAAGCTGATATTCAGTAGGGACAAAATGGAGTTCAATATCACCATTCATCACATGATCCCTGATGAAGTGATATCTCACTTCAATGTGCTTTGTCTTGGAGTGTAAGACAAGATTGTTGGCGATGGCTATCGCTGAAGTATTGTCACAGTAGATAGGAATTTTAGAAAGTTGTATGTCATAGTCCTGAAGTTGATTTCTCAGCCACAGGACTTGAGCACAACAGATTCCTGCTGCAAACATATTCAGCCTCAGCAGTTGATGTGGACACAGAGTTCTGTTTCTTGCTCGTCCAACTCACCAACTTGCCACCAAGCAGGTGACACCCACCAGTGGTGCTTTTCCTGTCGATCTTACATCCTGCAAAGTCACTATCAGAATAAGCTGTTAGATCGAACCCTGAGTCCTTGGAGTACCAAAGACCCAGATTAGGAGTTCCCTTCAGATATCTGAAGATCCGCTTTACAGCGGTCAGATGGGATTCTTTGGGTTCAGCCTGATAACGGGCACATAAACATGTAGAATACATGATATCAGGGCGACTAACTGTGAGATACAGCAGAGAGCCGATCATTCCTCTGTAGAGAGTCACATCAACAGGTTTCCCTTTGGAATCCTTGTCAAGTGACAGAGGAGGAGCCATTGGAGTCTTCATCGGTGTACAGGATGTGAGATCAAATTTCTTCAGCATCCCATGTACATATTTACCTTGATTGATAAAGATTCCCTTTTCAGATTGCTTGATCTGAAGTCCTAAAAAGAATGTTAGTTCACCCATCATAGACATTTTATATTCAGATTTCATGAGCAACTCAAACTTTTCGCAGAGTTTGGGATTTGTGGATCCAAATATAATGTCATCGACATATATCTGGACAAGAAGGATATGCTTAGGATATTTCTTTAGAAATAAAGTGCTATCGATCTTTCCACGAACAAAACCTTTAGAGAGAAGAAAGGTTGAGAGGGTATCATACCAGGCACGAGGAGCCTGTTTTAACCCATAGAGAGCCTTGTTTAACTTGTAGACGTGATCAGGGAACTTAGGATCTACAAAGCCAGGAGGCTGAGCCACATAGACTTCTTCATTAAGTTTTCCATTCAGAAAGGCATTTTTAATGTCCATCTGATAAACCTTGAAGTTCATATGTGCTGCGAAGGCTAGGAAAAGTCGAATTGCTTCGAGCCTAGCCACAGGAGCAAAGGTTTCATCGTAATCAATGCCCTCTTCCTGCCTGTATCCCTGAGCCACAAGGCGAGCCTTGTTTCGAATAATAGTACCAATCTCATCAAGTTTATTTCGAAAAATCCACTTGGAACCAATGATAGTACGTTTTCGAGGCCTAGGGACGAGAAGCCAGACATTGTTTCTGATGAACTCTGCTAGCTCTTCCTGCATGGCTGAGACCCAGGCAGGATCACGCAAAGCATCATCTATTTCTTTAGGTTCATTTTCAGAGATAAAATTAACATAAAGACAGACGTTACCAGATTGGCGTCGAGTTTTAATGCCAGAGGAGGGATTACTAAGAACTTGATCAATGGGATGATCCTTGGTCCATCGAAGAGCAGGTGGCTGATACACCTGTCCTGAAGTGGAAGCTTCATTTACTGATGGATCAGGGAGAAGATTAGTGGGAGTAGGCTCACTAACAGTGGTTTGAGAAAAGTCTTCACTATTAGTGGGTTGATCAGGTTCAGATGGTGTGATTTGGGTAATTGGAGTGGCATTTATCAGAGGTGGAGTTGTTATTTTAGTGGGTGGTATTGGAGGATCTTCTTCAAAACCATCAGGGAGGTTTTGAGGAGTTGGATCAACAATGGGAGGTTCAGGGACTTGAAAGAAAGAGTCAGCCCACTGATTTATTTCAGAGTATTCATGAGGGTGAGGGAAAGTAGGACCCGATTCATCAAACTTGACATGAATCGTTTCCTCTATAGCTTGTCTTCGTTTGTTGAACACACGATAGGTTTTAGAGATAGAGGAGTATCCAAGGAAGATTCCATCATCAGACTTGGAATCGAACTTTCCAAGGTTATCTTTGTTGTTCAGGATGTAGCAGACACAACCAAAGATATGGAGATGTTCGATAGAGGGTTTCCTGTTACGAAAGAGTTCGTAAGGAGTTCTTTTGAAGCGCTTTACTATCAGGGATCGGTTCTGAGTATAGCAAGCTGTGTTAACAGCTTCTGCCCAGAATTGAGTGGCAAGGTTGGCTTCACTCAACATTTATCGTGCAGCTTCAATCAGGGTTCTGTTTCGTCTTTCAGCAACACCATTTTGCTGAGGAGTTCTCACAGATGAGAAGTTCTGAGAGATACCTTTCTGATCGAAGAAGGTTTCCAGGGTACTGTTTTTGAATTCAGTTCCGTGGTCACTCCTGATTGATCGAACAGTAAGGTTGTTGAGTCTTTCCATCTTCCTGACGAACAAAATGATTTCTTCAGGAGCATCACTCTTGGATCGAAGAAAGAACACCCAGGTATATCTGGAATATTCATCAACGATTACCAGAGTATATTTCTTTCCAGCAATGGATTGGACGTTGACGGGTCCAAAGAGATCCATGTGGAGAAGTTGTAGAGGAGAGCTGATGGAGGAAATCTGCTTGGACTTGAAACTAGCCCTGGTCTGTTTCCCTTTCTCACATGTTGAACAAAGAGATACCTTTGTATAGCGAAAGTCAGGAAGACCAATGACAAGATTGTTGATGCAGAGTTGATTCAGCGTCTTGAAGTTGAGATGAGAAAGACGCTTGTGCCAAAGCCAATTTGTATCAGAGGAAGCACGAGATACAAAGCAGAAGTTGTCAGTGGAAGTATTCATGTTGATGATGTAGATATCAGCATGTCTCACTCCAGTGAGAATAACTTCCTTTCTTCTATTTTTGACTTTGCACTTCTTCTTTGAGAAGGAGACTTTGTGATTCTTATCACACAGTTGACTGATGCTCAGAAGATTATGCATCAGACCTTCAACATAAGCAACTCTCTTGAAAGTAGTTACTCCGTTGGTCAGTGTGCCATACCCTCGGGTTTGGCCTTTACCGTTTCCACCAAAGGTCACAGCAGGACCTCTTTCTTCACGGTAGTCAGAGAGGACAGATTTCGAACCAGTCATATGTCGAGAGCATCCACTGTCCAGATACCAGATGCCCTTATCCTGTAAAATTTAGAGTTTAAGTTTTTCTTGGTACCCATAAGACTATGGATCCAGAGGTATCAGTAGGACTGGTGGAGTTAGTGGCAGCCTTAACTGATTTATCAGTTCTTGAGGCTGGAGTCTTGACTGAGGAGACAGTCTTGACAACCTTCTTTCCTTTGACTGAATTGTCAGTCTTAGGATTTTTCTTTACCTTTGCTGATTTTTCAGCTTTGGTAGCATCAGGACACTTACTCGCAATATGGTCATTTAATCCACAGTGATAGCATTTGCGATATTGAAAGCGTTTAGTGTGGTCCAGGAAGTCTTTAAACTTCAAGTGAGCAGGACCAGCACCAAGTATGCCTTTAGCATTGGACATTGGAGGAATTGGTTTCTTCTCCTGAGTCTTTTGCTTCAGGTCAATCTTCAGTCTGGGAACAGGATTTTGAGAGAAAGATTTTGATCCTAAGACTGAAGGACCACCACCCAGAACTTTGTTCTTGGGTTTAGGACTCTTGGTCTTTGAAGGTGTTACAGTGTTAGATTTTTCTTTGACTGTGTTCTTTTTGCTCTTAGGAGCACCTTCAGAGTGTGTGTTAGAAGAAGAAGGAATGTTTTCAGGAGCATTAGGATCAGGGATAGAAGAAACAAATTTTCCAAATTTGAGCATGGAACTATCAGATTTAGTTCCTCCATGAGTGTATCCAAGACCCCTTTTGTTTTTAACATTTCTTCCTGAGGCTAATATTTCATCAACCTTTTCAGAGGCGTCACTCCATCCTTTGATGGTGACTTTTTCAGCGTTTAACTCAGCCAGGGCTCTTTCTTTAGCAGCAAGAGCCATTTCTCTTTCAATACAGAGAGTTTTATTTACAGTGACCTGGTCTTTATAGTTTTCTTCCAGAATGGTAAGCTGTTTTATTTTTTCTTGACATTCTTTGAGTTGTCCTCGAAGATCAATATTCATTTTTTCAGCAGAGGTTTTACCATTAAGGGCTTTGTAAAGATCAAGAGTGACCAGGTCCAGCTGAGTTAAGCTTTCAAGAGGGACGAGAGGAATAGGTACCTGACTAGAAGAATCAGTCGCAGAGGTGGAAGCTTCAGGAGTTGTGGAAGAAGAAGCTTCAGGAGCCTGAGTAGGAATCTCTTCAGGGACCTCTTCTATCTTAGCCATGAGAGCTAAGGTAGGTTCCTCAATAATGGCCATCAGTGCCACTTGAGTGTCTTCCTCATCAGATGAGTCATCAGAGGAGACATCATCCCAGTCGCAGTCTTCTGCGATAAGACCTTTACCCTTGCGCTGAATTTTCATCTTTTTGTACTTTTCCTTCAGGCGCTGGTATTTGGGGTTCTTAGAAGAAGAATTTGGCAGAGGAGGGAGCAAACTGACTTTTCCTGTACCTGCAATCATTAGCAAAGTGTCATTTGCCCTGACAGTTGTAGCAGATAGCAGTAGCCTTATCAACAGGGTCTGATTTAGGCTTGTCAGTAATAGTAAGATGTTTCTTTTTGTGGAAGTTTCCCTTTTTGGCAAACTTCTTGAAAGATCTGGTTAACAAAGCAAGAGATTCATTGAATTCAGGATCTTCTGACATGTCAGAGTCAGAAGATTCTAATTCAGTAATAGTTACTGAAGAAGGAGTGGCGACAGTAGGAACTGAGTCAGAGACCAATGCAACAGAGTTACTTTTGGTATCTTTAGAATCTCTTATGAGATTCTTTTTCAGTTTCTTCTGTTGTTCACGGTTAAGAAGAATACCGTACAACTCACTTAATGTGAGTGTCTTTATGTTCTTTGACATAGTTAAGCAGGAGGTGTATATTTCCCAATGTTCAGGAAGAGCTTCCATGAACTTGGTAACCACCTCAGAGTTAGAGTAGGTAGTACCGATAGTCTTCAGATCAATCAGAAGACAGTTGAATCTCTGATGTAGCTGGGAGAGAGTTTCATCCTTCTGATGAATAAAGCTTTCATACTGACGAACCAAGAAAATCTTTCTTGATTCCATGAGAACAGCAGTACCTTCATATTGAACACAGAGAGTGTCCCATATTTCTTTAGCAGATCGAAGGTGGCAGACAGAATGGAATACATCGTCAGGGAGTGACATGGCGATGAGAGACCTAGCCTTAGTGTCAATGTTGACCAGGCGTCTGTCTTCATCATTCCAGTCAGTCACAGGCTTTACCAGTTGCCTTTCAGGTACAGCTGGTTGGCCAGCTGCAGCAGGAATGGGGTGGACGGTTTGTGTAGGCACATGTGGTCCATTTTCCAGAAAGTATGGAATCTGGGGATCAGAACCAGAGAGAAAGAGTTCCATCCTGGTTTTCCAAAGAGAGAAGTTATCTTTGTTAAACCTAGGAGGTTTTCCAGCAGAGCCGGTATCAAAGTAGTTATCCTTAGCTTGAAGAGCCATGGATTAGAAGAGAGGATCACAAGATTTTTCTAAGAAGAAAATGAGAGCTTGTATCTGCTCTGATACCACTTGTTGGTCCCAAAGAGGTGACCTTCAAGCAAGGATAGTGTTTGGGATTATAGAAGGGGGGGGGGGTTGAATATAATCACACAAGTTTTCACTTTTAAATTCTTGTTGTATAAACAATATGAATTTACAGATTGTTGCGGAAATTAGAAAAGACAATAAGTCTAAACTAAACAATCTAAGTTCTTTCACTATGCACTAGAGTGAGAAGATGTAAGAAAGAAGATAGAGGGAATAAAGAAAGAAAGGATTAGGGTAGTATTAGGATGAAGAAGAAGTATGGAGAACATCTCTTCAAGTCCTATTTATACCCAATCCATTAAATGCGTGCAGACTCACTTTTGTGTACGTGTCACAATGTAAGTGGTCCTTTGTACTATTTACTATAAACAAATACTCTATGCATGGTGTGCAAAAGAGGAAGTGTGTAAACAGTTGCCTTGAGGTCTGATAAGTACGGAGGGAACAGTAAAGAGACTGTCCTTATGTACTTTTGTGTCAGTAAAGGCGGATAATCCTTTTGTGCATTAGACTAAGACATTACACTAATCCTTCAGGATCAGGATACTGATCAGTGACTAGAGTCCTGAAGCTGGTGCTGTTTGAAAGGATTATGTGCAAGACAGTAACTGGTTTACCGTGTCCAATGTTATAAGGCACTAGTGGGTCACACTGCTACACACCCGAATAGAGATCATTTGGATTTACCAGTTGTGTGGAATTAATTAATTGGTATAATTAATTAATTAAGAGAGAAAAATAAATAATAGATAAATCTATTTATTTATGGATATATATTAATAGTAAATTAATATATGGAAAGGTTTAATTAAAGCCTATCGGGCTTGATAATTAAACGGGCTTTTCTATTAGGACATTACCATATTTACTAATATAAATATATGGTAAACCTAATAGGTTTTCTCATTGCAATCTCATTAGTAACTTAGAGAAAAAGAAAAAGCCAAACCTCTCTCTTTCTCTCTCCCAAATCGTCCCACACACACACTCAACCGGGTTTTCGGTTTTTCGAGTTTTTGGTAATCCTAAGGCGGTCTAGCAGCGGTTCTCGTGGTGGTGCAGTAGCGGTGTATTCCCCGTTAGCTTTCCGGAAACCGTTTTTTGTATCTAATAAGGTATTATTCTAAACCCCCTTGAAATTATATCTAAACCTGTTTAGGATGGATCTTCTGGTTTGGGAATTCTGTTTTATTCCGCTGTGCATATTTGTTTTTGTCTGCAATTCCCAACAGTGGTATCAGAGCCACTTCCTAAACGTTTAGATCAGGATTGTTTACCTGTGATAAACTGTTTATCGATATTTGGATTATGCTTTGTTAAAAATTCGATTTTTATCTGTTTGTTTTAAAATTGGATTTTTATCGTTATCGCACGAAAACCTCGATCATCGGTGGTGGAATCACGGCCGTTTGCCGATCGAAACCACCAACCGATCGCCGGCCACCACGAATGGTAGCGACGGCGTCGGTCCGGAAACCACCGCGCCCCACGGAGGCGTCGGTGGTGATGATGATCGAAGGCAGCAGCATCGCGGTGGTGGCAGCGGCTTATGGCTGTTGTCGCCGCCGGCGAACACCGCGGATCGCCCGCCTAGCCGCCGGCTGCCTCACGGCCACGCCAGGGCGGCGGCGGCGATTGTTTTGCGTCGTTTGAACGACCACCGCAAGCCCTGATTGGGCAGCGGTGGTGTAGCGGTGGTGTGTGGCGTATCGGAAACCACCGAATGGTGGTGGTGATGTTGTTGCCCGGTAGTGGCGGCAGTAGCGTGGTGGTGGCGGCGGCCTTAGCCGTTGTCACCGGTTGAACCACGAACCACCGAGCCAACCGCCGGCTGCCTTGCGGCCTCGCCGGGCGGTGGCGGTGGCCATTTGTTGCTTCCACGATCGCGGGCCACACCACCGAATGGTGGTGGTGGCGTTTGTTGTTGTTGCCGAGACCGCCGATCACGGCGGCAATGGCAGCCGTTGCTGCCGTTGTCGTCGGATGGTCTAACGGCGGCGGCGGTGGTGACCTTGGTTGCCGCTGTCGTCGCCGGTGGTGTTTTCGGGTAAGGTTTCGTGTGAATAGGGTTGTTTTAATCAGATAGGTTAAAACCTCCGGATAAGATTAATTTTACGTTCTTTAAAAAATTAATTTTAGATAATTACAAAACCAGTTGAGTTTTGTAATTTGGTTAAATCATGTTTATCGTAACTGCTTTATCTCAAATTTGTTTTATTTGAACTGTTAGTTACGAGTGTCATAGCCAAGCCCCAGACCTATGGTTGTGTTTTTATTTTATCTCTGTTTTGGTAAGGGAGGCCTGCGTGCCATTTGCAACCCTTTTATTGTAATGTATTTTAAATTACACCGAAGACGGAGAAAACCATAGAGACAAACTTTGGAGACAGAACCGAGGATGTCGGAGCCAGTGGGAGCTTTCTACCTTCATGCCTTGTGCGTTGTTTGTCACTTAGGTTAAAGACCGTCAGTTTAGTGTTGGCTCACTTAACTGACAATAGTTTAGGGGCAAAAGCTATGACACAATGTTTTACGTTTTTATATAATTGCGTGGTTTGTTTTAATTGCGTGGTTGTGATAAAACGTAATTTCTAAAATCTAATGAGAAGTTTTATAAAAACCTGGAGGTTCGATTACAGAGTGTTTTTCGAATCAGTTTTAAAATTGAGGTTTTTTGAAAAACTGGCTAAAAATCCCTTAGGTTTAAAAAATCTTAGATCACGTGAGTGCGACCCACTTTGAGACCCTTTTGGCGTAAGGTACGCGGGTGTTGGAAGTGAACAAGCCTTGAACATCCGCGTTCAAACCCCAAGTTGAAAGGGGTGTGATAAGTACACCCAGTCTCAAGTGGTGCGATCTATTTTGGTTTTTGTAACAATTCACCGTGTCGTATCGGGCCAAAGCGCACTAGAGGGACTAAATATGCACGAATGTAATATTCGATGTCCCGACGTTTTAGAAGTCGTATTTTCGTTTAAAATGCGATTGGTATAAGTGGTTACCTACCAGAAATAGCATGGGTTGGTTTGCGTGATCAAGCCGCTTACCGACACATGTGAAATATGGGTTCTAGTCTAATAAACTTATTTTTCTAAGGGTAAATAAATTTATTAGAAGTTTTATAATCAATAAACTAAATCGGAATTTATTCTTTATGTAGATGTCTTATACTACCGTTCCGTTTTATTCACCTGAGGAATCACTTCGCCTAATTATGGGCAAGTGGAAGCTTACGGGCCAAAACTATCCAGTTTGGAAGTTGCATTTTGATAATGTCTTGCGCGGCCAGGATAAGCTTTATGTGATCAATAAACCACTATCACGACCTAAGAGCAATGCCCCTGAAGAGGAATTTGCTGAGTACTTTAGATTTATGGCTGATGAATCTGACGTGATGTCGATTCTGTCTTTCTCTGCTTCGCCCGAGTTCACGGTCGATCTCAGAGTTAAGTTCTGCCATGAGGTCGTGAAGGGTATAGAAAACCAGATTGGTTTCTATAAGAATTGTGGCAAGTATTTGATCATGAAAGAAATCTTTTCACTGAAGCTGAAAAGAGGCCAATCAGTTAAAGATCATCTCCTGGAGATAAGGAGACTCTTTAAGTGTTTGTCACGACTTGGATACAAGATGACTCAGGAGGAGCTTGTGTATCTGATGTGGTTCTCACTCCCGAAGGAGATTCGTGTCACAGCTAGTGGATACATGGGAGAACCCAGGATGGACGTGGCAAAGGTTCATGAGGATATTTTGGACAGTTTGGAGCCAAAGGAAGCAAGTGCTGATCTCATGGACAATACTGATTGGATTGATGAGCTGGGAGATCTAAGTTGCCCAGAATGTGGTAGCCAAGATATCTGTGTCCACTCATTCAATGTTGACCAGATGGACATCGGTTTATCCGATGCGCCAGGTATCTTTATGATAGATTGTTTGATCACTTCTTATGAATCATGGGTACTTGATACAGGAAGTGGTAACCACATTTGTAATCATTTACAGGGATTCACTAGAAGGGAGACCTTGAGGAAGGATCGTTCGAACCTACGAGTCGGTGAAGGCACGATGCTTGTAGCTGAAGCCGTAGGATCCTACAGTCTTAGTTTGCCCTCGGGTCTAGTTTTGGAACTCGATACTTGTTATTATGTTCCAAAGATGATCAAGAATGTTCTTTCTTTTGATTTATTGGTAGACCAAGGATTTTATTATAAATACGATTATAAAATGATTTCTTGCTTTAAAAATGACATGTTTTATTTCAAAGCAACTCCTTCGAATGGTCTATACATATTGAATCTCCAAGAAAGTAACAACGAAATCTATCATATAAGTAAAAGATCCAAAGACATTGAGGATCAAACTTACCTCTGGCATTGTCGGCTCGGACATATAAACAAGAAACGCGTAGAACTACTCCAGAAAGGAGGACTTCTAGGGACTTTCGATTTTAAGCCCTTTAGTAATTGCGAATCTTGTTTGTCGGGCAAGATGACAAAGCATCCTTTCAACAAAGACAATGAAAGGGCCAATGACTTGTTGGAGATCATACACACTGATGTGTGTGGACCTTTTAGTCATGAGGCGAGAGGAGGATACCGGTACTTCATTACCTTTACTGACGATTTCAGTAGGTATGGGTATGTCTACCTGATATGACATAAGTCTGAAGCTTTTGAGAAATTCAAAGAGTTTCAGAGTGAAGTACAGAATCAACTTGACAGGAAGATCAAGTTCTTAAGGTCAGACCGTGGTGGAGAATATCTTAGCCTGGAATTTGACAGTCATTTAAGAGAATGTGGGATTGTTTCACAACTCACCCCTCCGTATACACCACAGATGAATGGTGTGTCAGAAAGGAGGAATCGTACCCTGCTTGACATGGTACGATCAATGATGTGTCGTTCCACGTTACCAGTATCATTCTGGGGACACGCGCTCGTAACAGCAGCAAATATACTGAACAAAGTGCCAACTAAATCGGTAGAAAAGACTCCATACGAACTATGGACAGGCAAGAAGCCTAAGTTGTCTTTTCTGAAGATTTGGGGTTGTGAGGTATACGTTAAGCGTACAACCTCGGAGAAACTCAAACCCAAATCAGATAAGTGTTTCTTCGTAGGTTATCCCAAGAACACACTGGGATACTACTTCTATAATCCTAGCGAGAACAAAGTATTTGTGGCTCGCAATGGAGAGTTTCTGGAAGAAAAGTTTCTCAGTCAAGAGAACACCAGAAATGATATAGACCTACAGATAGTAGAGGAAGAAACACCTGAACCGATTGTTGAGCCAGTCACTCAACAAGGTAATGTTGAGACTCAACCGGAAACGGTTGAGGAAGTGCAAACACAGGACCTTCGCAGATCCACTAGGATAAGGCAAGAACCAGATAGGTATCTTGGATTTCTAGTCTCCCAGGACGGTGGAGACCTGAATGAGCCTACATCCTATGGAGAAGCTGTATCAGGCGATGAGTCTGAGCAATGGCAGGAAGCCATGAAGGCGGAGATGCAGTCCATGTACGACAACCAAGTTTGGGAGTTGACAGATTTACCCCAGCACTGTAGGGCTGTTGGGCGTAAATGGGTTTTCAAGAAGAAAACTGACATGGACGGAAATGTGCACACTTTTAAGGCTAGACTGGTCGCGAAAGGTTTCACGCAGACTCATGGCATCGACTATGACGAAACCTTCTCGCCAGTAGCTATGTTAAAGTCCATTAGGATTCTGATGGCCATCTCAGCATATTTTGACTATGAGATTTGGCAAATGGATGTTAAGACAGCCTTCCTGAATGGGAAGTTAACAGAGGATGTCTACATGCAACAACCAGAAGGTTTTGTAGATCCAAAGAATCCTAATAAAGTGTGCAAATTGCTAAAATCCATTTATGGATTAAAGCAAGCATCCAGAAGCTGGAACTTACATTTCGACGAGCGAATCAAGGAATTTGGATTTGCCAAAAGTGAGTTTGAGCCATGTGTTTACACAAAGTTCAGTGGGAGCATAGTGACCTTCTTGGTCTTGTATGTAGATGATATTCTACTCATTTGAAATGACATACCAACTTTACAGAGTGTTAAAGCTTGGTTGAGCAAGTGTTTCCAAATGAAAGACCTTGGAGAAGCCGCATATATACTTGGTATAAAGATCTACAGAAATAGATCTAGGCGGCTTATTGGGCTTAGTCAGGGTACATACATTGATAAAGTCCTGAAACGATTCAGGATGGATGAATCCAAGAAAGGATTTATCCCAATGCAGCATGGTATAGTGCTAAGTAAAGCACAGTGTCCCGAATCTAGTCAAGATAAGGACAAGATGAAATCGATACCATATGCTTCAGCAATTGGATCGATAATGTATGCCATGTTATGTACCAGGCCCGATGTTGCTTACTCAGTAAGTGTAACGAGCAGATACCAGCAAAACCCAGGTGAAGCCCATTGGGTGGCTGTCAAGAACATTCTAAAATACCTGAGGCGTACAAAGGAAATGTTCTTGGTCTTTGGAGGTTCTGAGGATGAGATTAGTGTCACTGGTTATTCAGATGCTAGTTTCCAGACCGACAGAGATGATTACAGATCACAGTCAGGGTACGTTTTTACCCTAAACGGAGGAGCAATCTCGTGGAAAAGCTCGAAGCAAGACACGATAGCAGACTCTACCACCGAAGCCGAGTACATTGCAGCTTCAGACGCAGCAAAGGAAGCGGTCTGGCTCAGGAACTTTATCACGGATCTAAGAGTCGTAGCCAGTATCTCTAGACCGGTGGATATTTATTGTGATAACTCTGGGGCTGTAGCGCAAGCTAAGGAGCCTAGAGAGCATCACAAGTCGAGACATGTACTACGGAAGTTTCACCTCATCCGAGAGATCATCGGAAGAGGAGACGTTAGAATATGCAAGATTCCGACGGACGAGAACGTAGCGGATCCACTGACAAAGCCGCTAGCTAGAGTGAAGCATGAGACACATGCTAATTCCATTGGGATGCAGTACCTGGACACTAGTAGCTAGTTTTAGTTTTTGATTATTACCGTGGATTAATTTTTGAGACTAAATATCGTGTACGTTTTATTATTTTCACTGTGTGATGAAAATAAGGAGGATTTTTCATGATTGTCTCAAATTAACCAGTTTTAGCATATTTAGTCATCCCTGATTTTATATACAAGTCTTGTAAGTAAAATCTAAAAGTTCCGTAGCTACTTGTTAAGGTGGGAACCTTAGCAGGATTGTAACGCTATTATGGGTGTTTGGTGGTTTATTCAACGTAATGAGTAAAAGCACGAGTGATGTGGCCAAACATTCATAGATACTCATCAGAGTGTTTGAGTATTGGAAGTGACCAGTTTCAAGTCTGCTCCATGGAGCCTTAGTCATGAGCATTGACTTGATGATAGGTTGTCCTTAGACCTGAGATATTTGGTCTGGGAATGTGAGGACTGTTGTACTCTTAGCACGTTCTAACGCTACGCCGTAACAGGGTGGCCATACGGGGCGTGACTAGATGCAGCGGAAGCCATGTGACCAGATGCAGATAGTCAAGAAGGGATTTACACCTCTGTAAAAGGAGAGATATTTCCGGGCCCCTTGACGGTTGAGATTGGCAGAAATGCGTGGCCACGCTCGGATAGAATAACAGTTGTTATTTGGAAAGTTCCGTTACTGCAAGCAATCGAGATCAGAGTCAAGAAAACTTGAGTTTAAGATTGAAGTCCTCCGCTCCATGTCTAAAACTCACTTTAGAGATATCGCGTGTAAAAGGAATGAACCTGTGTACAATTCTAGCGAGAATTGTTTCTCTGGATATAAGAGATCTTATAACCTGGTTAACCTAAGTGTCTGGCTAGGGACCTCCTTAGGTTAATGGTAACAGTAGAGTTACTTGTCTGGCACAAGTGGGAGTCTGAAAGGATTATGTGCAAGACAGTAACTGGTTTACCGTGTCCAATGTTATAAGGCACTAGTGGGTCACACTGCTACACACCCGAATAGAGATCATTTGGGTTTACCAGTTGTGTGGAATTAATTAATTGGTATAATTAATTAATTAAGAGAGAAAAATAAATAATAGATAAATCTATTTATTTATGGATATATATTAATAGTAAATTAATATATGGAAAGGTTTAATTAAAGCCTATCGGGCTTGATAATTAAACGGGCTTTTCTATTAGGACATTACCATATTTACTAATATAAATATATGGTAAACCTAATAGGTTTTCTCATTGCAATCTCATTAGTAACTTAGAGAAAAAGAAAAAGCCAAACCTCTCTCTTTCTCTCTCCCAAATCGTCCCACACACACACTCAACCGGGTTTTCGGTTTTTCGAGTTTTTGGTAATCCTAAGGCGGTCTAGCAGCGGTTCTCGTGGTGGTGCAGTAGCGGTGTATTCCCCGTTAGCTTTCCGGAAACCGTTTTTGTATCTAATAAGGTATTATTCTAAACCCCCTTGAAATTGTATCTAAACCTGTTTAGGATGGATCTTCTGGTTTGGGAATTCTGTTTTATTCCGCTGTGCATATTTGTTTTTGTCTGCAATTCCCAACACTGTTCAGGGTCACTTGTATCCTGACGAATCTTTAGGATGTCATACGATATTGAGCAGCCTGCTATCACTGAGTTCCGTCTTCAGATCACGAGCATGCTGTTCCTGTCATCAGCTAATTCTTCGACGTCGCTGATGGTTCTTTGAGTATGATCTTGATGTCTTCAGGAGGTCTTCACTTCAGTGGACAGGATCAGTAGACTGCAGAACAGACTCGTTCGTCTCCTGATCCTGATCCTGATTACTATAAAAATAAGTTACAGCATAAGTAACATGGAATAACACTGAACAGACTCAGTGATAATTCCTCAAGCTATAACAGAAGTAAAAACCTATTCACTAAGTAAAGGTTCAGGATCATTATCATTTCATCAGGTCTTAGGAGAGCTGGATCAACAAAAACATAGTATAACACGAGTTTAGAAACTTCACGTTATGGGGATAATTATAAAAACACAAATCTCTCGAAACTATGTTTTTACAAAACATACCGTGAAGTTGCTACGAAGTCGTCGTTATTCCAAATCGTAAGATTACCGGTTTTTATAAGTAGATTAAAATAAATCTCGTTCCACCGAGTATGGGGATTTATACCCAAGTCTCTTTGTGATATAAATCCCGACCGGCTTACTGAACCTTAACAAACCAAGCAGAACCCGCATCTCTGCGTGATTATCAAAGGCCCTCTCGAGCTCTTTGTGCATTATCCAAACCGTATTTCGGACCCGCCCATCTCTGGATCTGAGGTCTAACACGACACATCAAAATGGCCGGTTTATCAGTATCGAAATTAAGTATCGGTTCAAATAACTAATCGTAAAATTTGGAAATGACGACAACACCCAAGTGCTGTCTACACAGTTTTAAAATAAACTCACACCCACACCCATTAAAGGGTTTAGCCTAAAATAAAAGACATAACAAGATTAGATTTATAAACTAACTTCATGATAATTAAGTACGGAATAAAAAGGTACAGTACGAGAAATAAAATAAAGCAGTTAACAGTTATAACTAGAAAGCATATAAAGAGTTAGCTAAAATTAAACAGTAAATAAAAAGCAGAAAAAGAAAAACAGATAAGCTCCTAAGATGGAGCCTGGGGAGCGAAAAAAAGAAAGAAAGAAGAGAAGCAGTAGCAAAGCTGGTGTGTTTGGAGTTTGAGGCCTTGATGCCTTTTTATATAAAAACATAACCCATGGATATAATCCATGGGTATGTTTCATCCAATGGGATCCTTCTTCTTATCTTTACATCTGACATTCTTCTTATTCACATGGGTATAGTGGGCCCACTTGCTTATTTTCTGAAATTCGTTCCCTCCATACTTCCAAGAGCAAAGTGAAAACGTTCCCCTCAGTGGTGACACAGAGGGGACTGCTGTGTGATAATTTCTGAATCTCGAGCTGCTGGAGAGCTTTTGGACTGCTTTCGGGATTTGGACTGATTTGCTGAGCTTTGAGGCCGTTATTCATCAAACTTGATCTTTTGTGTTTATTAAAACCTTTTCAAAACATTTTAGTCCAAAGAGAAAGAAAGAGAGCAAAGTGGGTATAAAAATATATAAAACGAGGTTATTTAACACTAAATAACTCTCAAATTAGAGAGTTATCACAATTATCCACACTCTCAAATCAGTATAAGAGTTAACACTAAATAACGACAAAAATTATCATTGTCTTTAGTTGATAGCGAAAAACTGTGCGTGCCACTATGTGGTCACAATTTCACCACAATGAGGATGCAAGTATACACCGACAAAGGGATCGCATAAAGTAATAAAGTGATAGTATACCAAATGTTCGTTTCCACAGGGACTGAGATTTTATAGAAAACTTGAGACTTTCATGAACTTCTAGTGCTTGACGGGTTTTGATGTAAAAAGTGGGTTTGATGGTGAAAATGCTAAAAATGACGACTTTTGACTTATAAAGAAGAAAGAGGGTGTGGATGTAAGTTTTTACTTTAAAACATAGTATAACACGAGTTTAGAAACTTCACGTTATGGGGATATTTATAAAAACACAAATCTCTCGAAACTACGTTTTTACAAAACATACCGTGAAGTTGCTACGAAGTCGTCGTTATTCCAAATCGTAAGATTACTGGTTTTTATAAGTAGATTAAAATAAATCTCGTTCCACCGAGTATGGGGATTTATACCCAAGTCTCCTTGTGATATAAATCCCGACCGGCTTACTGAACCTTAACAAACCATGCAGAACCCGCATCTCTGCGTGATTATCAAAGGACCTCTCGAGCTCTTTGTGCATTATCCAAACCGTATTTCGGACCCGCCCATATCTGGATCTGAGGTCTAACACGACACATCAAAATGGCCGGTTTATCAGCATCGAAATTAAGTATCGGTTCAAATAACTAATCGTAAAATTTGGAAATAACGACAACACCCAAGTGTTGTCTACACCGTTTTAAAATAAACTCACACCCACACCCATTAAAGGGTTTAGCCTAAAATAAAAGACATAACAAGATTAGATTTATAAACTAACTTCATGATAATTAAGTACGGAATAAAAAGGTACAGTACGAGAAATAAAATAAAGCAGTTAACAGTTATAACTAGAAAGCATATAAAGAGTTAGCTAAAATTAAACAGTAAATATAAAGCAGAAAAAGAAAACAGATAAGCCCCCAAGATGAAGCCTGAGGAGTGAAAAAAAGAAGAAAGAAGAAGAAGCAGTAGCAAAAGCTGGTCTGTTCTTTGAGGATACAAAGTCTTGTATTTATAAGCAAACATAACCCATGGATATAACCCATGGGTCTTGATGCATCCAATAGAAGCCTTTTATCTCTTTAAAACAATTCTTTATTCTTCCATGTGGGCCACTTGCAGTATAGTTGCCTCTTCAGAATTTCCAAAAGCTAAGAAAAATCGTTCCCCTCAGTGGTGACACAAAGGGGTCTTCTGCATTTTTGAACTTTGAACTGATGGAGAGCTTTTGGACTGCCTTCGAGATTTGGACTGATTTGATGAGCTTTTAGGCCGTTTTACAACAAACTTGATCTTTTGTGTTTATCAAAACATTTTCAAAACATTTTAGTCCAAAGAGAAAGAAAGAGAGCAAATTGGGTATAAAAATATATACAAAACGAGGTTATTTAACACTAAATAACTCTCAAATTAGAGAGTTATCACAGTGATAACTTGGTAGCACGGTTTTTTCGCTATCAAGTCCAAATCCCCGGCAACGGCGCCAAAAACTTGGTAGCAGAAATGCTGTCCGTGCCACTATGTGGTCACAATTTCACCACAATGAGGATGCAAGTATACACCGACACTGGGGTCGCTACAAGTAATAAAGTGATAAGTATATCGTGATCGTTTCCACAGGGATTGGTTTTCAGAACTTCGAATATAGAGTTGAGAATACACTGATTTCAGTTACAGAAGAAGAAAATATTTTTGGTTGATTTTTAACAGTTAAAAAGAGAAAATTAAATTAAAGCAAAGGGAATGGGTGTAAGCTTTCTCTTAAAACCAGGTAGTACACGAGTTTAGAAACTTCACGTTATGGGGATATTTATAAAAACCCAAATCTCTCGAAACTACGTTTTTACAAAACATACCGTGAAGTTGCTACGAAGTCGTCGTTATTCCAAATCGTAAGATTACCGGTTTTTATAAGTAGATTAAAGTAAATCTCGTTCCACCGAGTATGGGGATTTATACCCAAGTCTCCTTGTGATATAAATCCCGACCGGCTTACTGAACCTTAACAAACCATGCAGAACCCGCATCTCTGCGTGATTATCAAAGGCCCTCTCGAGCTCTTCGTGCATTATCCAAACCGTATTTCGGACCCGCCCATCTCTGGATCTAAGGTCTAACACGACACATCAAAATGGCCGGTTTATCTGTATCGAAATTACGTATCGGTTTAAATAACTAATCTTAATATTTGGGAATAACGACAACACCCAAGTGCTATCTACGCAGTTTTAAAATAAACTCACACCCACACCCATTAAAGGGTTTAGCTTAAAATAAAAGACATAAAAATAAAGTTAACTACTACTTGCATAGAATAAAATACGGAAGATAAACTACAGTACGAGAAAATAAATACGAAAAGCTTAAAGACGGATATTTAAATAAAGCAGTAAAAAGAAAGAAAAAAGAGAAACCTTAAGCTCCTCCATTAATGGAGGAGCAAGGTGAAGAAAGAAGAAGAAAGAAGAAGTTGCAGGAGGTTGGGGTGTTCTTTGAGGATACAAAGTCTTGTATTTATAAGCAAACATAACCCATGGATATAACCCATGGGTCTTGATGCATCCAATAGAAGCCTTTTATCTCTTTAAAACAATGCTTTATTCTCCCATGTGGGCCACTTGCAGCGTTTTTGCCTCTTCAGAGTTTTCATCTTTTAATTTCCATGTGGGCCACTTGCAGTATAGTTGCCTCTTCAGAATCTCCAAAAGCTAAGTAAAAATCGTTCCCCTCAGTGGTGACACAAAGGGGTCTTCTGCATTTTTGAACCTTGAACTGTTGGAGAGCTTTTGGACTGCTTTCGAGATTTGGACTGATTTGTTGAGCTTTTAGGCCGTTTTACATCAAACTTGATCTTTTGTGTTTATCAAAACCTTTTCAAAACATTTTAGTCCAACAAGAAAGAAAGAGAGCAAAGTGGGTATAAAAATATATACAAAACGAGGTTATTTAACACTAAATAACTCTCAAATTAGAGAGTTTCACACCCCCAAACTTGAGATGTTGCTTGGCCTCAAGTAACAAAAAGAAATAAAATACGATAAAAGAAAGAAAGAAAAGACTTACTAGGAAGATGTTGACGTTTTATCTAGCCGAGAGATGGACCACACTCTTCTTTGAATCTTATTGATCGAGGGATAAATCGGTAGGTCTTTTTCTGGGTTAGTGTATATGGTTTCCACACTTCGTCCCCCAAACTTGTCTTGTGTCCGAAAGGTTCTTGAGATTTTGTCTCGTCTTAGGTTCCGGATTTCGGTCACATTTATTCGAAGTGCATAATGGTTTTTGATTGTTTTGGTTCATCAACATCATGCTTTTTATTTCATCGTCTCCCAATTTTCTGAAGACGTGTTTTTTTTTTTTGCAATTAATTATTGTACACCAAATAATTACATTTTTTTTTCCGGAGGTATCTCGGTCCATAACTCTATTTTGAGAGTTATTTAGTGTCTAAAAACCTCATTTTGTATATTATTTTATACCCACTTTGCTCTCTTTCTTTCTCTTTGGACTAAAATGTTTTTAAAAGGTTTTGATAAACACAAATGATCAAGTTTGACGAAAAGTGGCCTAAAAGCTCAACAAATCAGTCCAAATCTCGAAAGCATTCAAAAAGCTCTTCAACAGCCCAAGCTCTCCAGCAGCCCAAGCTCTCCAGAAGCCCAAGAAGCCCAACACTCAGATATTTTCTATAGCAGAAGACCCATCTGTGGTGACATCCTCACCACTGAGGGGAATGATCTTAATATGGACAATTTGAGACGCTGCAGAGACAAAGCAAGAGAAGACCCCTATGTGTCACCACTGAGGGGAATTATCCTAATATGGCTTTTGCAACGGTGAAAGGGCAAAACTGAAGAGGCAAAGATGTCAAGTGGGCAAGTGGGCAGATATTTTATTTTGAGAAGAGTTTGTTGTCCATTGCTGATTGGAGGAAAATTAACCCATGGATTATATCCATGGGTAACTTAGCCTTATAAAAGAAGGCCCTGCTTCTTCACCAAAAAAACCCCTACCCCTGCATCTTTTCTTCTTCATCTTTCTCTCTTCACCAAGCTCCTCCATTAATGGATGAGCAAGGTGTTCTTCATTTTATTTTCTTTTTACTGCTTTATTTAAATATCCGTCTTTAAGCTTTTCGTATTTATTTTCTCGTACTGTAGTTTATCTTCCGTATTTTATTTTATGCAAGTAGTAGTTAACTTTATTTTTATGTCTTTTATTTTAGGCTAAAACCTTTATGGGTGTGGGTGTAAGTCCCTCTTAAAACCGTGTAGACAGCACTTGGGTGTTGTCATTACTTTCGGATTTTAAGATTGGTTATTTGAACCGGCGCTTAATTTCGATACAGATAAACCGGCCATTTTGATGTGTCGTGTTAGACCTCAGATCCAGAGATGGGCGGGTCCGAAATACGGTTTGGATAATGCACGAAGAGCTCGAGAGGGTTCTGCATGGTTTGCTAAGGTTTGCTAAGGTTCTGCATGGTTTGCTAAGGTTCAGTAAGCCGGTCGGGATTTATATCACAAGGAGACTTGGGTATAAATCCCCATACTCGGTGGAACAAGATTTATTCTAATCTACTTAGAAAAACCGGTAATCTTACGATTTGGAATAACGACGACTTCGTAGCAACTTCACGGTATGTTTTGTAAAAACGTAGTTTCGAGAGATTTGGGTTTTTATAAATATCCCCATAACGTGAAGTTTCTAAACTCGTGTACTACCTGGTTTTAAGAGAAAGCTTACACCCATTCCCTTTGCTTTAATTTTCTTTAATTAACTGTTATAAAAATCACCAAAAATATTTTCTTCTTTTCTAACTGAAATCAGTGTATTCTCAACTCTATATTCGAAATTCTGAAAACCAATCCCTGTGGATACGATCACGATATACTTATCACTTTATTACTTGTAGCGACCCCAGTGTCGGTGTATACTTGCATCCTCATTGTGGTGATATTGTGGCCACATAGTGGCACGGACAGCATTTCCGCTACCAGTATCCATAGATTAAAAGTAATAAATGGCTTAGAAAGAGAGAGAGAGAGAGAGAGAGTCGGGTTCAAATAAGAATGATATCTATTTAAGCTAATAAGAAAACATATTTTTTTGATCATTGATGTAAAATCACATGTGATCCAGAATTGTTCCTTTGTTCTTGCAAATTGATTTTATTCTTGTTTGAACCTTTCTATATATATATATATATATATATATATATAGGAGCCTTCATGTAAAAACCACTTTTTTTGTAAAAACCCGTAAAAACCGACTAAAAAATATATTTTTTTACGATTTTTGTCCATCAAATGTTAGAATTGATATGTTGTTTCACATATATTTTTTTTCATAAGATGAATATCATCCATGAATTTGTTTCATAATATGAATAAAAATGTTGTATATTTTCGATTCATAATATGAATAAAAATATTATTTTTTCATGGATGATACTTACATTATGAAAAATATATATGTGTAACAATAGTTAATATCATAGTATTTGATAAAAAAAATCCTAAAAAAATTACTTTTTAGTTGGTTTTTACGGGTTTTTACAAAAAAGTGGTTTTTATTTGATTATTCCTCTATATATATATATATAAGGTTGGGTTTTGGTGAGAGTTGAAGTTATCATGAGAAAGTAAGAAGAGATCTCCACCCTTGGATGCACATTAGGATGAGATGCACCTAATCGATTCTCTATAAAACACAATTCATGGGATGGATTTAAGACTAAAAGTGATCAATGGTCTAAATCTCTTCTAAATTTCCTCACCTTAACTCTTCTTCTCAGATGGCACTTTATATATATTTATATGAGTGATCGACGATTATGATAGATTGTACAGGTAATAAACGTTAATGGATAAGATTGAAGAGTAGTTGCAACCAAATAAGAGTTTCAAATCCGAAGCCTGGGTCTAGTTTGAACTCTGACTCTGAGAAGTTAGATGATTTCTAAATACACATTCAGATTTTTGCTCTAATTTAAGTATGAAGGGTTTGATTTCTAAACACATTAGTTTCAGGCTTAAGACTTTGTCAATTTTCTTAAGTCTGGATAAACACAAGTCTAAACAGAAGTCTGAACTCAAGGTTCAATCTCTAAATCCACTAACCACACTTATACTTAGTAATATATTCACTAAGTTCAGACACAACCAAGAGGCTCTATCCTTTAAACCCCGCATAGGGCGCAACCCCCTTGACCCCACCACTTGGTTGGCGATCTACAATGATAGGTAATATTTGTGATGTGCACTTCACACCTCCTAACTTATGTATGTTTGTCTGATCACTTTAATCGATCTCAATTAAATTACAATTACGTTAAATAATTGATGACACTAAAATCATTAATATAATTGTATATTGCGTTTTGGAATTAAATTATACATGTTTGAATTGGGTGGTGGTGGTCGTCAGGTGAGTGTTATGGTGATGATTGATGATCAAACAAAAAATTGTTTTACAACTTATTTTTTTATTATTTAAAAAATAGAGTGAAAAGGTAAATTGATTAAAATACCTTTAATTTAATTAGATTTAATTAATAGTTAAAGTAATAGTAGAACATAGAAGTTAGAGAGAAAGATTGAACATTAATTAAAAAAAGTAAAAAAAAAAAAGCATTTAATATGTAGTAATTTGATGATAATATAAGGTAGGGTAATATAGGGTGGGGTGTCTCTCTCAACACTCTAATGAAAAACTTTAAGATTGTTATATAGTGGGAGAGACAAAATACAATCTTTTTTTGTTTTTTGAGTAAATTATATATTTGGTCCCTGTGGTTTACACTTTATTACACTGTTGGTCCCTCTTTTAAAGTAATTATGGATTTGGTCCCTATGGTTTATATTTTCTCACGGCCTTGGTCACTCTATTCTAACACTGTTAACATATTTCTATTAAGTAGGTTTACTAAAGGGTATATTAGTCATTTTATTCCTCCACCCCTACCCTACCGTTGGACCGACTTGAATACCCACTACCCCTCTTCTTCTTCTTCCTAAAACACCAAAAATCTGCAACTTTTTCTTCTCACCTCCCA
Source organism: Centaurea solstitialis (assembly GCA_030169165.1). Taxonomy (NCBI): domain Eukaryota; kingdom Viridiplantae; phylum Streptophyta; class Magnoliopsida; order Asterales; family Asteraceae; genus Centaurea; species Centaurea solstitialis. The sequence continues at coordinate 84,852,565 of CM058042.1, forward strand.
CCAAAAGCATGTACATACATCTCTATGATATTTTTCTCCAATAAAGTTTTTCATCTCTTTTTTTCTTTCCATCAAAGACAACACACACACATACATATGTACATGTGGGTGTGGGTGAGTATGTATGTATGTATTATATATATGTGCTTTTCAAGATCCTCATATCTTCTTTACAGGGCATTTGAAGAAGCAAATCGGTCACACCAGAATCCAAGAGGATCCCCCCTCTCTCTCTCCCCCTTTCAATGTGGGTTTTGAATAGATAAATGTATGTTTTGAATGAAAGAGGATGAAGATTAAGTAAAAAAATTTGAAGGATGTGTATGGTTTTAGGGTTTGTAAATGATGATGGTAAGAATGGTGGAACGCAAATTTTATATGTATCTCCTATGGAAAAAGAGGTAGAAATTTTTATTAGAGAAGAATAGTAGAAAAATATCATAAAGATGTGTATATATGTTTTTGATAGAGGTGAGAAGAAAAAGTTGCAGGTTGTTGGTGTTATAGGAAGAAGAAGAAGAAAAAGAAGAGGGGGTGGTAGGTGTGAGGTCAAGTGTGTCCTACTGTGGGGGTGGGGGGTTGTTAAGTTTTATATTTAATTACATTTTTGGTTCTTGTAAATTATATTATAAAATAAAATAATAATAAAATGACTAATATACCCTTTAGTAAACTTATTTAACAGAAAGATGTTAATGGTGTTAGAACAAAGGGACCAAGGACGTGAGAAAATGTAAACCACAGGGACCAAATCCATAATTAATTTAAAAGAGGGACCAACAGTGCAATAAAATGTAAATCACAGGGACCAAATATGTAATTTACTCTTGTTTTTTGCAAACATAGAGGACATACACACTTCAAGGATAGAGTATGTAATTCATTGTAAGAGGACCTTTTTCTAACAACTTATGAAATTGTGAAAACCTCAAAAACTAGTATATCATGTGTTATTTCATATTTATTTTTTACATCTAAGACTAGGATGTAAAATATTAATTCACATGTAATCGGTTCACAATTTCCATATTTTTATGTGTTTGTTAACAAAAATACACATAAAAGAGTTTCAGATGGTAAAACAAACACAGATGAAACAATCACAATCACATTATGAAACAAATATATCTTAATCAATATATTAAATAACACCCTTATATGAGAAACAATATTATGAAACAAAACCGTAAGATAGAAGTTCTTACGAATATCACAATTTTTAGAGTTTTCAAATGATTAAGCCTCGTTCACTTTATATCTTAATAATCATATGCTATTTCTTTAAATGAAATCAAACATAAATTAGACTTTTAGCATTTCTCACTCAAATCATTCTAAAGAAATGTGGTGGCAAATTTGATGAGCTTCTTATCAATATTCTTTAGTTTTTGTAACGGGGTTGCTATCCCTACCCCCTTATAGTTTTTCTCCACTTACATAAATCTATACCCCTATATATCGGGTCCCACCTTTGCACTCACATAAACATATCCATAGAAAACTTTTTTTTTTATTTCTCATCCTCACCTCTTGTGACTATCATTCCTTCCTTTGGCCTGAACCTTGTTTATCAAATAGATTTTAGTTGTCTTAATAAGCTTTTATGTAGCCTCAGTTCTTGAACTAAGTCAGATAAACTACAATAAGATGAGCAAACTAGAACCTTATGATAATTAGAAGAACTTTAAGTTTATTGACTCAACTTCTCTACAGTTGAGTAGATGAATACATATAAGAGACTACTATTCACTTATATTGGTATATAAAATTATCTAGAACACTATATCTATATATTTACAAGGAATTTTTTTAGCTACATAATGACTGAACCCTTCTAGAATATGCTTGGAGTCTTGAACGCTTTTGATCCTTGATTGGCTCTTCTTGATCCATATTGAAGGTTCCTCGACGCCCTTGATTGATCCAAATTTTCTAGTAGGACGTGGCAATATGCTTTTTACCTCCATTTCTCCAATGTAGTTGTGGTTATGGGAAAAGGGTTTTGCTACTCTCAAATATATCCTCATTGTACTAGTTGAGCGGCCATCAAGGGTTAGGTAAATCACAGTTCTAAGAACAAGATGGGTTCGACCAAATTTGAACCTAAGACCTTATTGTAGAAACTCAACATCCTTTCTATTGAGACAATTCAATGTGGGCATGGTTTTAACAAATCCGTTGAACTCTAATTTAGCGAAATAGCGTTTAGCAACAATGGATTTCCATCCTTAAACTTCAAAACTTGACTCTCTTATTTCACAATATTATCCATCACATATCAATGTTGGTTTGACTACCTACCTTCCAAAGATCCCCTACACTTAGACCAATGTTTCAAGTATGTTATAGTGGTTCAATAAGCGTGTATAGGACTAATGGTGGACAAAATGGTGATAATTAAAGTATGGTTTGCATTATGATTATATGTACAACAAGATAACCGCGCTCTTGCATTTTTTTTATGTTTGTTTTGTCATGTTCTTACATGATATCAGTATAATCATGTAAGAAAGTGATCATAGTAGTTACAAATAGTTTCACATGCAACACATGTACATATGCCTTCTCATAATGGATGTTTGCAATGAAAAGGACTTAACAAAGGACAACATGATTCATCTAAGAATTGAAATATAAATATAATTGTAAAAGCCAAAGGACCAAAAGCATTTGTTGGCCAAAGTTTAACTGATTGGAGGGTGGATCTGGTTTATTTGTGGTCAATGGTCAAAAAAGATAAGTTTCTTCCTATTCCAATAGAACTACAAGAAGACAATATCATATTAATTTCAAGTGCATGATTAAAGATTTGGGATCTCAAAAGGGTTCCACACTTGGATTGAGCCACAAATGATAGAGAATAGACTTTGCTTTTACTCTCTTTTGATGTCATTTTCTTTATGATCAAAATGGGACTACACCCCACCACAATGTATATTATATATATAAACTGCACCCTATTGATAGGGTGTCAAACTTAACCATCCTACCTTTTCTAGAGTTGCATTGCACAAATGTTAATGCATAATGTTATGTATTATCATCACAACATTATTTAGAATATGACATCTCCAATCATAAAAATAAAATAAAAAACAATTAATTTTGGTTCAAGATTGAATGATTCAACCTTATATGTATACTTAGGTAGATTATTTCCCACTTGGTTTAGGCTAATGATGATTGGTCCATTTCCCAATTTTGTTTGGGTACAACCCCTTGATGCACTGCCACATATTCCTGCAAAATAAATAAATAAATGTTAATGTACAAGTCCACTAACTTTCTCCATCATTAAAATTTTAAATCTCAGAATCATTAAGTTATAATAGTTTATATGTTATGCATTTATAAGGGTATTGTTAAGTATACCCCTAATTGTACTTTGGTTTGGAGTAGTTATCAGATTTTTTTTTGGGTGATTGTGGATTTTGTGGTCAGTTTATTTGGATCAATTAATCTTTCGGACAACATTGAATGGATTGGAGTTACTGTAAGTGAACTTTTACAAGGATAAGGGTTTTGATAGTGCCTAGAATTAAACACGAGATATATAAATTTTTTTACTACATCTTTTTAAGGTTTTATCAATGCACTATAACCTAAGTTGTTAAAAAGTAGGCAAATGAAGTATGTTATTAAGAGGTTGGAAACATTTGCACCAAAGACATTGTGAAGGTTTGCTATGAAAGTTCATTGTTATTTATTTAGACTTGGGATCAAAGACACGTGAGACCCAATATTGTTTTTTGAGGCACATGAGACTTTCTAAACACACACACAAACACACACATATCACTACAAGATAGAAGGCCTTTACTAGCAACCATATCCGCCCAATATATGTAATTTCAACGGATTTCTAGCTAATTTGACGGCCAAAACTCGGGTGTTATAAACTCAAATTTCTACCAGATTTTGCCTTTCTAACGGATAAAGGTGCCAAAAATCCGGCAAAATTATTTTTCAAAAAAATTATTATTTTTTAAATAAAAAGACAAATTAACTTTTTAATTAACGTTTCCGACGAATTTCCAACGAAAGTCAACGTCATTTGACCAAACTAACATCGGCCAGAATTGTTTTTGGCGGATTTTTCCGCTAGAAATATCCATCAAATATGGTCATTAGTTTAGTAGTGTGTGTGGAGGGAATTTCTTTTGTGAATCATAATTTTGGTGTGAACTTGTGAATTTCGCCAAAAAGATGATTATATGTTGAAATTGGTTCATGAAATTGTTTAACATGGTGAAATTATATTATATGATTCATTTTTTTGTTGAAATTGTTTCATATTTCGGTGTTTTTTACGTAAAATCAAAAGGTTTCATACACTTTTCGATTCTTATGAAACTGATTCATATATTTTGATGAAACCTTTTGATTTTTATGTAAAAAACACCGAAATATAAAACAATTTCATCAAAAAATGTATCATATAATATAATTTCATCATATTAAACAATTTCATGAACCAATTTCATCATATAATCATCTTTTTGGGAAAGTTCACAAGTTCACACCAAAGTTATGGTTCACAAAAGAAATTGACTCTATGTACGCGCGTGTGTGTGTGTATATATATATATATAGAGAGAGAGAGAGAGATTTAGGGGGAAATGCTAAAAGAATGAAAAACTAAGAAAGACTATGGTAATCATTGATTTGCTATGCACAACACATATACATACATGTAGGGGTGTAAATGAGCCGAGACAACTTGCGAGCTACTCGAGATCGACTCGGTCAAAACTCGATCAAAACTCGACTCAAATGAACCCGATCAAAACTCGACTCGAATAAAACTCGACTCGAGATACTAACGACTCGACTCAAACTACCTGATACTCGGCTCGACTCGGCTCAATCCAAGAAAACTCGTGAGCTACTCGAAATCGACTCAGTCAAAACTCGGTTAAAACTCGACTCGAATGAACCCGGTCAAAACTCGACTCGAATAAAACTCGACTCGAGATACTAACGACTCGACTCGAACTACCTGATACTCGACTCGGCTCGGCTCGTTTACACCCCTACATGTAACTAAAGTTTTTCTTTTTGATATATATATATATAATATAGAGGAAGAGGAAAGTTCAAATACAAACCACTTTTTGGTTGTGAACGTGAGGACAACCGAGAGTGCGACACGTGGCATCTTTGAGTGTGGTCCCCTCCTTTAATTCAATGCCCTCCCATGAATCGTGCCTAGTCATCCGCCGTAGACATGACGTGGCGCCTAGTCATCCGCCACATGTCGCGCTCTCGGTTGTCCTCACGTTCACAACCAAAAAGTGGTTTGTATTTGAACCCAACCCTATAGAGGATCAAATGAAAACTCATTTTTCATTGTGAACGTAAGAACCATTAAAATCGTGACACGTTAGGCATGGGAATGGGGCGGGTTTGGGGCGGGGACTCCATTCTCCATCCCCGTCCCCGAGCCCTCATCGTCATCCCCGTCCCCTTCCCCATCCCCACCGGGGAATTTGATCGTATCCCCATCCCCGTCCCCAACGGGGAACGGGGATCCCCAATGGGGAAACGGGGATTTTATGTCCGTTTGTATAATCTATTTTAAACTAAATGTTTTGCGATACAATACGTGTTTAATTTAACATATTCCAATAAAAACTAAGAATGTATCATGTAATAATTTATAGACATACTCGTATAATAATTTTTAAACGTAATACCAAAATAAGCTAAACGTAATGCTAAAATAGTTTTTAATGACACACATACCAAAACGTATCAATTAATAGTCAAAACCACATCAACTAATATTCATAATTTATCGAAATTGGAACAACCATATACCGATATAATAGGAAAATAATATAATTTTTAAATAATTAATTAATATATATACGGGTACGGGTATGAGGCGGGGCGGGGAGTGCTAAACCCGTCCCCGTCCCCATCCCCGGTTTGAGAAAACGGGGATCCCCGTCCCCGTCCCCAATACCCGGTTTACCGGGGAATCCCCGTCCCCGACCGGGGCGGGTGGACCGGGTTCCCCGATGGGTCGGGGACAATTCCCATGCCTATGACACGTAGCAATATTCACTCTGAATAATGCATGAATAAAAGTTAGGCGTCTTTATTCACTCTGAATAATGCATACACAATTTTAATGGTCCTCATGTTTACAACCAAAATTTAGTTTACATTTAAACCTAACCATATATATATATAAGGTGAAAGTTCAATTGCAAACCACCTTTTCATTGTGAACGTGAGGACCAACGAGAGCGCGCCACGTGGCAATTTGAAATTTTTTTGGCTTAGTTATTCAGACTGAATAACACTACATGCACTCTGATGCAATTGGACGCGGGCGGGTCAGCCGCGGATCATCCGCGGGTCAAGGCTTATTCAGTCTGAATAACGCTTTATTCAGTCTGAATAACGCTTTATTCAGACTGAATAAATCTTGACCCGCCGATTCAATTGCCACGTGTCGCGCTCTGGGCTGTCCTCACGTTCACAACGAAAAAGTGATTTGCAATTGAACCCGCCCCTATATATATATATATTTATATATATATATATATACAAACTACTTATTATGCAAGTGTATATAATTTAAATGAATAATACAAAAGCATTCATGAGTTTTTAATTTTCCATGTTTTTTTAAGCTGACCTTGTATCTAATATAATAGTTAACCAACCATGATGATTGTAGGTTGTATGCCTATAAATAGCATGAATCATTGCATGTGTTTTCTTCATAAGGTTGCTTTCTTTATTTTAAGATTTAAAACCCATTAGTGACTTAAATATAGTACTTTATTTTTAATTATTGCGGATTATATAATCCCAAAACTATGGGACGATCTTCATTAATAATTAAGAGCATCTTCAACAACTTTTTATAATAGAAAAAAATGTGTTTTTTTTTTTGTTAAAGTGTTTCAACAGCTTTGCTAAACTGTTTGCTAAAATAGAAATTTTTAGAGTTTTTCCTAAATATAGAGAATTCTTTAAAATCTCTAAATTAAGAGAGGGGAATAATTTTTTAATATCTTCCACCAATAGTATAATTGATTGTTTAAAATTGATTAAAACTTTTATTGTAAGACTAAACTTATTGAATATTTTAATAATATAACTAATGATGAATTCTCTAAAATAGAAAAGCTGTTGGAGATTGAAAAAAAATGTTTTTAAAAATGGTGATAGGTATATTATAGAAATTTTTTAACAAATCTGTTGGAGATGCTCTAAAGTGGTGAACTGGTGATAGGTATATATTTCATTATTAATACCTAAATCTGATTTATAAAATAAAAACAAAGGCAGGTTCCTAATAATATGTTCTAATAATAATTTAGTGTTATTTTAGCAATTTAACAAGTACTTATAGTTAATTTATATACAATAACATATGATGGTTGCAACCCTTATTTAATTTTACTCTTTTGGTAACATACAAAAACATACCCTAATTTGATATGAAAACGCTTAAAAGAATTGGACATTAAGATCTAATATTAATAGAGTAGAGTTATATTGTATCCAACAACTTATCAAAAAGGTCTTATTAAGTGACACTTGAAAAATCTAAACGCCATATTCTTTCGTTAAGTATTTCTAAAATCATTGATAGAAAGATAAAACATTATTTGTTAAGAGTATATTTGAAAACATTATTTGCAAAGCATAATAATTTATTTTAAGACTTAAAAAGTTAAGTATTTATGATCTACCTCTATTTTATTGATCAAGTCTTGTACGGTTACTGCCGAAACCATAATCTTTCTTTCTGAAACTTCAATGAAACCCTCCTCCACTCCTTTGTCAAACAAAGCAAGTAAACTATCATAGTATCCATCCACATTTAGCAACCCCACCTGAAAAATTAACCATTTTCATTTAACAGATAAAAGTAATTAGCAATTATAGTCAACCGTCCTTCTTCCGTCTATATATATTGTATAATACGTCAAACTACTAGATAATTACTTTGTTTTATTTATCGAGCATTGTTGCTCTATGGTCGTAAATTGGGTATACTCGTTGTGTTCGATTTGTTCCAAGGCTTAAAAATTATTGCTAATTAAGTTATGATTATTATGTGATTGCATTGTCTGATTTTAAAAATAAAATATTAAACTTCTATTTTTCATAGTTTATTATATGTTTACGTGTTATCATTTGTCTTTCTTCTACCTTTTTAGTATTATAAAAATTGTGATAATTTTTTATTACAAAGCTTCATAGACTTTGAAGCTTTTTTCCTTAAAGCATACGTTACTCCCTTATATTTTACTCTTTTCTTAGTTGTTTTTCATTTTTTTCGCTTTCTATTCTCATTGTTTAATTAATTATATTATTAATTTCTTTTCCTTTGATTTGTAATTATACACTTGATATTTTAAAAAAATAAAATTATATGCAATTTTCTAAGTTTTCAATAAAACTCTTCTTTTTGCTAATTACGCGAATTTAAACATACAAATATTTGATGTTAATTAATAATTTCTTTTTATATGTTATAAGAATATATATCTTATAACAACACCCAAGTTTTTTTTTTTTTTTTTTTTTTTTTTTTTTTCAAATTCTGTAGAAAAGATAGATTCAAAAACAAAATATTAAACTTACTGGTTTGTCATGGATTCCAAGTTGAGACCAAGTGACCATCTCCATTAACTCTTCCATGGTTCCATACCCTCCTAACCAAATTTATTGACTTTTAGCAAAACATAAGAAACAAAAAAAAACTAAAACAACAATTAATATAATCATTATTAAAAACTATATAACCATATACAACTATCACATTATTTAATTAAGAGTAAAGTAGACATATATATAATCAAGAACTTCTATTGACAAGAAAGTAAATGATCGGCAATCATATATTAATTATCATCTAAATATGGACAAAAAAGTTAATGTAGTAAATCAAACTCAGCATATACCTACTTAAAAGTAATGTATGTGGAATAAAAATAGACCGATAGGGGATATATATATCTTTTATCTTGAATGGTAGAGCGAAAATTATTTCTGTGCAAACTTTTGGCATGTAATTAATTAAGTAACAAAAATAATTAATATATTCGTGTGGATTTTTTTGTTTTTGTTTTGTGGTATATATGCATATTAAGGACTTTTTGGTTAAGAAGTACTCGGTAGTTGATGTCATTCAGACCATGATGGAAAAATGATACGAAAATTGTGTTTACTTGTTCACATATGAATATGATGTCGAAAATCGGAGCCATGTTTCATTGATTTGCATAAAGTATACAGAAAAACATCGATATGATGTTCATGTATCAGATGCAATTCTTTTTATATCTTAAGACATGCAGTCTAACTAAATATACTTATAGATCAAACATATTAACTTATGCGATATGTATATATATAGACGAAAGTTCGGCTGCGAATTCAAGTTTCATTGCGAACGTAAGGATAGCCGAGAGCGCGTCATGTGGCATATTCACTTTGAACAATCATATTATTCAAAGTGAATAACATAAAATTCAGTGTTATTCAGAGTGAATAATACTGAATAATACAGAATGTTGCATTATTTACTCATGAATATTCAGAGTAAATATGTCATGTGGCGTGCTCTCAGGTGACCTCACATTCGCAATGAAAAATGAGTTTTCATTTGAACCTGACCCTATATATATATATATATATATATATATATGAAAATTTCTCATTTGAACCTACTTCTATATATGTATATACACACACATATATACCGGGAAGTGCGATGAAAGCATCGGCATTTTCGGCCATTACGGACTTCCTTTGATGCATATCTGCTACTATTCTTAGCTCTCCAACTGTTTCTCCTGATATCTGTCCATCCAAAATTAACCCATTTAAAGTTTGTAGTTTTTTTTTCCCAATTCTTTTCTGAGTTTATAAACAAGAAGCTAGTACCTCATGGGGCAAGAGAGCTCTAGGCATTACTCTGCATACAAAACAATTAAGACATAAACCTTAATTGTTTTTTTGTTTGAACACCCTAATTAATTAAGATAAGCTAGTTATATACATGAAATATATATAAATGATATGATGATAAACAATGCATAACAAGTTAAGAGTCTGTCTTTTTATTTAGCTGAGCAATTAATTAAGTTAGTGTATGTATGTATGTATTACCCAAGAACATGGCAACCTCCATTGAAGACAGTTTGAGAGATCAAACCCATCAAACCAACACTTCCTCCTCCATACACCAAATCAATCTTTCTTTTAACCTGATGACAAATATAATAAGTAAGTAAATTAATGAACTCATCAAGAATCTAGCTATATATATAAATACAATTAGAATCACATAATTAATTCCTTCAAACTTATCCAAGATAATTAATTCCTTCAAACATATATGTGTGTATATATCTATATATATGCATGGATTGATGGATTACCAGTTCTTGACCAAGTTCAAGGGCAGCATGACTGAATGAAGATTTGAATCCAGGTCTACTCCCACAAAACACACATATTCTTTTCAATTTTCTTGGTCTTTCATCTTTTTCCTTATAAACTTCCACTTCTTCTTCTTCTTTTGAACAACTTCCTTCTGTTTCCATCTGCTAAAAAATCTCAGAGAGAGAGAGAGAGAGAGAGAGAGAGAGAGAGAGAGTACCTTTCTTTATCTGCAGCAACACACCCTTTTGTCCCTTTTAAAGAAAAACAGTAACAAGTCTTGATGTATAGCACACATTTAATACATAAGAGTCAAAACTCTTTTCTCTCTCTTTACTCAAACATTTACAAAGGCAAATAAATAATAATATTTTTAAAGTTGGATTTAATGGGAATATTTATGTTAATTTGACTTTTTGCAAAGTGTAATTAAGCAAATCATTTTATTAGTTAATAAAAGGTGCCATCTTGATTTTTAGTTTTGGTTTAGAGGGAGTTCATCTCACACACTTGAATCAAACAAAACTTCCCTTTATAAGAAATTGATTTTGACTTGTCCCATAAATGTTGGATTTGAATCTTCAGCCTCCTGGTGGTTTGTTGGTTATAACACTTTTACTCCATATAGTTTTAAAATTCCATGATCGTTATTGTTGTTTGCAAAATGTCTGGATTTGGTCCATCTCTTTAAAGGTTGTTGAAAAACTTGTCAAGTCAAGGTATTTTAGTCTTTTCTTTCACATGTATCTTACTTTTGTTTAATAAATAAATATGTAATCTATATGGACTAAAAACGTAACTTACACACACATAAATAGACGAAAGTTTGACCACAAACTCATTTTTTATTTGAACATGAGGACAGTCCAGAATGCGACACATGTCAAATTCAGTCTGGATAATACAACAACATCATTTACGGTGAATGTTCATGCATTACTCATGATAAATAATTCAACATCCAGACTAAATGTTGTACAGTTTGAATGTTGTATTATTCATCATAAAATGCATGAACATTCTCTTTTAAATAATTCTGTATTATTCAAACTGAATGCGACACGTGTTGTGCTTTCGGCTATCCTCGCGTTCACAATGAAAAATGATTTTTTATTTGAATCCGCCCCTACACACATACATACATCTATGCACAAATGTAACTTTGCCTAATATACAATTATACACACACACACTTGCATCATATATCAAAATACAGATTGAAGAAGATCCCAAAATCCGTTTTTAGAACCATTGGAGTTCACTCACCCCTTTCTTACCAGTTCTCTCCTCTTCAATTATTTTGCTTCAGGCAACAAACTACATTTTTCGCCGACCACAACCCTCCCGACCCGCTTCAAACTCTAGCCAAAAAAACCTCCAGGGACTAAATAGCCTGCCAAAACAAGCCATCTGGTCATAAACCTCTCCATTCGCTTGCAATTCTAGCACCCAAACAACCCTTTCCCATTTAGTAAGCAATTTTTATCTCTAACCATTTCTTTTAGCCTTGATAAACGAACCTCACCTTCACCTTGACCTCTTCGTATCCTTTGCAACTCCATATCTAATTAGATCTTATTGGCATCAATGATTCTCCAATCTCCAACCACCCCCAACTCTCTTCCGTATTTCCCATTCTCATCAATCATCAGTTTCCTTGTTGGACCACAACATCAAGTCATCAACGACACCCATGTTAACCATACAGTTTTTTAAATGACACTTAGAAGGTTCATAAAGAAATAGCAAGACGTCAGGGAAAGAAAACCAACATTACAAAGTTTTGATACAGTTAGACTAGAAATATCTCCACATAATCGGATTTTTCACTCCCCTTACAACTAGCCAAAACCCATCTAAACGAGATTTCCACAATACGATTAGGAATAGTTCCTTACGCCGGACACACCTATGCGTAATTATTTTTAGTTTTTCTATTATATATGAAAAGGACAAAAGAGGGGTAAAAGGACAATCATATCACTGTACGTAACTGGACTAACTGAATCCATTGGTATGAGGGATACGTTTTTGCATACCATAGATACCGGGAATGTAATAAATGCATTTTAAGGACCTCAATCAAACAAACCTCAAACCACAAGAAATAGGCATGTAATTACTTTTATTTCTATTTTTGTGTCAAGGCTAATTACTATCTTTAAATACAAGGACTCAACAGTAAGGAATTATATCATAGAGACCAGAACGACTACAAAGCATAAATCATACAGACTTAAACAATAAATAATTTATTAATTGTAGGGATAGAAAATTATAGTTTTGAAATTTGGGAAACTAATAGAAATTTTCTAACAAACCATATAGACAGAAGACATAATTTAGTTTTAAAACTGGTAATATTGTAGTAGTTATAGGTTTACGATACCAATGTCGTTTAGACTTTTTTTTGAATAAAAAGTAGCCAATAATAAGTAATGGGCCCCAAAAGAGTAAACATCGTCATACAACGAGAAATAGAAGGTAGTAAACTAGAAAATGTAACAAGATAAGAAAGGGAACGAGTTTGTTTGGAAGAGCGTGTACCACCCCATCCGCTTATCTCCTAACGACGGTGATAGAGAATCACTTGTGGTCATTGATAACACCAAAATTATACATGTTTTGGTTGCGTGTAATCGTATGACTTTACCCCATTTCTCACCCGTTTATGATCATTTCATGCACTAATTGAGCTTTTTATTGATTATGAAGGATTTGGAGGCCGTAGAACGGAAAAGTACGAAAAAAGGCGAGAAAACGTGAAAAATGCACAGAGTCAACACAGAAGACACTTGGCGATCGCGAAGTTCCATGTTTGGCGCCGCCAAGTTCGACTGAAGTGCAGATTAGGGTTGATTTTAAGTGTTTGGCGTCGCCAAGATGGCAGTTTGGCGATCGCCAGATGGCGCCTGATCGTTTTTCTTTAAATATCAGCCTCCTCCTTCAGTTTTGGACATGAGTTTTGAAGTGCGATACACGAGGGGAACGAGAGTGAGAGTACGAGAGGTGCCGATACGCTGCGGAAGTCGATCTCTGATCATCTATCGTTGTAGTGTCGGTATCATGTTGATGTTTACTCTTGTTTATGTTTTTGTTCTCAATATGAGTGAGTAGTCAATTAGTAGTGCTTGTCATGATAAATGAACCTTTGTGGATGATAATTTGCATTTAATGTTTATTGGTTTGTTTTTGATTAATTGAATGTCGTTTATGGTTCTTTCTTGATTATTGTTGTTGTGGCGATTTGAAATCACTTGGTTGGGTGTATTTGTTAGACCAAAAACAGATAGACTCCGAAAGGATAATCAACCTACCTTAGCCTGACTTGGACCATAGAGTTATGTTAAGGGGTTACTTTGACCAATAAGTGACCGATAGTAAAAGAGCCATTGCAATACTGATTGGAAAGGGTTTACCGATTCTAGATTGTGGACCAAACGATTTAGGATTGGAATTAGGAGGACCATATCCTAGTTCATAGCCATAAATTGCACATGTTAGGGTGTCCCAGACTTAAATTCCTACAATAGTCAAAACAACCAAACCTTCGATTTATCCATATCATCCATATTGGGGATTCGTATTATCATGATAAGTACTGCTGTTTTTCCATTATTATAAACTCAATTATTATTTTAACCGCTTTCTTAGTTTTTACTTAGTTAATTGTCTTTTCCAGTATTAAAACCTTTTTCATACAAAACCCCCCTTTTAGATTAATTAAACCGATTAAGGCTTTAGTCTACGATAACTTGACCGTTCCCAGTGGTAGATACGATACCTGGACTTTCCTACACTATATTACTCACGATCAGGTACGCTTGCCTGTATATGTAGTAAGACGGTGGCTAGGCATTAGAGGTTAAAACTTGTTACGCTTTTTATATACGATAATTACCGCATCAGTCATGAAGAATGGTATGTATACTACGACCAATGATATCTCTAAATTCCGAATTGTCTTCATCTAAAGAGTTAAGTGCATCCACAACAACCTTAGCATTAGTTTCAAATTGAATCCAATGGAACTCTAAGTCGATTGCCCAACACATGGCTTGTAGGAGTACTAAAGCTTCACACTCTTTGACGGCTGGCATCCCATCAATCGGACTTGATCTAGCAGTAATCAACGCACCTTGGTCATCTTAGATCACTATGCCAATCAATGCCTTTGCCTTAGTCAAGAAAATCGTTGCGTCAGTGTTACATTTAAGGGAGCAAGTAGGCGGATAATGCTAAAGGTTATCGCAAAACAAAGTGGTAGCAGACTTAGAGCGTTCATGTAGCTCCTCCATTTTAGTTTATTTTGAATGCACATTCACAGCTCTACTAACCATGTTACCTAGATCTTTCAGACCATCCGACCACAAAACATCATTGCGCATATGTTGTAGAATCCATGTGATCATAATAAATCTGTCGCCAATAACACTAGGATTGTCCCGTAAGATCGCAAACATCTCTAAAAAGGATGTTGTTGTCGACACATGTCTATCTACGACATCCCAAAACCCAGCCTCCCTCCAAACTTCAATCGTAATTGGACAGTTTACAAAAACATGCCAAAAAATTTCCAGGTTACGACAAACAAAGTAAACAAGTACAAGGCAACTGAATACCCTTCCTCTGCAAATTGACTCGAGTAGGAAGGGCGTCTCGAGCGACTCTCCATATAAATTGACGGACTTTATGAGGCAATAGCTTTCCAAATACGTGACCAACCATCATCAATGATAAAATGGGAGTTCGGCACGACTCTTTCAGTCAGCACCCGGTATCCCGTCTTGATAGAATAGAGTCCATTGGGCGACCAATACCATCTAGACTTAGATAATTTAATGTTTGATAATCAAACAAAAAGAGTGTCTTTATTCTTACACAGTATTATTTATCAATAATATTATTAATGCATAATAATTCAACTACTTTTCATCTAATACCAAACATCACATAAACAAATTAGATATAATTATATATGTAGATACATACATACAAATATCAAAAGTTAAACTAAGACTTTCTAAATGCTACAAACATATATTTAAGGAAATAATGAATGTTTATTCATTATGATATTGGGTATTTATGGAAGATGAATTAGAGTTTATTAATTATTATAAATATTTTATATTAAGAAATCAATATACTTACGCAACCAAATGTTGTTCGTTAGACTAGATGAGGGATTGAGATTAGTTTGTATGGTTTGTAATAATTCCTATATATTCCATTTTGTTGTTGTATGTGTAGGGTCAGATTCAAACGAGAAAGTGGTCAACTTGCAAGAATAATTAAATTACATGCATGTATACTTAATCTTATATGATTAAATACTTGTTGCATTTACAACCCTAATTTTACCAAGTTAATTGCAACTCCTTCTTGTGTGTTTAATCATATATGATTAAACATACATATCATAGGTAATCAAATATGATCTTAAAACTTTCTGTCTTCTCACAAATTAATTAACTTTCACATGATCCTTCTAGTAACATACATAATGTATGTTACTAACATAATCCAATACAACGTTCTACCGGCTAAACTCATTACCATCCATTCACGATTGGAAAAATCTACATCCATTGCACTCTAGTCCAGTACAGCTTGCAACTCGGTCAAATCGATCTTATTCGCCAATAATCTCTTCCTAAACTCGCTGGTATGTATCTCGATTTGTTTTCATTTATGTCATTTTTCTATTGTATTGGAGAACAATTCATTTGATTACATTTCTGTCATTTATGTGCCTGATTTGTTGCGTATTTGATGTTCGCCATGAAATCTACACTTTAAATCTTAGGTAAATTTGTTAGAAATGTTTGGTTTGTAATAGATACGACCTATTGATTAATATATATATATATACACATACATACATAGGGGTGGGTTCAAATGTGAACCACTTTTTGGTTGTGAACGTGAGGACAACCGAGAGCGCGACACGTGGTGGATGACTAGGCGCCACGTCAGGTCCACGGCGGATGACTAGGCGCGATTCATGGGAGGGCATTGAATTAAAGGGGGGAACCACACTCAAAGTCGCCTTTATTGACTAGTCTCCGCCACGTGTCGCGCTCTCGGCTGTCCTTACGTTCACAACCAAATAGGGGTTCACATTTGAACTTTCCTCTACATACATATATATATATATATATAATGCCATTTGTTTTCATTATTTTATTATTACAATTTCTTATAAAAAAATACATAACCGAATGCTATGTAATAGTGTTTAAAACATATACATTGGGTATACTAACTAGTGACGGCCAAAAATGAAAATTCCGTCCCCGACCAATTATAATCGGTTACTAGGCGGACCAGTTAAAAATAATGGCACGGTTTAACCGGTTAAGCCGTAACCAGTTACGGTTAAGGTGGACTGGGGGTTTAATTGATTAACGTTTTCGTTTAACTGGTTAAGGTTCGGTTAAGGCTTATTTATTTTTTTTTTAATTTTGATTATTCATGTAAACTAAAAAAAATGGGTCACTCAAGTTACTTAATATATACGTTTTATTATACTTTTAAAAATTAAACTAATTACATTAATTTTATATTAAAAAATACATTGTAAAAATATTCGGATTCGAGCAATCCCATGGATTGTAGTGAGGAGTTCCGTATTTCTCAAATTGGTTCATCGAGGTCGTAAAGTCAAGTTCTTCATCATCTTCGTATTTTGAGATACCACCAACTCTACTACCACCAACATCGTCGCTTGTCGTTGGCGTAGTTGCTTGTTCGTTTTCTTCTATATTATCATCAAGCTCTTCCAAATCCTTTTCGAGGCTTGTTTTGTCTTGAAGTCTTTGAACGCCATCCACGTAATCCTTCAAGCATATGGCCATCTCCACCGACTCTGGTGTTAGTCTCGTACCAAAATGACCCTGCTACCAATAGAAAAAGCGGACTCTGAAGCTACGGTACTAGCTTGGATTGTTAGTATATCACGGGCCATATACGTCAAAACCGGAAATTGATGTTGTTTTTTCTTCCAAAAATCTAATATGTCTATTTGCTCAAAACTTTCAATCGGAGTGGGGCATGTAGTACTAAAATTAGTACGCATGTAAATATTTAATTCACCAAAATCCCTAGTACCAAATCTAGATTTTTTACTAGATTTGTTCCTAACCTCGTTCATTAAATTTGTCATTAAGTGATCCCGGTGTTGGCGACGACCACTAGAAGTAGAACCCGCCGAAAATGAAAAGGTTTGTTGTTGGCTTCCTACCTCATAATAGGTTTTATAAATATCAAATAATTGTTGAAAGTTATTATTAAACAAACGTATGCGTTCCTTCGAAAAACATAAGTCGCTAGGCGTCTCTAAACCAAACACATCGGGCCGGATATTGGTTAACCGACCGGGCTGGTTATAACCAGTCAGGTTTGGCCATCACGGAAACTAACTTCATAAAATGCATATTTTTTAAAACATTATTTGTTTCTAGACAAACCTTATAAATACATAGATAAAAAAAGGTTACCGTTGAAAATTACAAGAAAGCCCATGCCACTTTCTTTCCTTGCGTGTGATGTGCTACACAACTACTACGCTTTTATCAATTTGTAGTCCTTTTTCTTGTCCCTACAAATGTGCATACCCTCCTCTTCTTCTCTCTAGTCACAATCATACAAACACCAAACACAAGGTCTCCACAAATATGGTAATTTCGTTATATCAAATTAAAAACATTACTATAATTTTATATTATCCGTTTATATATTATATCTTAAAGCGTAATTTGAGTTTGATTTGGGCTTATTTTGACTGGTTTATACATGTTTAGTTAGCTGTATATTACACTTGTGCATTTTTATTTTTTTTTGTTTAGTGATCGAAGACATTCGACAATGCCCAATGACTTGTTTATATTCGGGTTACGGTTTTCTAAGTTTAAAAAACACTATATTATATATAGTCTATATTATATGACTTCGATATTAAAATGGGCCTATAAGTCAATTCTTGATGGGCTTGACTTGGGCTTTCTGTCTATATGGAAATTGGAAGGTAATTTAGGGGTCTTACACACTTGGCTACAACAATTACACAACTTTATTACTAGTCATAAAATTGTCATTATGGTTTTAGAAGTTCTAATTTTACCACTGGGTTTTAAAATTTCACATTGTTCACATTTTGGTTTAGTGAAAATAATCAAATTCTCTTTCTAGTGGTTGGCATAATCAATACAAACAATACTAAATAAACTACAACCAAAAGAATATATGTACGACTAAAATATGTTCTTGTTAAGAGGATAAAGAATGTCATAACTATTTTGAATGTAAAGTTACAAAGTACTAAACTAGATGTTTTTTTTATATTGCGACTTATATGGATATTATGCAAAGAACCTTCCATTCTTCCTTGTAATGAACATAAATATGACAAAGAGCGTTTCTGTTTATCACCAAACATGAACACATAGTGGGCTTCTATCATATATAATACTATCACAAAAATCACGTGATCAATAAGTAAGTTCTAAAACTCAAGTGACAAGTACTACAGATACGACCAAGTTTTCAAACACAAGCAACCAACAAATCATCAAAAGGGTACACAAGTTCATACATTGGTATGTACCTACAAACAGTAAGTACACAAAACTAAAGATTACGATGATATGTTTGGAAATGAAAGAGTACATGGTTACCTCATAAAATAAGCTACCTTTATCGTGATGCATTGACCACAAAAATTTGTTTGACATAGAGACGAAGGAAAAGATATATGTTATAAATCATAACTTATCATAAATACATGTTGATGATGAGCAAAGGAACAATAGCAATTGTCGCATTCTATTATTTAGAATAATCAAGATTGCTTCAACCATAGCCTTAAAAGCAATGGCCTAATGCCTCTTAACAATGAAGGCCTATTTTAATGATATGAATCATGCATTGTACTCTGGCAAAAATTTGCTTTTATAAAATACTAAGTTGAGATTATAATTAAATTGAAATTTGTTAATTTAATTTCAAACACTACTAATAAAAGATTTTAGGGGACTTTGGTTCGCAGAATTTGATATAATTAGATGCAATTGGAATCGTCAATTTTAATTGACCAAATTTCATGTATCTGTTTGGTTCATGGAATGTTAACTAAGGAATCATTCAAATTCCTTCAACCATGGATTTCATCATTACATACGATAACTCATGGAATTCATTGAAATCTTCCTTCCCCTTCTCGTTTTCTCCATCTATCACTCTTTCATTCCAAATCCTTTTACGGTTTGGTTCGGTATCAGATTTCGATTTTTTTATTTATTAATTAATCAAATTATATATATAATAAAAAAATAATTTAATTTAAAGCGGTTCGGTTTGGTGTGGTCTTTGGGGAAACCGAATATGCTATGTTCGGTTTTTCCCGGTTGAGATGGAAACCAAAACCGAAATCCAGCCGTTTTCGATTTTCGGTTTTAGCTTCTTTTTTTTCGGTTTCAGTTCAGTTTGGTTTTTGCTCACCTTACATATGATAGTTCCATGCCAATTCCATCCAACCGAAAACAATCAAAATGCATGGTCAAATTCCATCGAATTTCATTCCAATTCTTTCAAAGTCAAATTCCTTGATGAATTTCAATTCCATCGAATTCCATCCTGCGAACCAAACACCCCCGTAGTTAATTAATTTAAATTCTAATTTATTTAATTAATTAATTAGATGCATTAAATAAATTCTTAGTTAATAGCATAAGAATTTATAAAAAAATTAATTAGTTAAATAATTTAATTAAATCAAGTTATAATTTTTTATTTATTTATATTATTTATTAAATTATTTTACTTCATTTCAACGGTTGTTTGACAATAAATCCACGAACAATGCATTTTTCACTTTGAACAAATTGTTCAGTTTTTCATCTTTTCTGACATTGAAGTTTAATTTTTTCTTTTAACGTTAGTGTTTTTCTAACTTCACTCTTTGTTTTATTTAATATTTGTCTTAAAAAAAATATTATAGATACATAATCAATCATTTATATATATATTAAAGGAAGAACCAAATAGAATGACTTGGCATCATGACAAGGCTCCATTCCTATTTTTTCTTTTTTTCTAGATTTTTGATTTTTTTTAAATGTCTAAGATTGTAAAGACTCTTTTACCCTTATGTGTTGATGTTTGTTTCATTGTCAACAAGGACTTTTTTGTAACTTACATGTTTGCAATTCAAGATAACCTACCAATAACCTTTTTGGCTTCCTTTCTCTCTATCTCTTTAATATATATCTTATGATTTGTGAGTCCTTAAAGTTACCACCATCATAAATACTAAGAGTTATTCTTAACCTCTCCATCTTCTTGGGCCCTCATATATATTCCCTTTCTTATTCACTTCTCAAATTCATAATCTCTAATTAGTCTCAATTACTTTCTTTGGTATTTTCTAACTTATACATATTAATTTGTTGTTGACAGTTTATTTTGCTTTTACAGATATTTGTGTAGGTTATTTGAACACAAATCACTCAAATTGTCAATGTATTCAGAGTTGTCAGGTTTCATTTTGGGATTTTGCGGTAATAAGGTAAGATTATGTTTATGATCACCATTTGGCTTATCATCTAAGATAAGGATGTTATGTACGTAATTTTTAGGATTTATAGCACCGTAATTTCATGTGTGTTTGTTTTGTGGTTTGGATCGCATAATAGTTTTATGTATTGTGTTTTGTAATTTTAATCACAATATGGTTTTATATAGGTTTGGTTCGTGATTTTCATCACATTTGTGCAACTATGTTCGACAATTTGGTGATTCTGATCGCATTATAATGTCGTATTAGGTTGTGAATATTTTAATTGTTCAAGTTAAATATGTGATGTTGGACTACAAAAATCGTGAAATAAACACTATAAGGTAAAAGTGGTTATTTTACAAATCTAAACATTTAATCTCATATGTTTTTGACTATGTGAACACATTTGGTTTAATTCTTGGTGTACTCTTATTACATATATCAATTACATTTTCTCTTTATATATATTTACACAAACAAATAATAATTAAAAAAAGGTAAATTATAATTTTAGTTCATGTGGGTTGTTTAAAATTATGATTTTCGTCCATGTGGTTTAGTAATTACCATTTTCGTCCCCATGGTTTGTATTTTGTTGCTATATTCGTCCGTAGGCACTAATTTCTATATTTAAGTACAAAGGACCAAAATATTAAAGAAGTGTAAACCATAAGGACCAGAATAACATAAATTATAAATCATATGAACGAGAATAACAATAATTTACAAACCATAGGGACGAAACTAAAATTTCTAAACCATAAAGAAGAAAATCGAAATTTTTAACAACCCGCAAAAAATAAAGTACTAATTTACTCTTAAAAAAATTACAAAAGCTCTCTTTTTGGCTTTGGATAAAAAACATACAATTATTAATCCTCATCAAGTAGAATAAAGGAAAATTAGATATTTAAATTGAATACTAGATAATTCTTACTTTTACAAAATAAAAAAGTGTATCAAATTTCTTTGTTATAGAGAAATGATGTAAATTAAAATTATGAAAAATAAAATAATTTGTATCGAGTTATGATCTTTCAATAATAGATTCGTATCCAAATCTCTAATTAATGATACAAAGATATTAGCTTTATGCCAATAAAAGGAAAATAATTTATATCCACTAATGATTTTTCAACAATAGATTTTGTATTGTTGTAAATATATAGCTCAATATCCAAATGTCGTATAAATGATAATAGGAGATTTTACATTTAAGTATTGTCTTAAGCTTTATGTCAAACACAATGCACCTATATATATATATATATATATATATTAACAAAACCTTAATACTCTCACCTTAATATGGTTTCATCTTAAATAAAAGTGATATCGTATTTCATTAGTTGTAACGACTAATTATGTTTCATGTTAACTTGACTATATATTTCCAAACAAAATAAACTTTGTCATTGTGCAACGCGTGATGTCAATCATCAATATAAATATATAAAGAAAGAGCCATTAAATTCAATGAGAACCCTTTATTGGTATTTTTCTATTTCTTAGAATTTTGATTTTTTTGTAAAGATTGGTTTTTATGAATGGATAGAGTATTAGTGTTGTATAAGTTGTCCCACATTGATAGAAAAAAATAAATTGGAAATGAAAGTATGTATATAAAATGTTGATTAGGCTCAAGTATATATCAAAACATCCGATGGTGAATTATTGTAGTTTCTTGATTGTTACACATTTTAAATGACCGTAAAGATAGTAGTTTAAAAAGGTTAACTAAATTTTAATCCAAATAGTTGGTTTTTGTATACATGAGAACATATTTATTCAATAGTTAGATAATTTGTTATTTATTTTATATAAACTAAAGTTTTATAAAATAATCTCAAGTTATTATTCTAATAGTATGTTAACATCTTAAGAAATCCTTAAGATGATAACATGAGTCAATAAGGTTTAAATATTGATCAAATGGTGAATTGCAATGATTTATTGATTGTTCCACATTAATGAGAAAGAGTGTTTCATGCATTATTTAAATTTTTTTTTCATTTTATATAAACTAAAGTTATATGAAAATATCTCAAATATATAAC
Organism: Centaurea solstitialis; assembly: GCA_030169165.1. NCBI lineage: Eukaryota > Viridiplantae > Streptophyta > Magnoliopsida > Asterales > Asteraceae > Centaurea > Centaurea solstitialis. Next base: position 84,875,596 of record CM058042.1, read on the forward strand.
AATGTTTTTAGACTAACACAACGAAAGATAGTGAGTTAGTGACAATCTACATATTTATAAAGAGTTACTTATGCTACCGCGCAACGCGCGGTTTTGCCACTAGTATATATCTTAAAAGTAAAACCCAAAGGTTCTTACGTGGCACTCTCTCCATCAAGATAATTGGTTTTTCTTTTTTCTCATTTTTTCTCATTTTATTGATTTTTCTTTTTTATCGCATTTAATTCGTATGTCTTTTCATTTTCCCAAACGTCTAAGGATAATGAATAAAACATCTATATTTATAGATAAAATAATAAATCATAAAGAGAATTAATTATTTGTTTTATTACAATTTATGTTAATTAATCATTTGTTTAACTTATTTATGTTATAAACCATTCATTTTCATTCATTTATTTTCATTAATCATACATCTTCTCTTATTTAAGCACAATTGGTTGTTTTGTTTTTGTTGGATATGTTATTGATTTTTCCATTTATTTGTCATACAACATACTTCTCATTCTTTTGCTTAAACACATTTTTTTCTCTAAAAAAGATTTTGAGTATTTTAAATTTGTTTATAATTAAGTTATTTTTGCCATTATGTAATTTGTGTTGACTTCATATGATCTTTATGATGTTTTGTTGTTGCAAGTGACATAAACAAGATTAAACTCTAAAGATCGTCGAATATATGGAAGAGCGTCAAAACTTCAACACCATGCTACACAAAGAAAAGTTCTACATGTAAGGCTTTCATTCATTCACCTACTCTTTCAATTCAAGTGCTTTTGTTGGATATATTATTAGTTTTTGTTCATTTCTTTGTACATGCAACAACATACGTCTTATTCTTTTTTTCAAACAAATTTTTACTCACAAAAAAATTGATTTAGGATATGAACTTTTATTTATAATCTTTCTGTTGCCATTGGTTTCATATGAGTTTTATGTTATGTTTTTTTTTTGTAGCAAGTGACACAATCATGAATAAACTCTAAAGATCGTCGAACATATGGAAGATCATTAAAGCTTTATCATCATGTTATACAAAGAAAAGTTTTTCATGTATGGCTTTTATTCAACTACTTTATAATTTCGTGATGTATATTTTATAATTTCGTGATGTATCCTAAATTCTCATTTGTATATATTTTTTCTCATGAGCATAACCCAATACGCTAAACAAACATACGTGTATTGTTGTCTGAGTATTAAATTGTTACTCACAAATGGGTCATAAATCTTTAATTATTGTATCATGTTTAAAACTAGACCAACTTTTATTTATGAACATTTTTTTTCAATTCATACAATTTAAGAGAGTCAGCCATGAAACTATGCTACATTCTAATAAGATCTCTATCATCGTTAACAATGTTATTAAAGACAATTAATTTAGAAAATGAAGTTGGTTAATTACCTACATGCAAAAATAAAGCGACAAAACTGATAGTATTTGACACTGTTACATAATTGGGCTCAAGTGAAATATGCATCAATCCAAATTTTGACCAAGATCGTAAAATAAATAAAAATCGAAAGAAACCGTTAAAAAGAAAAAAAAATATTAAAAGAAAATAACTTTGCAATTAACAAAAAAAATGATGTGGGCCCTTGATATTTTTCTAAGACACCTAAGTATTTTTTTTTATAAAAGATATAGTAGTTATGATTAATATAAACACTTTTTGTGTCATATTTAATTAAATATTATTGTTTTTTAAGACGATTATTATTTTTATACATTCTAAATTTATAATTTTCTTTTTGACTATCATGGTGCTGATTTGTTAAAAATAAATTGATAGAAACATAACACAAAAAATGACATCAATAAATGTTAATAATATATTTAAACTATGTTTTTTATTAAATAATTTTAATTACGTATCCAACATATTTCATAACTCAATTAATTGAATAGGTGTATAACCAAATTTTGTATAAAATAAAGTATTATATATAAAAATGGTCAATTAACATATACTGTAATAATATGTGAAATCTCTAAAAAAACTTCACTTATGAGCTATACTTTTGATATGGACATAGAAAAGTTGTTAACATACTCACAACTTAAAAAATTAAAAATTTAGGAAAAAGAATAAGAGAGCTTATAAGTATAAGAAGATGCTACATTATTACATTTACAAAGTTGAAGTTTAGTGAAAACCCTCCTCTTATACAACCATAGCCACAAGGAGTCCTAACAAGGTCTATAAATGTGATAGATTGATTACCTTTTGTCGAACATTTCGCAACAACAATACATGTTGTTTTGTTTTAAAGAGTATAACCAAAAAATATTAACGATGTATTTCAAACTATTATAACAACAAAATGATAATAAATATATGAAAATGAATCAACTATTCATTTTAATTTGGATATTACTAATTAATAACAAAAAAACTACGTTGTATCTAAATTCGGGTAAATATTTATTTAAAATATATTTCGCTACCGCGCAACGCGCGGGCCACACACTAGTTAAATGTAAATACAAACTAAAAATTTTAGTAACTTGTTATAGGATTTTATGATCTTGATCCTGATCTTACAATCCAATCTTGCAAAGACGAAAATGATCCTAGTTACGATCCCGATCTTGATAACCTTGAATAAGGTATATCCAAGACTAGTCCCATAGTAGAATTTCAAGATAGATACTAAGAGGATCAACAATGGAGGTTCTTCACAAGGTTTTTATTGGGATTTTTACAGGAACCCAAGTTCTCATTGTGGGACAGCGTTTCTTGTGCAGTCACATGTTCTTATTGAAACCGGGGTGCTTGAACAAGAACCCAAGTTCTTGTAATACTTTCATTTTCGGTTATATAATAATTTACATAAATAAAAATCTATATATAATAAAAGAGTAACTGGGTTGCCACGTGTCGCACTCTCGTGAGCCGAAAATGGTATTTTCCCGCCTAAACTTGAACCTGGACGCATTTTTGACTTTCGATTCATTTAAGCCTATCTGATTAATCCCCTAATTTTTAGTTATTTATTTTTCTTTTAATCTCCTACTTTTTAGTTACTATCCATAAAATTACTTATTTATTTTATTTTTAATCCCTAACTTTTTCATTTTTTTTCATTTTAAACCGTTATCATATAACATAAATAATCGTATATTTATAAATTAAAATGCATTAAACGATATGTTTCTTTTTTTACAATTTATATCATTATAATCGTCTTGTCAACACATTCGAAATGAGCCAAATATTGAATGTTTTTTAATTTAATATTAATAATATATAAAAAGTAATATGTTTATATTTTTCTTACGTTTTCATTTTTCATTTTATATCTTTATCATATTAAAAATACAGAATCATGAATTAACTAAAAGACGTTTATTTTTTTATTCCAATTTTAGATTACCATGATTTTTTTTTAAATTACCCCGTGTATTACACGGGATCAAAACTAGTTATATTATAAATAAGAAAAAGAAAGTGAGGTTTTTGTAAGAATCTCCATTGTAGAGTATTAAGGAGGTTTTTCGTTTGTTGAAATGGTAATGATTAGGGCTGTAAACGAACCGAACGTTCGGTGAACCGTTCGTGAACCGTTCGGCGGGAAGTTCGTTTATGTTCGTTTATTTAATAAACGAACGAACATGAACAAGTTTTTTTGTTCGTTTAGTTAAACGAACGAACATGAACAAAGGCACCGTTCGTTCATTTACGTTCGTGAACGTTCGTTCGTTTACGTTCGTTTATGTCGTTCGTTTACGTTCGTTTATGTTTGTTTGTATTAAAACATTTAATACTTATTTATCTAAGCTATACATTTTTAGAATTCAATTTAGTTTTAAATTTGAATTTGATTATTCTTTTGGTTTTATATCAAGTTTAAAAAAAAATGCACCTCCTAATAGTTAATGAAATGACAAGTAAGCTTGTTCGTTTATGTTCGTTTACGTTTGTTCGTTTAACTTTTATGTTCGTTCGTTTATGTTCGTTTAACTTTTACGTTCGTTCGTTTATGTTCGATTAGCATCTTAAACGAACGAACATGAACGAACACGAACACACCAAATACCTAAACGAACGAACACGAACACAAAATTTATTGTTCGTTTACCGTTCGTGTTCGTTCGTTTGTTCGGTTAAGTTAAACGAACGAACACGAACAAGGCTCCTTTCGTGTTCGTTCGGTTCGTTTACAGCCCTAGTAATGATGTGGCATATGGAAAACCATAAAATATGAAAAACTAAATCTAATTACAGAACCATAATTAGAGTTCAAAAAATATATATAAGTGATTCTAGTTTTGTAAAAATGATTGGGAACTCACTTGTGATTCGATACCACAACATAGAGGTTTTGAGGGTTTTGAAGATAAAAAAGCGCATGTGTTGAAAATGACGAGATATATTGAGGGTTTTACAATAAAATCCTTATAGATAAAACAAACATCTATGTAAATTTTTATCTACAACTACAAGGATTTTATTGTAAATTGTAGATAAAAAAAAAGTTTGCATTCACATCCCTAGACTTTTACAAATCCTCCAAAGAAGGGATTATAGTTATTACCTCCCACTCAAAAGAATTCCATCATCAGAAAACTGATGTAGAAAAGTTGCAGGAATTTGGATCTCATATCCAACACCACTTCTGATGTTGCCTCTTGATCTTTATGATATCACCATTGTACCGGCTATTCAACATAACACGACTTCTCATCTCCTCGAACTCTATCCAACGGCATAGCCTTACTTGAGTCAGTCAAGCAATTCCTAAATTAGATACATTAATTCAATATATATGGTGGATACTCCAATGTTCCTCGGGTGAGTTCAACTTATAAGTCACTTCTCCCACAATGCATCTTTACTTTGTAAGATCTTTAGAAAACTAACACATGACCAACCTCTTACCACATTTTCATTGTATAATCCTAATAAAAATCTTAAAAGCATGATATCCTTCAAAACCGCCGCTACCCCTCGATGAACTTCAACTCTCTTATCTCGAATAATTCGTAAAATATACTTGTAACATCTCGGATTAACCATACGAGATGTTGTCCTCTTTGATCACACATTTGGACCTGCGACTTTAAGGCCGCTGCAGTTTAGGTTTCTCATAGGACTTCAATTCATTGAAACAAAAGAATTTTACTAAAGTTAACACCACACCAACATAAATTCCTGACTAAATATAACAAACCTATTCAACGCACCAACTTAACACAAGTTTAGCCAGTCATGAAACACATATCAGAATTCCACTAAATGAATAGTCCATTAAGTTTAGCCAGTCTCGAAAAAGTGACGACACTGTCTCACAATACTAGTTTAATTTTCATAACATTATTACTTACTCAAATGTGATAGACTTTTTACTCCTAGCATCACGTTCAACCATTCTTACCATGCCGACTCGAAACATAAAACACATGCTACTAAAGAAAGGCTTACTAACTGGTGAAGCTTCAGACCAAGTTACAGGGCCGGTCCAATGGTTTTAGATGCCCTGAGCGGATAACTAAAAGTATGCCCCTTAATTTAATAAACAAAAAACATGCAAATTTTAAGTGATATAAAACCTAGTTTAACTCATATCTGGAATACTCCAATTTCAAAGATAGATTTCAGTTCATCAATTTACAATAATAAAACTTCTCTAAACCTTCACATTCAACCAAATAAGTCGAAAACGTCTTCACGATGCCCAACAATACTACCAAGCTTTAGCTAGGTGGTTAGACCTTGGGCATATGTTTTTAATTAAATCCCAACTCATAAATTATTAAACCTAGATTAATTGTGCAATTAACCTAGCTTAATAATAATAGAAAAAAATTTGATGCCCCCTTGGGCTTGATGCCCTGGGCGGTCGCACGTGCTGCACGTGCCCAGGACCGGCCCTGCCAAGTTAATTTTCCAACACCTTAACTATAACATACATTTGATATATTCGAAGTGGTTACACCAACTGACTATCGTATTATAAAATAAAAATTAGTTAAAAAATATAGTTCATTAAAATTTGAAGTTAGTCATTAACAAATCCCTCTTTCAAGAAATTCCACATCTTTATCATTAAAACTTCACTTAAATCCTTAAACTTAAATATTTATGATTGCATACAATCAAAGTTACGATTTCATCATTACCAAACTTAAAAAATTTACACGCTATGAAACCAAATTTGTGGTTGCAAGCCTTCATGAGGATTCATCTGTGGCCACCGCCTAAGGCATGGTTACAATACTAGTTAACTAATATGTCATGATTGAACATGAGAACGTCTATGTTGATACCACTAAATTACTACAAATATTTCAGCTTAAACTACAAATTAAAAGATACTTATATCAAAATTTTCAATGGGTTATGTATACCAAGCAACTGTATAAATAATAAAACAACAATTATCCCCTTCAATAGTATTTTAAACATAAAATCGTTGAATGAAAAATATCTAATGTCCAAGGTTACTTTCTACTAAATTACATACCTGATTAAAATTTTGTTTTCTAGTGTAATTTTTAAGTATATGTTGATTTTATATAATACTATAAATATAAATTGCCGGCCACCCCTTGCCCTCTGTGGACCCCTGCTCTAATATCCTCTAAGTACTTGCATATATTTTTATCATCAAAAAATAATAGATTAGGGATGATAAATTATCATTTTCGGCTATAAAGTAATAAACTATAGTGACTACATATGTATGTGAAATGTAATATTTGTATCTATGTATGTATTTATGTATATATTTTACATCTTATGCGGATTCCATTTGATCCACTAGCAAATACATAGTCTTTTTACGACAATATGATGGGAATATGGAAACGTATTTAAAACACCTATAAATCATTTAACACGAGTATTAAAAGTATGTATATCTATTGGAAACATGTATAAATTCAAATTCTAAGAATTTACAAGTCTTCCTAGTCTTTTCTTTTTTGTGGATTTTTTCTGGTTTGAGTCATTCACAACTTGGTGTAACTTTTCCTCGGGTTGCTAAGATGACATTTGAGCATGATGCTTTCATGTCTCCTTCAACCCCTTCACGATTGAGAACTATATTTTCCAACACAATCGCTTGACATGGGAACGTCTTGCTACAGTCAAATTTTATAGCCACTTCTGAATTACTTGTTCCTATTATGTTCCTGTAGACAACGTTTTGCATTTGAACCGCAGAATCCTTGCAACCAAAACCAAAAAAACACATTAATAAGTTATTAAGAACGAAGAAACAAGTAAAAACCTACAAATAAAATTACATGGATGGAATGAAAATGTGTTACAAGTGAAGTAACAACCTGTTCCGGGCATGCTTCTTTGCGATCACAATAGTTTTGGTCCACTATGATCGGATTGGTGACATTATGCATAATGATGTTTTGAAATTTGATATTTTTAGCATATCCTGATCCTCCCTGCATCAATATTCATCAATTATATGCATAGCAAGTCGCTAATACTATTGTCATAAATAAATATCCAATTAAAAGGTAATAAGACTAAATATCATTAGAAGGTAAGGAAAAACTTATATCTAAATCATTGAAATTGTCAATTTAAAGATGCATATTTAACTCCATATGAGTAATCTCTAGATGAGTGAATTCGCATCTTTAAATTGATTTTTCAATATATTAATCTTCCATTAACATGTTTTTGCCTATATTAAACTTACGATATTTTCTTTTTAAACATCATATTTATGTGTATTAACTATTATGTTTTTTGTATACTTCCATTTTGAATGTTTCAAATACGCCTATCCTAAATTGAAAAACGAGTTGTTTAATTTCTATAATAATTGTAAAGTTAATTGATAAAAATAAAATAACAATAATAGTTGAATGTTAAGAATTACCTGCCAACTTTTAATTCTGACTCCATTTGTGGTATCCGAAAGTATGACTTTATCTACCAACACATTCGACACGAAATCCTCGGAATTATTTTTTCCCAAGCTTCCAATACTGAAAAATTACCAATAAAATTAATTTCCATAATTGTTGAACTTAAAATATTCTTGAAAATCATTTTTTTTAAGTAAGTTAAAATGTTTGACCTGATTCCATGACCCGGACCACATGTTATTTTTCTGATTACGATGTTTCTTGATCCGTTTACGATTGAAACACAATCATCACCTGAACATATATTTATTTGGAAAAATCATTACTTGACTTTCGAACGATCATAGACTTATATATTTTGGTAAAAGAATCAATCATCAATATATATCATTAAAAATGCTAAAATAACGCTTTAGCTTAGAAGAATAAACCATGTTACTTAATTTGTAAAAATTTACCAGTTCTTGCAATAGAATTGACGATTTGAACGTTTTCAGAACCAGATATATGAAAGCCATCGGTATTGGGACTGTCACCCGGGGCAATCGCCCTCAAATTCGAAGCTCTTACATTTGTTGAATTTTGGAAGGTTAAATGGATTTGTTGAGGATTTTTAATCCTTATATCATTTACTCTCAAATTCTTGCAATTCCTGAAAGTTAATGCCTGCAAATAGATTGAATTAAAAACATAATCAGAAAATAGTTATATAAATGCGTAAGAAAATAATTGAGAGCTATAGAACATACCGTTGGTGCACCTATGCAAGGCTGCAAACAAATTAATTAAATAATAAGAAGAAAAAAACAGAAAATAGTTAGTCAAGAAATATCAGACAAATCCAAAAAAAAAAAAACATATTTAGTTTGAATAAAAAATGTGTTTCTTTTTCAGAAAAAAAAAATTTTTTTAACAAGAATGATCGATTGTCATGAGTTACTAAAATGTTTTTAATAAATATATGAAATTGCATACCAAAATCAATGTTTTTTGCCATATTATAAGTATTATCAAATTTTTATACATTCTTACCAAGAATTTAGAAGTAGTCTTTTATTTAAAAACAATGGTTGCTGTATAGAAATAAAAGGGAAACTACTATATATACTCATGTTATTATTGATAATTAAATAAAAATAGGTAACTAAATTAAAAAATGATGCACTTGATTATAAGTACATAAAGTTGAAAAACAAGAGGTGGTGAAAGTAAAAAGGTACATTACTTGAGTATCGTCAACTTTGCAAGATTTTATCCACCAAATCCTTCCATTTCCGTTAATGGTTCCTCCCCCTTCAACAACAAAATTTTCAAGATCTTCAAATATAATCCAATGTCTTCGGTCTTCATCATAGTCCGATCGATGTGAAGAAGCTTTGATCGTCCCAAAAATCTACACATATAAACATAAAGTTAATTAAACTTGGGATCACGTGAGACCAAGTTGTTTTCGTGAGACCTGTGAGACCAAGTTTTTACACTTGAAACTTGATAGCAAAACACTGTGAATGTAACCTTCACGATGTTTTTTGTTGTGAAGGTTCGGATTCTTTATACCTTCACAATGTTTTCCTGTAAAGTTTTTCCTGATCTCACGTGAAACTGAACCTAGTTAATTAATCTAAGCAAAAATCAAATAAAAAACATATGGGTGTCATCAAATCGGCATGAATTTGAACTTAATTAGGTCACTAGCAACTCTTGTTTTCATTGAGTTAAAATATGACAACGTTTTGTTACATTACAGTTCGTGTGATTGAAATTTATATTGTTTGATGACAACCGTGTGTTCATTTGTTTAATTGACCGTTTAATCACCGTGTTCAAGTTCTTAGAAAATGTATGCATTTTGAATTGAACTTTGAACACCCATCAAGAATTATATTAGATGAAAGAAAGTAATTAGTATAAGAATTATCGTACGTTAAAGATTGTAAACAGTACGGCAAAAGAGGCTTTTTTGTACATGAAAAAGTTATCATGCGTGATTTGAACTATTGTTGTTGATAAAGATTTACATATAATGTGACAATTGTTGAAAAATACATATTTCACATTACCTTGACTCTTAAATTAGGGTTACAAGGACCAGAAAATGTGATTGGTTTGAGATGATACACTTTATCCTCAGGAACCACAAAGTCAGCCCCATTGGAAGAAATACAAGCATTCCTCCATGCTTCCATAAATGCCTAAAATTAAAATCAAAAACCATATTAATACATACATGTATATATATATATATGTATCTATACAAATAATGGAAACATGCCATGGGAAATCAAGTACACATTTCATGTGTTTTGTAGTTAAAAAGTGTACGTACCGGAGAATCATCGGTACCATCGGCCGTGGCTCCATAATCATCCACATTGAATTTCTGTGGTTGGTCTTGTGCTAAGAGGGTTCTTGTTGGTGGTATGAGTAGTTGATTAAAGACTTGATCATGATGATGATTTGTGTAAGAATAACAACAAAAGGTTGATCCCAAGATTGTTAATAGTACCATAAGCTGCTTATATAGATGCATTTTTGGGTTCAACTTAATCACTAACTATACTTTTAGAGAGAGAGAGAGAGAGAGAGAGAGAGAGAGAGAGAGAGAGAGAGAGAGAGAGAGAAGACAAGGATAGAAGCTATGAAGTAAAAATTCTATGTTGTCATAGGCATGTATATATAGATCTTTTAGGAAAGAGAAAAAGTAGTGTGTGTGTATATATATATATATAGAGAGAGAGAGAGAGAGATATGGGTGTGGTTTTAACAGAAGAAAAAGAAAATGATGGCTTTATTAGTTAAAAGAATGTGATCCATGATGAGGGTATGGAGTTAGAATGTAAGATGGTTAAACGCTAGCAATTACTTGAGGGACAATGCAATTATGCTATAGTATTTGTTTTCACTTTTTTTGGTATGTTTTAAAAGTAAATTAAAAAATACAAAAAAAACTTTAAATATTAATTTTATATAGGAATCATAAATTAACAAACCATACGAATATTTATCTGTTTGTATAATCAACATCTATCTAGGTTATTGCTACAAGGATGGATCGATGCCTATATATGTTACAAGTTTATTTTTAGAATACAAATGATAACACATATAGTCAAAGTGATATATTTTTAAGTTGATAACAAACAAAATCTTAAAAGTTAATTATGAAATACTTAAAAGTGGTTTACAACAAAATTATTAAAGTTATAAAGTAAAGTATGCTCATAAAATACACATTTTTATGTATGAAACATACAAACTCTTTCTCTCTCACACATGTATATTAACAATGATATGGTTTTGAATCCTAGTAATTACTCATTCAATGATGGTGATGATTGGTTTTCATTATCTTGATATATTTATCATTCTTATTTGATTCTTTTCCATAATTCCATCTATATTCATAAAAGTTCAAATTTATATAGTTAATTAAATGTTCATATAAAAAATTTAGTATATTCTCTCCAATTTAGAAGGGACAACAAAGATTTGGAAGTAAATATTATTTTATGGTATACAAAACAATCAGTTTTTAATATGCATCATTTATTTGCAACATCAAGTAAAAAAAGTTACACTCATTCATTATTTATCTTTAATATTGAATCTTAACTAATATAAATCAATAAATAGTATTTGATGTATAAATTTTGTTACTTTTTTCATTTTGTCTTGAATTTATCTCTCATGTTTAATAAATACATTGTATCTCGAGACGTTATATTCCAGAATTACTCTTCTTGCCTATATATGTCCCATTATTTGCAACTTAAGAGATAATAATAATTTGTTGCTATATACAAGGGCGGAGCCATGATTGAGTTAAAAGGGGAGCATCAGTTATATATAAATCACATAGATGACGAGTCACGGGTGGTTTATCTTTTTATGAAGTACTTAATTATCCTTAGTTGTTTAAGGTAGTGATTAAACTAAAATCAATCCTTAGCAAATGGACAATTCTAAAATCGAATCAGTTAAAACAATACCAAATAAACATTACTAGAGAAGTAAAAAACGGATTGCGCTGATAGTGCTACAAAAGCGGCTTTAATCAAACATGTAATAAAATAAAAAATATAATTTTGTTAGAATAAAAGCCATACCACTACATCAAACATTAGTTTTTATGATATAGTTCAGTGTAAAGATTTTTTGTTATTTTGACACAACTTGTCACAAAAACCGAGTACAAAAACCTCATAAAGTAACACAAATATTATTAATATTAACATTTAATTAACTTGACCGTTATTTAATGATTAAAGGTTATATATTTTTCATTTTACAAGAATTTACACATTAAATTAGAATAATTGTCTTGATTTAAGAATTTTTAATAAAATTAAATTTAAATTTATTTAAAGTCTATATTTGTTTTAAAACAATAATTTATTTAAAAATTTCATCAAAACAAATGCCATAAATCTAATCGGCATAGAAACCACTATTTATAAATTTTTTTCCTGGATTTGAGGGGGAGCAATGGTACCCTCTGGTTACCATGTAGCTCCGCCCCTATCTATATACCATACATGTTCTGAAGTCTCCTATCCCATTCGACTCAACATAGCCTCAAGAATCTCTTAAACCAATGATACTACATGTATATAATAGGCGGCAACGACCTACATTAGATTCTGATCCTATACCATCTTTGTTATTGTCTGCAGTTTCACCTAATGATGATCACCTTGCTTCAAGTGAATGTTAATCCAGATTGATCCATGACTCGTTTGAGACTTATGGGATCGACTACTACAAGAAATTTGTCTTGTCTCTAAGGAACCTTTCGTTTGCCTGTTTATTTCATTACCCACTATTTATGACTAGTAACACCAATTGGATGTGCTTTGTTTGGAAAATTTAATGCAGTAGTGACTGAGTTGGGCTTTCTGAGGAGCTCTTATGATTACGTAATCGTCTAGGTGATCTTAGGTTTGCTTAATCTAAAGCGATGAACCTATATTGGGATAATGAGGCGGCTATCCACATTGCAAACCTAGAAGATGGAACCATCTCAACTCCCTTTGTTAGAACAAGAAGTAAATTTGATGATTTATCAAAGCTTTACATGGTTTGTGAATGTCTTTTATCTATAACCAGCTCAACATGATTAATATCTATGCTCCAGCTTAAGGGAGTGTTAGAATGTAAATATTATATATATTTGTTTAAGCACACACCAAATTGTTGTAAGTTGAGTTCAAGTTTGGTTAACTTTTGTTTTTTATTTGGTAAAGATTAAGTGTAATATACATTTTTGTTTACATTCACTGCAATTTTGTATCTTGCAAAAGTGTGTGGTGTGTACTGTGTACACAGCTAATATGGTATAGATTTAGAGTTGTTCTTGGGCGGTACGGCCCGTTAGACCCAACTCGCTTGAACCGTTAGAAAAGCGGGTTTGGACAATCAATGTCGAAAAATGGACGGGCTTGGGTTGGATCGGTAAAATTAATGGGGGAGTTTGGAAATGAAAAAAAGAATTCGAGCAAGCTAGCCGTGCGACCGTTATATTTTAATAGTTGGTTTAAACTGATAAATAAGTAATAATTAAATATTTTTTATTAAAAAGATTGAAAAGTTACTTTGAGTATAATAATTTAATTTTTTATGTATCATTAGAAAGAAAATGTTCATAATGTATATATCATAAAACTTTTTTTCATACGCTATGTGCATTGATATCATTCATGATGCTCGAAACACTTACGTAATTTAAATGATTTATGTAACTTATAATTTTATATTAATTTTTTTCAAATGTAAATAAATAAGTCGACTAGCCTGTGGGAAAACCCGTCCCATTTATCAGGCGGGTACCGGACAGGTCCATAAGCTTGCAAAAACGGGGTTGGATTTCCCATATTAGGCCAATTAGACAAAAAGATTACGTTTAGCCTGGTCCGAATCTAGTCCAAACACGCAAATAACCACCTTTATAGATGAACACTTTATTTTACATTGAAATTAAGAAAGAAAAAGAAAAATTATAAAATAATATTTTGTTCGATCAAACTAAAAATTAAGACAATAACGTTTGTGAAAGAAAAAAAAAAGAATAACTCGTAACCTACGGACCAAATAAGTTTATCAAAATATAGATAAAACACAAATTTGACCAAATATAAAAGAACCATTACTAAATAAAACAACTAAAGTAATTATTTTAATCAAATTAGTTAAAGTTGTAATATAATATTGAACATTACTATCAAAGCATTAGTAGCCTAGTGGTCGGTAACATCCTTGGGAGGGACAGTGGATGACATCCCTATCTATCCGGGTTTGATTCATGGGTGAGCATGTGGCGATACCATGACCATAGTTTCGGTCGGTCCATAATCGCTGAGGATTAGTCGGGTGCCCGTATAAATCCCGAATATCTCGTCGACTTCATATCAAGACGTGTACGTGAATTATTTTCCGTTCAATAAAATATTAAACATTATTTTTCATCTATTTTGATAATTAGGCTTTAAATGAAATTACTAACATAACCTTTCTCTCCCCCTACTTTATTGCCCAAACACACCACGGCAAATCTAAATTGGGTATTGCATGCAAAATGTCAATTCCTGTAGAAGTTGGTTAAATCCACATGTAAACCAAAATGCCAATCTGCCAAACCATTCTTCCTTGTAAGAATTAGCTTTATGTGTTTTTAAAATAACTTGTATCAAAATTACCGTTTTATTCGTGCGGGTTTTAACAATTCACTTTGACCATGTTTTATTGTCTTTTTGCTTCGGTAGTTGTTGTTTTGGTTGGTAGTTTTGGTCGCGCTTGTTTCTGTTGTATTGTTTGGTTGTTGTTGGTATAAAAATTTTGCTTGTTGTTCAAAAAAAAAAAAAAAAAAAAAAAAAAAAAAAAAAAAAAAAAAAAAAACGTTTAAAAATTATTTTTTATCATAAAACCAATTTACAATATTAATCTAGTTTTGTGCCTCAGGTCAAATCAATTGTATTGTGGATTGTTGTGGTCAACTCTATGTTGATATGTGTGGAATACGTGCAATTTGGCTTAAATTGTGAATTACCTAATTTTTTGGGTCAATTTGAGAAATGGAAAAGCTCTAATTTTAGTAACAAATCCATAAACATCAATATTTCTATTTTCTTAGAATTTTAATTGTTTTATCGGATAAAAAGTGAATCTTTATATTTATTCTTAATCAAGTTTATGCTTAATATATATACATATTCAAATACTATTATATTCTATTTGTATACTGATGCAATCTATTTAATCGAATATTCATATTTATTTTCATATTTCTACACGCTTATACTCATCCGGTGCACTCGCTCATTTGATTAGTGTAAGAAGAAAAATATGAGTTGTAAATGTGGTACACTCGCTTAATTATAATTATGCCCCTAGATATATGGAAACCAAAAGTAATACAATAAACAACAGTTAGCTAGATGGTTAAGGTACTGTGGTGAAGGCGCCAACTTTGCAGGAGGTCTCAAGTTTGAGTCTTTCTTTGGTGCCTTTGTCTACTTTTTCTTAATAGAGTTTGTTTTAAAAGATTTAGAAGTCGAAAGGTGTTTTGAAATATTTTAAAACTTAAGTGATTAAATAAAATTTCAATAAAACTTATTAAAGCAATGGATTTTGTTTTTGGAAAACAAATAAACAACAAATAGACAATAAATTTTTATTCTTACTTTTGTCTTAAATCGTCAACCATCAAGAATCATTCATTCTCAAATCTGCTTTGTATTATTCAACCATATTCTCTTTGATGGTTTATATTCAAAATCCACCAAAAAAATTAGAATATCTCTCAATAAAGGATTTCGACTAAAAACACATCATGCATTTTTATGGACATTTTAATCTAGCTTAAAATGTGCACCCGCTGAAAATCCTGTGTCCATCACTATCCACCCACACACACATATATCACTAATATAATATAGAGTATGTTCTAAATACAAACTATACAAATCAATTAATTTTAAACATCTATATAATCTAATAAATATTTTGTCTTTTAAAATATCTTGATTGTTTCTTAATGTAAAGTTATTATCATAATTAATGAACCTAGCTTTTTATCTTCTTTAATAATTATATCTTGAACATAATAAATAAATCATAATTATCATTCCATAAATACCTTAATTTTTACATATCATATGTGTGGTGATGGTTATGATTTTTATGGTTTGATAGAATTATATAATCTGCAATTGAAACACACAAAGACACACATACATATTTGGTCATTCAACTAACAATTCAGTAGTTATTGTAACACCCGTGATTTTTGGACAAATGCAAATCCGGATCTGTGTAAAACTTATCTTTTAAGAAAATATGAAAAATAGGACATTTGATCAAAACCTAGATTTTATGGTCTTGTTGGATGGGGAATTGAAATATGAATCCAACGGTTCTTTCGGAATCGAAATCGGAGCTATAACGAAGAAGTTATGGCCAAAACAGTGAACCGCACGGGTTTCAGGCGGGTTTCAGAGTAAGGGCGGGTCAGCCGCGGGTCAACCCGCGGGTGGGACCCGCCGTTACCGCTGGTCAGACCTGAAAAACGCAATTTTAAGTCATCTTCTTCATTTCTTCATATCTTTCTCTCTACAACTCCATTTTGGTGATTCAAATTGCTATCTTCTCGATTTTTCGAGCTCTTCAAGACTACATCAATGGATTTCAAGTATTTGGGAGTTCAAAATCGTTGGTGTAAGTAATCTTATCATCTCCTTCGAGTTTTAAGCTTAGATTTGGGGGGTTTTTCATCTCCCAACCTTTTCTTCCATTCGTGTCTTAGATTTGGTGTTATTTTAGGTGGATTTCATATTATTGAAAGTGTTGGAGGTTTGATCTACTAGTTTAAAGGGTGGAGATCACCATGGCTTCATCTTCTTCACCATCCCTTCACCATTGTTGGAGGTTCTTCATCTTAGGGTTTTCACCCAAGATCTTGAGGAAGTAAGTTCTATTTATGGGTTTTAAGTGTAGATCATCTAGTCTTATATGTCGTAGATCTGGAACTAACCCAAGGTTTTAACTCCTTATCAGTTTAAGTGTTCACTCAAGCTTCAATCTAGGGTTCCATGTGAAATTTGGGGCTTTTGGCTTTACGAGCCTCAAGGTGAGTTGCTAAAATCGTTTTGTTAAAACTGAGAGCACATCATCTTGTTTGATTTACATATCTTGCTTGGTTATTGTGAATAAACATGCTTTTATATGTATGATATTTTGTTGATACAACTCACTAGGCTCCTTTGGCCTAACACTTGCTTGGTGTCAATGTGTCTCTCAGGTACTAGGGACGATGTTCCCAAGTAGGTGGCGGGATTGAGAGTGAGCTTTGGGGGATGTGTGAAGAGACCTGTCCTTTAGACCGCATAGGCGTTGACCGATTTGACAACCCTTTTTGTAGTCTTTTCCTAGATAGGATTTAGACTAGATGGTTGTCGCATTCTTTATTCAAATTACAAACATTGTAATTGTACATTACTTTATACCCCATTTTGGGAAGAGCTCACGCTTTGGCGTAATTTGTATTACCACCTTTCGTTAATGAAAGTTTTTGTTTACTCCAAATTTTGGGGTGTTACAGTTATGCTAAATAGAGATTCAATTTCAACCACAATCAAATCAAGGATAAATTACCAAATTAATATTTTGATAATTTTGACCTATAAATATTATCAATTTCTATTGTCTTATTATAATTTTGAACAAGAACAAACTGTTTTTAAATTTAAGTTTTATATAAGTAATATCTACATCTTAGGCCATCCGCAGCCCAGCGGTTTGGCTCACGGTGCAGCCCCCATACCGGCGGTAACACCGCCGAGGTGTACCGGTATGGGGTGCGAGCGGTGAGCCTTCACCGTTCAACAAAAATTCTCTTAACACACACACACACATATATACATACAATGTATATATATAAAGTAATATTTTAGTATTAAATATATATAGGTGGTATGAGTGGTACGGGTGTGGGTGAATGGTATGGTAATGGTAAGGTAGTGGTAAAGCTGATG
The DNA here is from genome assembly GCA_030169165.1 of Centaurea solstitialis. NCBI lineage: Eukaryota > Viridiplantae > Streptophyta > Magnoliopsida > Asterales > Asteraceae > Centaurea > Centaurea solstitialis. The sequence continues at coordinate 84,893,464 of CM058042.1, forward strand.
TGGCGCTGAGGTGGCAGCCTATACAGGTGGTATGGGTGGTATGGCTGTGGATGACCTTATAAATAGTATAGTTATATTTTTTTATTAAATACATATTTATAAAAGACAACTATTAGAAGACAAATAATTTAACGTTTTTAGATTGTATCTTTCCTATATAATAAAACATAAAATGTTGTTATCATGCATATTTCTCAAATGTTTTTGAATGCGTATGTTGTATTTATTAAATATTATTTTAATTGACTTTCGAATAAGGTAATGGTTGTTTATAGTCATGAACCTTTTGTGGAAAGCACCTATTAGACAATAATAAGGTAATAGCTACTTAAATATGCATATATTCAATGGCAAAAAATCAAGTTGAGGTTTATATAATAACTAATCTCAACTAGTGATATTTTTAATCTTTTGCTATCTCATAAATTATGTTTTAAACTAGAATTAATTCAAACATATATATACAAACTTTATTTCTCATATAATTAAATGGTAAAATTTATTATAGTTTATAACTTAGCGCGAAGCCCGGGTTTTTGATAACTATTTATATCATATAATGGGTTTTGTTAGACACTTTTTTTAACGATTAAATATTTATAAAACTACATTTATAGTAAAATTTACTTTTAATTTAAGATTATTAAATTTGTATTCCAAGTCAATTATGAACTAAATGGTCAACGTTGGTTACGAGTGGTTAGTTAGACGGAAAACCAATAACGGCCCAAGGAGTTGGGTTAGGCTCCATTTGATGTTGGTTGACTTTGACCACTCGATCACATATCATTTTCAATATCTCCTTATAATATTATTTGAAAAACTAAGACTTAATTACGTAAATTTTCAACTTTAAAGAATTTTACAGAATTACATGGTGTCTATATTTTTATAGACAAGTTGTGTGATATTTACTTTTACAAATATGCGATATTTGAATATATAATAAAATTGCAAATTATTGTGTAGTATCGAGTTGAATTTGTATGTACCCATCTTATGCAATTATTAATAATAAAAGATGTCTTTAATGATATTTTATTAAGTTATGGCATCAAATTATGTCTTATGTAGTTATGACTCAGGAAAGTCATAATAAAATATAGATTAAATTACGAATTTTGCCTACGTAAAAATTGGAAATAGATCTTGAAACGAAATAATTACAAGTATGATGAATGTGATTTCATTTATATTATGGGATCGGGTCGCTAAACCTGGTAACATTTGATTTTCTACCGTTATCCTCTCCAGTTCCCTTTAAGTGCGGAACATTTTAGTTATTTTAAGTTAAAGTTTTAAGTACAATTTGTAAACCTTATATACATGTGTGAATTGTGTTAAAGCTTTTAAAGAAAATTAAATCAATCACCTCCGGTTCACGTCTTCATCATCTCCGGTCCCCTCCCTCTTCTCCATTCTTCCACCATATTTCACCGTAACATAGAGAGACAAGGAATTGTAATATCTTCAATGGTGCGTTTGGTACGGTTGATAGAACAGAACAAGGATAATTTTTTCATATTTAAATTGATTTTTATGTGGAACAAACATGAATAATATGGAACAAGTGTGTTTTATCCCCACCATGTGGAATAAACTAGAACGGACTTATATTTACCGATATAACCTCAAAATAAAACTCACATTTCTTCTAAAAAATCAAGTACGTCTTCCTTTATACACTTTATTGTTTATTGAAATTTTATTTATTATATTTTATTTTATGTTCTTTAAACCAACGCTTTATTGTTCTGACAATATTATTTTGTACAAATTTCTATACTTTTTATTAGTTTATGTAATTTACAAAATGTTAATAGTAAAAAAAATATATAAAGAAAACTATTAAAAAAATTATAAACTATTTAATTGTCTTGACAAAAACTTTCTAATGTTATATTTTATTATGAAAAAAATGTTTTTTATTATAATTTATTTAATCATTTACATAAGTAATCAATATATATATATATATAAAACAACCGATCATCTTTATTTGGAAGAGGTATCCTAGACCACATTGGCCCAGACTAATCCTCGGCAATTTTTGGGCCGAAGCCCGACTGCTAAAGCATGCAGCCCGGGGTCGAAGCCCCCGTACCTCCAGAATGCGTCCCCAAAACAACCGATCATCTTATGTGTTCTGTAATGTCCAGCTCCATCTTACCAAACATTGAACAGTTCTTCTTGTTGTATTTGGTTCTGTATTGTTTTGTTCTATCTAGATATCAAATACACGCTTAAAAATAAGAAAGAGCACACTTACATGATGTATTTGACACACGGACAAAACTGGATAGAACATGATAGGCCATAATAGAACAAAATAGTTGTCCAATGTTTGGTAAAACATTACATGGCAAGATTGGACATAATATGACTAATAAAATGACCAGTTTACCAATAATAAGTTTTTTAGTGTCCTTTTACCTATTTATCAATCTAAATGAAAATTAACAAAAAGAGAAAAAATATATGTTCTAAAATCATACATTGCAAGATAAACACTAGTAATATACATTTTTAATTGGATTTGCGATCGGTTTTGGGTATGAATATATAGCCTCCGAAAATCAAAAATTGAGTTTAAAGAATTTCGACTTTAGGCCTTGTCGGATTCAGATTTAATCGGGTTCAAGTTTAAGTTTTAGCAATTTATGGTTTTTTTTCTCTTCCCACCAAATGAGTAGAAAATAGAAATCACATGCAACAAAAATATAAAGAACATATATATCTTTAAGTATCCAGATCTGAATAAAGAAAACTATCAAATAATGAATACTCTTATATTAAGTATAAATGTATAATGGTTATTAATTTATCTTGAACTCTTCATTTTTTTCATGTTTAATTATTAAAGATTAAAATTAATTCAAACTTCAAAAATCTAAAGATTAAACTAAACATTTAAACTAATAAAAATAAAGTTCAAATCTCACAAAATTACATAAAAAAAAAAAGTTGCATAAAATATTAATAAATGGCTTTATTGCGATGGGTATGAGTATGAAGACCCTACCAAAACTAAGTAACCAACTCAAAAAGTTGGATTTCTGAGATCTAGTTAGTTCAGGTTATGTTGGGTCTGATAGATCCAGTGTTTTTCAGATCAGGATTTTGGTTTTTCGGATAAGAGTATAATGGTACATCAGACCTTGTTCTACTTAGTTCCATGAGATAGAAGAGAACAGGTTAGTTCCACTCTTGTTCTACTTAATTCCAGCGTGTTCCACATAAATGTCTACCAGACATGGACGAGTCTATTCTGTTCTGTCATGTCTCATCATCTGCGGCGTACCAAATATACCCATAATGAGAGAGTATAGTAGGGGATTATTTTTAATACTACAATCATACTTAGGGGGAGCAGTATCCTGAAAAACGTAAATCAAAAAACCTAAACTATCACTTTCCTTCCCCTGGTAAATCAAGAACCCATACTTAGGGGGATAGAATCGATCCACTAAGAAACCTAACTAGAGGATTTGTATTTGAAACTATTTAAAATTTTGTGTTAAAAGAACATACAAATTTACAAACATTTTCATTCTTGGGTATTTATATCAAAATGACAATATTCCTTGGAGAAACCCATGAAGCTCCCAATACTGACCAGCACAACTTTGGTGGAGAAAGTAGCAAAACAAGTAAGTATTCAAGGGAACATTCCTTGGAGAAACTCATCAAAGTTATCCTCTCCATCGGCATCACCTGCAGAGGTTGATGACGATTTTCTTCCTACAACAACATCGATATATGTAAGTGGTTTCGTATATTCTCATGGAGAGATCCTTCCGTAAATCAAATGTCACCAGAGTATTACAAACAAATCAAACTTTAAAAACCTTTGTTACAAAATATATGAATTTCCAGCCAATTTGGTAATGCAGAGCTAAAGTTAAACTTCAATAGATTATGCACAGAACACTAACCTTTGGCTCTTTCATAAGCCTTGCTAGCATCGTCATCAGTTTCCTCCCTTTCTCTGAAAATTTCAAAACAAAATTACGGGTGAAATCAAGATTTGCTTTCTGACAAAAGTATTGTTAAGACTTGTGGTAAATAGCTACTAATGGGTCAGAAAAGATGAACGCAAATATCGAGAACCATGACATGCCTTTTCTTTCGGTGCTCTTCCTTTTCTCTTCTTTTTGATTCTTCCTTCTCCTTTTCCTTCAATTTTCTGTAAAGAAGTTTCTTTGCACATCTGCAGGGCAAAAAAGGAAAAACAAGATTGCTAAAGTACTCAAACAGAATAACTAAAAAAACTTTGTGGGTGGGTCTTTAGATATGTTCATAGTTTTCAATCCCAGTTCACATCAGCATCTTTAGTGTGTAATGTAAAAGAACAACCAAGAGGACAAGTAGAGAGAGATGAGTGTAAGTGTAAGTCGGTATTCAAACCTCTCACAAGCTACTAATTTCACCAGAGCCTGTTTGTTTTCTCCGGCTTCAAAATAAGCAAAATTCACCTGCAATCAGAAAGCAATAATATTATTGCGAAAGATGTATCATATGATAGAAGCACGCTTCCCAATAAAAACACTTGCCTCATAGCTTGCTAAGCCTTCTTCTTCACTGCAATGTTTGTTACCACATACAAACTGCCCTGACAATTAAGTGTACAAAATTAAAAGCTCATTCTGTACTTCCAGTGTGATAAATAACATAAATAGGTAGAACCAACATTTATTTCTAAGATGGTCCGAGGCTATCTCAAGGTAAGGGGATATCACAGTAATTTCACTAACCACAATATGCAAACAAATAAAGCTAGATCGAAGATTACAAAAAGGTCTCATCCCACGACATTAGTGATCTCAAGTGTAGTGTCTCTACAAAGGCTTGATATTCTTCCCGATACATCATAGCAAGGCTAACCATCATCCACTAGAAAACTACCCTTCAATGTAACTAACAAACAAGACCCAGAACACTTGCAAGTGTTTTAATCACTTTTGCTAGCTAAAAAGTTTCTCAACTATCTTTCGCCATGGAATGTTTCTCAACTATCTTTTGCCATGGAATGTTTTCTGTATTGGTTTTGGCATTTGTTTAGAAAGAAATTGGTTTGAGATGTTAATGACCCTGCGGTTTGTAGATATTGGGCAACTAAACAAACTTGGTACAAGGAAATGAAAATGTGGCATCCTTTGGAGCGCGTTGGAGAATATATGGAGAGAACGTAAAAGATATGGGTAATACAGTAGACCATTTTGAACAGGATTATTATGTATTTTTGTTAAATGAAAATTTTAATAAAGCTTAAAACTTGGCAACTATACACCAAGTAATACTGAGAAAACATTCCCAATAAAAGCACCTTCGAGACCATAATTTGTCCTACATATAAAAGGGACACCTCTCCTTTCTCTGTTCTTTTATAAACAGAGTGAGAGAGGTTGCAGCAAGATCTCGAAAATAGAGAAAGAGCTGCAAGCTGACAAAGGTGTTTTGAGTTGTCAAGGTTAGAACATATAAGCTTCATTTGTGCAAATCAGTAAGGTATACCTATCACCTTAAGAAATTAAGTTGTTCTATATTTTTGGTAAGTAATCACCAATTCACTACTAAAAATGATAGAATTGAGGTTTGTATTCATGAATGCTTTGAAGAATTGACTCAAGAACCATAACCAGTTTGACCTTTTATAAGTCAAACTGAGTTCCTGAGATAAAATATTTTGATATAGAAATGGGTATAAACTTTGCATGTTTGAATTTGTAAGAATGTAATAAGGTTATAAATATTTCAATCATAGTCTATTATATGCAAAACTGAAGGTCGAAATGGAGGTAGGTGTTCATAATTGATGTAAGAGGACGTTGTAACCATCAAAACAACATTTTATCGGATCTTTACGAATTTTCAGAGGCAGAACATCTGTATGTTCAGTTTGTTAAGAAAATGAGCTTGGCACCTTGGTTTTGGTATCGAGATGGGTTTGGTGATTTCTAAACATGCTCAAAATAGTGTAACAAACATGTTTTACAGTTTCAAATGTAAAAATAAATGGTTCTCTAAAAGTAGGGTATTTGACAATAGGTTGTTTACATTGAAGTTCACTGTCAAAGCTGGGTCAGTAGAATTCATGGAGGATATTAACCTCGATCATAAGATTCATTTCATATTAATTTTAAGTTATCAAGAAAAGTAATCTACTAACATATTAAAAAATAACAAGCAAGTAAATAGTCAATATGTCAAAAGTACCTTTGCCAGATACAACTTCTTTTTCAGTCCTCCACCTCAGTCCAATCTGAGAAGATACAAAATCGTTAAGAAAACGCAAATCTCCACCCATAAAACATGTTACAATGGTCAAGGAGTTCTGTTTATTGATGAATTAGCAGATGAAACTTCAAAATGAACAAAAAGCTAAAATGGCACTTGAAAGTCTTGTATTCAATGTGCTGGCATGCTGCTGAAGGGCATACCTTGCCTGTCTTATAATGTGACATGTCAGCAATGCAATATCTTTAAAGAAGTTAAAGAAGGTGCCAACAATCAAAATAACCTCAGCCTTATAACCTAGTAGCAGTGAACTAATACAAGTCTAAACAGCACAGGACTGCTTGACAAAAAGAAAGCAATCAAAGAGCAACAGATCTTGAAATATATAATATAACCTAATAACCAATTCTGAAGGTAAAAGTTAACACAGACGATACTTCTACTATATTACAACATAATCTAATCAACTGGTGTAATATTAATTGAATCTAAACGATAAACTATCTAAAACATAAGATCAATCCAAATGAAGGCACAAATAAAAACAATGACGCTACTTTTGGCAATTGATGTTACCTATATCACATACAATAACAAGCCTCTTGCCCTACGCTAACAAAAGTAAACCAAAAGTGAGACCAGACAAAAAACAATGAATTGGTTAACAAAGTATTGGACTCTACCTACCTCATCATGTTAATGTTGACCCTTCCAGACTTCTTTTCATGCTCTCATCTTGGTCACTTTCTCACCCATACAAAGGTCTAAAATTCTAAATGCCAAACCATGTAAAATATATCATGAAAATCCACATTCTGATCATATCCATCAATATGCCACATCAACCTCATCATTCGTATTTTGCTAGTCATCTTGAAGCCAAATATTCTAACCCACAATTGAAATTTTCAATCAAGCTACCTGTCAAACATTGACCCCACCCCAAATAACAAAAGATGTGGTCTTGGGTACCTCCTGTCTAAAGTCTAAACATGCTACAATGTTAATGCTCTTCAACTCCACTAAAGCAGCACAGCTTTTCAGCCTATCGACTTAATAGGATACAACTTTCAAGCTGCAGTCAATTGACATGTAACACTACAAAAATTGAGATGCTAGCAGCATATAAGTGCAAAACCCAACATACAACCGACTTCCAAAGGATACTCTTTGAAAAGCTTGTCATAGTAGCGCTTCACCAGCCTTTGTTCCCATGACGAGTCCATGTCATCTTCCTCTGAACGTATAAACCTTAGAACAAACAGAATAATGCATACGTCATTAAATATAAATATAAAATATTTCAATTGGTTAGATAAGTCAAAAGTATGATCAGATGCACTAAATCAAATAGACAAAGCAGAGTGAAGCACAAAGAAAAGTAAGGGTCATTGAGGTTTTATGGGTCAAGCACAATCAAAGCAAGGCAAACAGTGCTCAGAATCGACATGAACTAACTTTCTTGAATGTCACCCACAAGTACAGAAACGCAAAAAGCATCCAACACGCAGGATAACCATATGCCACACACCAATTCACCATCATACAGTGCTGGTGTCACACTGTCACTCATCTACATTGCTACACCAACCAATAACATTCCACCTCTAGTATCAGCACATGATTCCTACGTCATAACTTTAAAGTGGTAAGAGGAGGCATGGCTGGAAATTACGTATTCATGTACAAGTTAAGGCGATATAGTGTAAAATTCTGCATCTGCATTCTAATAATGTTCCCAAATCATCAGTTAAACATTTTCAAGAAACACAATCACCAAGCAAATATGGTGGCAGACAAAATTGCAGAAACATTATTCAATTCCATCTTGCTTAATAGTGTAGCCCATAACCATGCACGTCAAATGCTTAAAGCCTTAAACAATAAAACCAACATTCCGTACTGGAAAAGGAGCAGGTAACTGAGAATAACAAGACCATAATAAGAAGGAAAAAGGATGTATCCGTGAGAGGGAGGGAGAGGAAGCATATGAACTTACCGATAACCTTCTCTAAGAGTGTCTTGATCAGTTTTTATTGGTAATTTTTCTTGTTTTTGCCTCTCTCCCCCATAAAAGTTAACTGCAAGGTAACAAGACATCACCACAAAATTTTATGTATGATGATAGCCAACATGTCGTTAATGCAATATAAATCAATGTTGCATCCAGGAAGAGACATCAGGCTTGAAAAGAAGAAAGGTTCAATGAAGGGCTGACTACATAAACTACCACAGAATGTAAAACACGATAAAATGGTTCAAAAACCAAAGTGGCTTCCCATATAAGTTCAATAGTGATATTACAGGATTACTAATTGGGGACTTGGAAGTAGAAATATTCAATTTACTGATGCAATTGGGAAGAAAGCAAAAAGGAAATATACCAACATAAGGAATCAAATGCTAAAAGTATTAAACTCTGCCGCTAAACTTAATTCAATTTGTCAGACCAAGTAAGTGCACCGCTGTTAGCATCATATGTCAAATCAAAATAGAAGGGAGAAGAATATATTAATCAAGATAGGCAGCATGTTTCTATGGCCACCATGTAAACCAAGTTCTGAATCTCAACATTAAATGGGTAATTTAGTACGATCATCCAAAAAAAATACAAGCCTCTCAAATAAGTGAATAACATCTTTAACGTTGTGTCATCTTTAACATCGTGTCAAATTGAGCAATACCCAGTTTGGTTACATGTTTGCTTGTTCCACCTTCATTTCCCATCCTCTGGTCTCATTTTCCTCTTTCTAGAATCATAGAATAAAGTCGGTATATATATGCAAGAGCAAGACTATTTAGATAGAACAATGTAAGTCTTTCATATATGAGAAATTGCTTGGTGTTTTATTCAATTCAGTCAATTTGAACAAAATACTTAACCCAAAAAAGTATAGCTGAAAGACATGTTGAAAGATAACATTATACCTAATAAGAAATGTATACCCCATAGTCCATTCAAGTTGAATTGGTTGTCAATTAAGCACACTAGAAACTGTTAAAGACAGAACCACCTATAGTATTTCAAGCATGAAAAAACAGGCAGGCAAATTCATGGAAACTTTGATTCATGTCATCCTATATCGTGGTATGTTGAAGTGGATTCACTTTATCACTAACTTTTGCATCTTTGCAAATTGCAATTTGCAATATATGAATACCAAAAATACAGCAGACAAAACTCAAGTGACAAGTTCTTACTTATCATTGTGTTTCAATTTTCAAGTTAAAGGGGGACTTTGCATCAACATCTAGAAAAGATGTTCCAAACTACCAATAGTATCTGACATAATCACCACTGATTACTAAGCTCTTTAGGTAATTAGCATGCAGATTGGCATTTGTGAAATGAATGTATGAATGACTGTAGCCCCCTACCTTCACTTATGCGGAGGGAATTGTTCGTCGTCCATTTATTTTAGGACACCAGAATTTCACAAATGAATTGCTCACCATTTGCATACTTCCTTGGTGTCCAAAAACCAATCTTTAGCCAACATGAGGGGAACGGCTTATCTTGGCATATATATATAAAGGCATTAAATTTTCAAAAAGCAAGCGTGATGCATCAGTGACAAGATAGCATGTGCCATGAATAATACCCATCGCAAAAAAAGACAACCACACTTAACGGTTGTTTGCTAAACACTCACTGCCTCTTACCAGGTAACTAACCATTTACGGCTTCTTATGTCAAAGATAATGGCGTTTATCATCAATTTTATGATACCGTTTTGCTAACCAATAATCTTACCCAGTAAGTGAGGGTGGTCACTCTTATCGTAACCGGTAAGGTAAGTGAGGGTGGTGGCTTCTACCAGATAAGCATTTACCCAATAAGTGTTCATAAACAGCCCTTAATATTGCAGTTTCAACTATTGCCAATGGCCATCAAGCATATAGACTATTTCAACTAATCTAAAACTGATAAACCAAAGTAAATCATAGCCATTCTATTATGATCAATCACCAAACATCAAATTATGATGGCTTATTACATAAGATTCTATATACATCAAATGAGCAAAGCACAATGTTAAAAACTCAAAAACTAACCATAATCTTTGACAAACTTTTTGTGGCGATCATAAGCATTGAGCCCTAAAATGTGAGCTTGATACTGCCTGCAAACACAAATACTCATTAAGCTTCAAATTATGCACACAAAAGAATAAAGCTTGAAAAAAGAAAACACTTTTTATCAATTTCACATGAAAGCTTTCAAATTCACATACTGTTTCTTTTCCTCCTTGTCGAATACAGCAGACCTAATTGACCCAAAAGAAGCCATTTTCAGGCTTTTCGAATCGAAACCCTAACGTTTAATAGACCAGTAAGTTACAGAAATGGTCCCTGTAATATCACCGAAGTTGCATTTACGCTACTTTAATTACTTATTTCGTAAAACATGTAACAACGTTTTCTAAAAAGGTGCAATTTGGGTCAGGAGAACATTGATGGTGTTTTGTTAAGGGAAAAGTTTAAAAAACCCAATAAACTATGTCATTTTGAATGGTTAAATCCCTAAACTATTTTTTTGAATGAAAAAATCCTTGAACTTTTTAAAACCGGGCAAATACATCCTTGCAACCTATTTTACAGGTTAATGTGATTAAAATATGAAAAAGGTCTAAAAAAACCAAATAAACTATTTGATTTTGAACAATTAAGTCCTTGATTTTTTTACATAGTTTTATATAAAAATGGATCATCACTTGTTCTTTTAAGATCAATTATACCATCTTCGTTTTCAAGGTCCAAGGATAAAGAATCAGACATGTCATTTAAATTGTCGTTTACCTCATACGAAGAGTCTTCACTACAATCATCATTAGACCCTGATTTAAAATCTCTAAATAAGAAATCATGAAAAATTGATAACTTTACACAACATAACAAACCCATTATTCCTCCAATTCTACAAGTAAATTCCTTTTTAGACAGCAAAAAGACACCCGTTTTATCAATGTTGAAAAATGTGAACAATGGAAAATTAAAATATTATTGGCTTCAATAGTCTCGTTGAATCAATAGCGGACAAAAGAAAATTCTACAAAAAGAATCAAACAACCACCAATCATATATAGGTACTATAAATTACAAAACAAAACAAAACCAAAGCCTATGTTAAATAGAAATAGAAAAAAAATTGCAAATTAAATAAGAAACACAAAGCTGCAGTGGTGTAAAATCAATTAGTGGTGGCGCTAGGTTGGTTGGAGGCTTTGGTGGCCGGCGGCAGAAAAATGGTGGCGACGAGGTGGAGCATATTTGTAAAATGAGATTAGGGTTTATTTTTTTAATTTTAAATAGAAATTAAAATGATTTACCTGCCAAACAAGTAACAGGTAAAGTTTAGTGGTTGTAGGGATGTATTTAACCGGTTTTAAAAAGTTTAATGGTTTTTTCATTTAAAAAAATAGTTTAGGGACTTAACCATTCAAAATGATATAGTTTGTTGGGTTTTTTTAGACTTTTCCCTTTTGTTAAACTGATATAATTAATGGAAATTGTTTTATGTAATATTTTTAATACAAGTATGTTCTGTTCAATGTTAACAGTCGTTCCTGAGGGAAGGAACATATGGGTGTGCAACGATCGGATTGGGTGAAAAAGTTTTGATATCTGAAATCTTCGAGTGACATATATAGCCTCGAATCCTAACCGAAATTCTTGGGTGGATTGGGTTGGTTGGGTCAGGTGAAAATCCGAAATTTTACATACTATTTCAAGCCAATTTTCAACCCCATTTTCATCTTCCAACCCTATTTTTCAAAGAGGTCGAGATCTCGATAGTCTCTCGAATGAGAAATCATCTTGAACAAATGAAAATTGAAAGGTTTGGTGACAATTGATTTTAGGTATCTATATTTTATGGAAAAATACAACCAAAAAAAAAACTTAGAAGTTAAAAATTTCGGATCTCGGGTTTTCAGGTCATGTTCGGGTGAGAAATCGAAACCTAAGACAATCCGATTAAACATTTCGGATAATCGGTTTTCAGGGGATCGGATGTCGGGGATTTATAGTCGCTTTCGATTCGAGTTCCGGGTCGGGTTTTATTCACCCCTAGGTGTACATCCAAGGCGTAAAAATATTAGGGGCCTAAATTTTTCCCACGTATACAATAGTGGTACAAAAAATTAACGTATTAAAAAAGCCTAAAAAACTGTACCATATGATTGATTAAAGTAAAAAAAATAATAGACAAAAATGACCGAAAACATGTTAATTTACGTTGGAGAGAAAAACTAACAAAAATTAATTAGTCATTTGTTTTATGTTATTCTTTATTGTCTCTGAAAAATATTTTATCTGATACCAAGGTTCAATTCTATTAGTTATTTCTATTTATATGTTTGATTGTTTTCATGTTTTAACAATTCAATGGACGCTTGTTTTTGCATAATTGTTTATGTTTGTTATTGCTATAGATTTTTGTTTTCTACACATGATTTTATATAATTATATTATTGTTTGATGACCTATCTATTGTTCTTATTTGTTATGACATATTTTCGTGATTTTGTAATTAATCAATAAATTTTGCATACTAAATATATTCAATAATGTCTCTTATATATGACATATTTCCTAAATTTTTAATCCTAACATCTTCTACTTAGAGGGCAAGAAAGGAAGAAAAAAGGAATTCAAATATTTTTTAGTCAATTGTTTGACTTTTTCATTTTCAATTGTGATTACACTACACATCAAAAGATATATTTAAGTGCTCAAGCAACAATTTATTGAGCTTGGTGATTATAGGTTTCACTAATTATTTACTTTTATTGAATCTCTACTAACCACTTTTTCTTCCACCCACTCTCTCGATTATTCCCTCCACATAAGTTCTCATTTGTATCAAAATAAGAAATATTGTTGAAGTAAGAAATTTCTGACGTTTTACAAAAAATTACCAATAATTGTAGATTTGTAGATACATTTATATTTTATGACTTCAAAATTATCTTTATTTTTTTGATACATTATATTCTTGGTTGCTAATTGCCCAATAAGGAATAGATAAATTTCAGGTTTCTGATGGCTCCAACCCATGATGGTCCCCTGAGGTGCGCGTATGCATCTCAAAACCCACAATTAAGCAAAAAAAAAACATCTTAAGTAATCTTTTATCTACGAGGTAAGTGCTAACTAGGTAAGATTCGTCACCTTCGCTTACTAGGTAATACTTTCGGTCCTTGCCTTCGTTTTTACTGGGTAAGATTTTAGATCTTTGTCATGTACATTGGTAACATAATTGACCCGTTAAGCACTTACCCTGTATGCATTTGGTAAACACCTCCTAAGAGGGAAGAAAATTTTCATTTCCCCTAACTTAGTCAAGTATGAAAATTAATGGTTGTGGGCTAATAGGCTTATTATATTATATCAAACCAAACACCATTCTTATTAAGAACCAATAATATGTTATATTATAAGAACTTTCAAAACACTACTTATTAGACATGTAAGTAATGTATAAATCTTTCTTAAAGTTCAAGTTTCCAACTTCCTCTTGCATATATATACACACACGCATGTATAATTTCCTAAAACTCCATAAAACTTAAGAATTACATCAATAATATATTGACGAAAAAGAATTACATCATGTTGCAATTAGATGTGCACAAGGATTGGATCTTAGTCGGTCCTAAGAAGATCGGTACATTTTACCCAAACAGAAAAAACAAGTACGCGCCAAAAAAATATGACCAAATTCAGATTGTTAGTCTTAATTAGGGATGGAAACGGGGCGGGTAATGCATCCCTCGTCCCCGACCCCAATTCCCGTTTAAACCCCCTGTCCCCGACCCCACCTCGACAAATCCCCAACGGATTCGGGGGAAGGAAACCCTCGACGGGTTCGGGGAACCCATTAGGTACCCGTTTAGTAAAAAAACAATAAAAACAATGTATTTTAATATTAAGTTTATATCAAGTCATCACTTTATTAATCATCAGTATTGAAAGTTAAATATATTTATCATTTAATAGTAAATGTATAGATATATACATGTACATTTATTTATGCACACAATATATACATATAATAAATAAAATAAAAAGTTAATCGGGGACGGGTTAGGGGCAGGTAATGTCATCCCCGACCCTGTCCCAAACCTGATACAGGTATGAAAATAAATCCCCGCCCCCGCCCCGTTACCCGACAAACCGGGGAATCCCCGCCTCATTAGGTGGCCCTACAGGTAAAATTTCTATCTCTAATCCTAATCGGCCTCTTTGAGTGTTCTTTTAAATAACAAATACATATTTAAAAAAGGGTTAATTACATGGGTGTGTATCGAACTTGTCACGTTTTTTCATTGTATGTATCCAACTTTTAAAATTGCCATTGTATGTATTGAACTTGCTAAACTTTGCCATTGTATGTATCGGTTTACCTGCTGAGTAGGTAACCGGTCACAATGCCACATAGATTGCCACATAGGATGCCAACTCATCATATGTTTGAGTAAATTACAGAATTCATCCCTCTAGTTTTTTTATAGGGTTTAAGGACCTGTTTTGCCAAATTAATATAATGTCACCCCCACCACCACACCCACCACCACAACCACCAAATCACCACCACCACCACCACCTACCACCGAAAGACCACCATCACCAAACCCACCACCACCATCACCAAACCCACACCCACCACCACCCCACCACCACCATCACCACACCCACAACCACCAAACCACCACCACCATCTCCACCACATCCACCACCACCACCACCATCTCCATCACAACCAGATCTGAAATCGACCACCACCATCCATCACAACCACCACCCATCAACACCTAGATCTGAAATCGACCACCACCACAGCCTCTTTCGAAATCGACCACCACCGATCTGAAATCGACCAAATCAACAACCTCTTTATGATGGAGATGGAGATGAAGACGAAGATGAACAACCTCAACCTCAACGACGACGTTTTCAGACCTCCGACACCGGTGGAAAACCAACACCGTCAATAACCCTCAAATGGGTTCGTCTCAAAACCGGTTCTGGTCGGATCTGGCGGCGGCGGCGGCCGTGTGACCACCGTTTTAAAAAGGGAGTGTGCCGGCACCGGCGTGTTTTTACCCCGGAGATACTCTAACGACCCACCGGAATCTAAGAAAAAACCAGGTACTTGTTTCTATTTTGTTTTCGTTAGTTCGACCACCCCTGGTTGCGATTTTGGGATTAGGGTGGTGGTGGTGGCCGGAGACGAAGGTAGAAGACGGTGGTGTGGCCGGAGACGAAGGTAGAAGACGGTGGTGTGGCAGGAGACGTCGCCGGAGACGGTTGCAATGGCAGAACAAAGAGAGAGAGAGATGAGTTATATAAGGGTTATTACTCTTTAACCCTTATACTGTGATTTTTGTTAAAGAAAACCTCAGGGACGAAATTTGTAATTTACTCATTTTGAAAATAAAATAAATAAATTCCACGTCAGATATAACCTGTTCCACGTCAGCATTTTGTAGGTAACAAGTTATCTGATACATACAATGGCAAAGTTTAGCAAGTTCTATACATACAATGGCAATTTTAAAAGTTGGATACATACAATGAAAAAACGTGACAAGTTCAATACACACCCATGTAATTAACCCTTTAAAAAATGAAGTGAACAATTATTTTTTTAAATGCATTAAAGTTTTATTTAATTGTAAACTATTTAATCATAAAAAATGAATATACCAGGTTGTATGTTGGATGGGTTTAAAATCGGAGCACACAAAAAGATGGGGTATGTTTTTAAGAAATTGTATTTTTTGTGTTAATTTCATTATTCATGGTCACAAATTGTTGTCTTTGTATAATATTAGTAGTTATTATTCATAATAAACAATTGAGTAAAAGCAATAGGCAATACCTGCTTTCGTTCCTGACATTCGTTTTACCAGTTAAGTATCGGTCCCATGCTTGAAATTAAAGACCAAAACGAGCTTTCGCCTATAATCGGTCCTTAAGTTGTGCATTTTCAAATTGAATATATTTGGTTCTTCTGGTTTAAAAAATGAATATGTTGCTAGTTGTGTTATTTCATTTTTGTTTCCCCTTGCATCAATTAGATAAGTCCCACACTCATATCTTCGTCTGCCTTACATCGTATAATTGGTGCCACGATAAATTGAGATTCATCTGATTCGCTTCGACTATTACACACTTTATTTTGTGTCGAGTTATACGTTATGAAAAGATTGACCTTTTTACTTGATACGAACATTGTGAATGGAGGTAAATGGTGACGAATTGTTGATAAGCATGATTAATATTGATTTTGGGTCCACATATAAGACGGATTTTATGGCTCAATTGCATAAATTTTTCATACTAGAGATGCATACTTTTAATTGGCGATCAACATTCTTTCCTCATTTTACACGCAACTAAAATATCATGTAGTCTATATCAAAGTTGATTCTTGTGTTCGATGTCTAATAATGTCTCATTAGTCCTATTAGAACTGACATGACGTTCTTAAAACAGTAAGTGCTTTAGACTTTTTGGTTTTATATCAGTTTTAGTAGATAATATTCTTATTAATTTGTGATGATAAATAACTTTTTCATATAAATATTTTAACATTGAGTAATAATTCGATAATGTTTTAATAGTATTTAGACTACATATTTTGAATTAACTAAGAAGTATAACACGTTTTATTGTAGCAAAAAATGAAATGAATTCAAAAACACATAAAAAAATAATTTACAACTTAACTTAAAAAAAATAAGGTTTAATAGATATTTTAAATTTAATTTGAAATTGTTTATTAATTTTTAACTAATATTTTATATCATCGTATGCTAAAAATATATAATAACTTTTAACTAACGAAACAATTGTAACATTATTATCCTTTTTATGTTATGGAGTAATATATTTGCCGATAATTTGATAAAACAATATATAACAAACAACAATATTAAAATCATAGGTCATAATTAATTTCAACCATTATTGTTAAGGAGGCATGTCTAATCATTCTTATATTAAAAGTTTAGGATCATTGAACCTTAACATGGCTTATAATTGGTCAAGGCTCCATCTCAACTTCAATGTTACATTCATACATGTTATATTCATATAGATAAATAAAACCTAAATGGGTATTTCATAAACAATTATGATGTCATTATCATACTTTCCCTCTTTTATGTGGAATCTTGTTTTTATTTTGGAGTATTACCACAAATTTTGGTCATTAAACAAGTATTCCACAAGCACTTTGAATTTAGTGCTCTAGCCCATGCTTTATTTTTCTTTGGATTTGACTCAACGACATAAAACGTCAATCATGACTCAAGATTCATTAACGTCTGCTTTTTTTATCTTTCTTTATTTCAGATTTATATCGAATAATTGGATCATGTAATTGAAAATTGAGTCGTTTCATACGTGCAATTATCATCTACAATACCTCTCTCATATTTTTGTTTGAAAATACGAGTTGTTAATCACCAATAATCAATAAGTATTGATGATCAACAAACATGAGTGATGATGTCCAACTAGGATAATTATGAGTTGTTTCTTTCAATTGAGATTAATTTAAAATTTTAATTCATTAAAATGTCATAAAAAAGCACTATATCATAATCCCCAATCTTATTACTAGAATCACCACAATCAATGTCCACTTGTTGATTGAAACGTTACCTTATCGTGCGTAACATCTCAACCCTTATCAGTTTTGGTTGTAGGTGCTCTATGGATGTTGTTATAGAAGATCAAGGTAGAACCACGTTATCATTTGAGCATCGCCATAGCTATGTATTTTTATTTAAAGTGCATACCCAAGTTTTGTAGATAATACATGATATTGATACTAAAATCGAGTCCATAATTTGATCTAAATTGCATAACCTAAACTACGATGTATAAATATAAACCTACCACAAAGACATCACATTTATAACCGATTAATTGTGTACTCCTCGGTTCTTATACTTTGACTTATTTTCAATTCGTTATGATTATCTTGCATGTTATAATCCACCTAACTAGGTTACCGTAAAAGCGTTTGTGATGTGAAGATAACCTTCAAAATGTTTTTGCTGTGAAGACTCCGATTTTTTTACTTTCACAAAGTTTTGTTGTGAAGTTTGAAATGTAAAAATGTGGTCTTCCGGGTCTCACGAAAGCATGTCGGTATCACGTGAACCTAATCCTAAGCAAATATGGAGTAAACATTTAATAATATAATACATAACTGATATGGCGCTAAAAGGTAAAATACATGTGTCTTATTTGCTTTTGATCCAATTAAGAGATATAGGTTTACATGTGAATCCATTGAAATATCCTAAATTCTATTTGAAGATGCATATGTTTACCAGTTGTTACAAATTATTCATATGTATTCACACATACATCTTCAAATTAGTTTTTGTTATGATTCACATATAAACTTTCCATTCTCCACATTCTCACAATATTTAGGCTATGTTTGGCAAACTAGCTGCTAAGCTAGTTGTTGAGCTAGCTAGTAGCTGATAAGTTAGCTTATGAACAAATTATGTTTGGCAAAAACTAGATTATGGGTATGTAAAATGACCAAAAATTATATATTTGGATATAATAATTAGTTTTAATAAGAGTATAAATGGAAAAGGCTACAAAAAGCTCTAAAAAACTACCTACAAATAGCTTATCAAAAAGTTAGCTTATAAGCTACCTCTTGTCCATCCAAACATGTACACAAAAAATAAACTAGCTTATAGGTTGCTTTGGGCTTACCAAACAATGTCTTAGTCTTTTTATTTGAACCTCCCATTATGTATGTGTATATTGACATATAATCTTAACTCATATACTTAGTTTGAAAATAAGTTGCAACGTACGAGTAGGAGTGTAAACAGCTCAGCTTTAATAAGCTACTTGAGGTCGAACTCGTTTATCGTGAGCTCAAGCTTAATAATTTTTGTAACGCCCTGTTTTCGTTTTTCTTTATTATTCATTTATCTATTTTACGTCTAGTTATTTGATGTTGGGCTCAAGCTTTTAAATGGACTTTAATTAAATTTTGGGCCTGAAATTTGGTAGGATGGGCTTGGTCCAGGTACTTAAGCCTTAGAACCCTTTCCCTTTGATCAGTTTTAGAGAATTGAAAGAGAAAGGGAGAGAGAGATCGAGAAAGAGAGAGACGAAGAGAGGAGAATGGAGAAGAAGTAGTTAGAGGCTTGGATCATTGTTACTCTCGTCGTTCTCCCCGTCGAATCCGTAAGGTATAACGTTGAACCCTTGTTAGTTTATCGTTTCGTAAGATTAGGGTTCTTTCGGATAATCGTTAGTCGTTAATCGTTGTTGGGTGATGCGTTATTGGTTAATCAATGTCTTGTGGAGACTTCACGGGGTTGTTTTGTATCTTTTAAAATCAGATATATTAGGGTTGAAAGCCCTAATGCCTTTTCATTTGTGCAAAAAAACGTTTTTAGATCAAGAGAAGAAAGAAAGGGAGATTTTCGGATTTTCGTCCAGCACTGCGCAGTTGTGGGAGAACGGCTCGTTCTCCTTCGTTAACCGTCGGATCGTCGTGAAATTTGGACAGCGGCTTTACAACTCATCGTTCTTCAATCTGACCGGAGGGATCGAGCATCGGAGGCTCCAGTAGGGAGCAGCAAATGGCCGAAGTTGGCTGTTTTTCCAGGAAACAAAATTCGGTAATTTGGGGATTTAAGTGGTGTGTGTGTGAGCGATTCTCGAAGGCAAACGACGGAGAATCAAGGGTGGGTTGTTAATTGATTGCAAGGTATGATTTCTAAACCCTTGTGTCGTTAGATTTTGCTAGTTATGTAGTTGAATAAGCGGTTAGGGTTTATACGTTTGTTAATGAAATTGGGGATCATTGGATCACCAATTGGATGTAGCATGTTGTAGAATCATTATAGATACATTGGATTGATTATTGTTGGGTTATTGTATTGGGATGTTTGGGGAAGGCCGCATATGTTTTCTGTTCGTTTTTCAATTTTTGTTTTGTGTCGTCTTTGGGTTATTGTTAAGAACGTTATAAGATAGCTAGGCTTGAAATTTTGGGGTCAATTGGACTAGTCTAGCTACGGCTAAGACTTTCGTTTCAGAATCGAATTTTTCAGTGTTGTTTGAATGGTAATTGATGAGTACCATACTTGAATTGCTTAGGTGATCAATCGTACCACCGTGAGGATGCCGAGGAGCACTTTACATTGCTATCAGGTGAGTTTTCACTATGTATGATTTATACTACCATGTGTGTATGTATGCATAGTAGTGTCATGTAAAGGGAACCGCATGCCCTTGATGAGTTGCGGGGGCAAACTCGTGTCCTAAGCTGGCGAGCGATTAAAGGGAACCACATGCCCTTGGTGAGTTGTGGGGGCCGACCCGTGTCCTAATCGACGGGAGAGAGGGAATCCACATGCCCTTGATGAATTGTGGGGGCCGACCCGCGTCCAAACTGACGGGAGAGAGGGAATCCACATGCCCTTGATGAGTTGTGGGGGCCGACCCGTGTCCAAACTGACGGGAGATTTATATCGATCTCATGAGAGTCGGGTGTCAGTACAGGTCGTGTAATATGTATTTTGTTGATATGATTTGGTGGTTGACCCATCGTTGTGAATATGTATAGATATCTTGGATATGCATGTATGTGATGATATGAAGACATGGTATATGTGTGTGTGGTACCTATTATGGGTACATATGCATGTGCTAGTATAAGTTATATATAGTGTCTGCTCACTAAGCGTTTCGCTTACCCGTTGTTGTTTATATTTTTTTCTTTCAGGAACTAGTTCGGTTACGGGCAAAGGCAAGGCCCCGACTTGACTCCGAGACAGAAGACAGTTCCAATCGAATCTTAACGATAGTTGCTATGAAACCGTTTATTCCACTTGTTTTGATACGTTGAGTTAAATGATAAATTTATGATTTATAAACCATACACTGATTTTTATTTATTAGACTTTGAGTTTGGCATTTATTACGGTTTTGTTTAAAATATTTAATTAAATTAGTATTTTGGAAAAGTGGTGTTACAACTTGGTATCAGAGCCTAAGTTTAAGAGAATCAGCACATAAACTTGCGAGTGTGTGTGTGGTTGGACTTAAACCAGGAGATTTTGGGAAAAATAAAATGGTTAAGGTTTGGAACTGTCAGCTGGAGCTTCAAGACGGGGGTGAGCAGTACTTACTATATGTTCCTTTACTATGCTATTGATATGTTGAGTTACAGAAGTAACATAATTGCATGATAGATTGTGTACCCTCATTTGTGAATGCGGTATTGGTGATACTATTCTTAACTGAATCATGAGGATGATGTAAACGTTTGGTTTTGATGGTGTTGTTTAACCAATTAGTTACCTAGCTAGTCGGCAAATTGGGATGCTTAAGGATGGTATCAAACGCAAATACGTACATGGTTAGATTTTGGTAAGGGGTTGTTGGGCATGTTCTTGTTTGATTGTTGTCTAATGATCCTAGACCCGATTTCTGCCTCGGTTATAGTAGTACGGGCCCAAATAATAGTACTACCATAAACGTTAGTATGAAATTGCATTTGATTAAGTCCTGGGAATTCCAAATGGCTGATGACAGTTAAGGGATTTATTGGTGTGTAGATTGTTGGCATGACTTATGTGACTAGGATTGTGTATGATGCGACTTGTGTAAGTTGAAAGCTAAATTCTGTATATGTAAAATTGCATGTGCACTATTAGATAAGCAGCGAAGATGGATGTGACTTATGGTAATTAACTCCTAGTCTTTTTACGGTGCATTTGTATGTTTTATAGTGTTATGTTACTTGGATTGGTATAGGCTGTGGACCATAGGGTGTCCTAGTATGAGGAGAAGTGATAAGATTGTATGAATAGGCCGCGTACTTATGATCAGTAGATTCTGTCGACTCTTTAGTGAATCAGGATGCCTAGTGGTAACGTTAAAACCAAATTGGATTTTGGTTGGAATTATAAGGGATCCTGAGAACTTGGAGGGGGAGTGAATGCGTAGTATGGATACGCTATAGGTTGAGTTTGGCCTATAGAGACAGGTTAGAGATCAGTTGCACTATAGGTTGAGTCTGCCCTATAGAGACAGTATAGAGGTCGGTCTGGCACTATAGGATAGTTGATCTATAGTGACTGTTTGGAGAGCAGTTTGCGCTTTAGAGCACTCAGTCGGTTGATGATGATCCTAGAGTAGTACGGTTGAGAATGTGTTTAGTGCATGTCGTATGACATGGTACTAGGAGTATATTGTTGAAATTGGATTTTGGTGGTCGCTAGAGAGAGACCTATGAAATATCGTTTTCCCGGAGAGACAGTAAAAACCTGACTTAAGGAGGGATGGTTATGTTTAAGGTTGGAGAGACACTCCAACCGTCGTGGTTAGGATAGTCTATCTAATTGAAGAGTTGGGGTTCGCCAGATGATAGACTTGAAGATCGAGGCCACCTTAGCAGCTAAGAACCAGGGAGCCAAGAGCTTGCAGCAGAGGCGGGATCGAGGACGCAGCTATGTTGACATTGAAGTATCGTCGAATGCCCTACTTAAGGGAAAGAAGAAACTAGTGATTGTCTACGTAGTGGACAACTAGAGTGGAAGATGCTTCCTACGCCAGTACTGGAATTGAAGGAAAGGTAGTCGTCAATTCTTCCCCAAAGAACGGATAAGGATAAGTAGAACTTAGAGCTGTGTTTTGGATGAGTTAGCTTCCTTAACATGAAGTTACTCTAAGTAGATGCTTAGGGAGCAGTGCATGTTACGTATATAGAAGGAGGAAATCATGGATGAACTCGTGATCTTGGTGCTGACAAATGGGTCGGTTATCTAGATCACCTATAATTCCAGAAGAACTCACTAATCAGTTCTGAATACGTGGTTAAGAAGATGATGGGGATGTAAAGTGAAATAGATGTACTCGAGGTTGATACAAGAGGTTCCAGGAGCTCAACCTTATTGCGTGGGTAGTTCGAGTCAGATAATGGTATCCAGAGGAGCACCAAAGCAAGAAGAGAAAGTCGAATCAGAAGCGGGCGCCAACAAAGAAGCAAAAAGTTTTCAAGCTAGCAGAGAGGTCTTCCGAATAGTAACAAATGTGGTCGGAATCATTCCGGAGAATGTCAGTCGGGATATATCGAGTAGTAACGCCCTATGACTATGGGCACAACGGTCCAAGCGTCACTATTAGCTATACCATGGATTGCTGGCGGCAGATCGAGAAAGAAGAATCGGCTCGTATGAGTTGAAGCAGGACCTTCGATTTATTTTAGGAGGAGGTCAAATCAGCATCATGTATAGGTGCATGTAAGTTTATAGATGAAGTCACAGTTTTCTTATTAGTTGTGACATGGCCTTTTAGTATAAGTTGATCTCATGAGTATGAGAATAAGATAGTATCCAAACCGTAAGGATAACGATTGGTAAGTTCGGGTTATGCTAGCGTCTACAAGGATTGTTGATAGAGACTAGTGGAGTAAAGTTTTCGTTAAGCCCTATTTTTCCCTTGGATGTAAGAATTTGATGTGATTGTTGGGATAGACGGGCAGGGACGACATCAGGCTAAGCTAAATGGTGATCGGCAGCGAATTCAGGTTTCAACCCTACTAGAGGAGGATTAAGTATTGAGGCGATGGAAGTAGTTTGGATGATGTGTTTAATACCTAACGTATCTAATTCATAGATAGTTAAGGGAAATACTATTGATAGTTTCTATGGTGCTAGATGTTTTTGGGTATATGGATACAACCCCACGAGATCAGACTATCATTTGGAAATTATAAACTACCTTTGTCTAAGAGGTAGCTAGGTTCCGACAATTAAATTTTGTAGAGGAAATTTCTGGTTAGAGTCAGTGAATAGGATGTTCATGGAGCAGCTTTCAGACCCAGACACGGACAACGCGGGCGCGATGTGTTCCTGTACGGACGGATGACCGTCCAGTCGCATTCATAAGCATGATGATCATGGTAAGTAGACCGCCAATAGGAAGATAGTGGTGATGTTAGTTAGCGAAGTCTAGATTTATTCTAAGACAAGGGTAGCACATAAGAGATAATAGGAGTGTTGAGGTATGTTTTGGACCAGTAAATTTTGTTATTAAGATAGTGTAAAGGTTCGGTGCAGTAAAGGATTCTGGTCGCAAGAGTCTTTATCAATCTGATAAGTGAACCTCATAGCAAACGCTTTAAGCCGTAAGGCTAGCCGTGTGTCGTTCAGAGTCGCATTACTGAAGATGACAGTAAACGCGTCACTTTGTTGTGTTTAGAAAAGCTTAGGAAGAGCGTATTATTATAGGTAGATTACAAGGTTGTCCAAGGCCCAAGGAATTATGTTCGTTATGGAATACAGTGGTTGGGCTGACGTTGAGTGTCCATTTCGTGGTGATTCGAGTGAATTTCGCCTCAGAACAGTTAGCAGATGTTATTGCTAGGGAAGCGGTATCTAGGCACGGGGGTGCCAGTGACAGTTACTTCAGATCAGGATACCCGCACCATGTTATGTCTCTGAGGGAAATTTCACAAAATTTGTTGACACTAGTTTGCAGTTCGGTACAGCCTACCATCCTCAGATGAATGGACAATGTCAGACAACGACGTGTATTTTGGAGGACATGCTATGAACATGTGTTTGAGACCTTGGGGCAGTAGGGACACGTGTGGTTCATGGGTTGAGCTATCTTGTAATAACTAGTTACCATGCTGGTATTGGCGAGCCTCTATGAGGAAGTTGTGCGGAAATAAGCGTAGAACCCATATGCGAAAGTGAAGCCAGTCCGTGAGAACTGGGAAGTACGTAAGTGGTTCAAATAATTACTTAGAACATTTAGAGGATTGGAAAACGACTTTAGACAGCAATGAGCAGACAAAAAGCTATGCAGATAGGCGAAGATCAGGATCTGAAGTTCCAAGTGAGAAAGCGTGTCCTTTTGAAGATTTCACCATGGAAGGAAGTAATATGTTTCCGTTGTGAAAAGACGAGAGCCTGGACTATGTAGAAAGAACGGTTGTTATACTCGAAAGGAACATGAAGAGGCTACAAAACAAGAAAATCGGAACCATTAACGTTCAGCGTCAACATGGAAAGGGCTCAGAGTGGACTTAGGAGCCAGAAGCTGAAATGCAGGAGAAGTATCCAGAATTGTTTTCAGATTGATTTCGGGGACGAAATCCTTGTAAGTGGGGGAGAGTTGTAACGCCCTGTTTTCGTTTTTCTTTATTATTCATTTATCTATTTTACGTCTAGTTATTTGATGTTGGGCTCAAGCTTTTAAATGGACTTTAATTAAATTTTGGGCCTGAAATTTGGTAGGATGGGCTTGGTCCAGGTACTTAAGCCTTAGAACCCTTTTCCTTTGATCAGTTTTAGAGAATTGAAAGAGAAAGGGAGAGAGAGATCGAGAAAGAGAGAGACGAAGAGAGGAGAATGGAGAAGAAGTAGTTAGAGGCTTGGATCATTGTTACTCTCGTCGTTCTCCCCGTCGAATCCGTAAGGTATAACGTTGAACCCTTGTTAGTTTATCGTTTCGTAAGATTAGGGTTCTTTCGGATAATCGTTAGTCGTTAATCGTTGTTGGGTGATGCGTTATTGGTTAATCAATGTCTTGTGGAGACTTCACGGGGTTGTTTTGTATCTTTTAAAATCAGATATATTAGGGTTGAAAGCCCTAATGCCTTTTCATTTGTGCAAAAAAACGTTTTTAGATCAAGAGAAGAAAGAAAGGGAGATTTTCGGATTTTCGTCCAGCACTGCGCAGTTGTGGGAGAACGGCTCGTTCTCCTTCGTTAACCGTCGGATCGTCGTGAAATTTGGACAGCGGCTTTACAACTCATCGTTCTTCAATCTGACCGGAGGGATCGAGCATCGGAGGCTCCAGTAGGGAGCAGCAAATGGCCGAAGTTGGCTGTTTTTCCAGGAAACAAAATTCGGTAATTTGGGGATTTAAGTGGTGTGTGTGTGAGCGATTCTCGAAGGCAAACGACGGAGAATCAAGGGTGGGTTGTTAATTGATTGCAAGGTATGATTTCTAAACCCTTGTGTCGTTAGATTTTGCTAGTTATGTAGTTGAATAAGCGGTTAGGGTTTATACGTTTGTTAATGAAATTGGGGATCATTGGATCACCAATTGGATGTAGCATGTTGTAGAATCATTATAGATACATTGGATTGATTATTGTTGGGTTATTGTATTGGGATGTTTGGGGAAGGCCGCATATGTTTTCTGTTCGTTTTTCAATTTTTGTTTTGTGTCGTCTTTGGGTTATTGTTAAGAACGTTATAAGATAGCTAGGCTTGAAATTTTGGGGTCAATTGGACTAGTCTAGCTACGGCTAAGACTTTCGTTTCAGAATCGAATTTTTCAGTGTTGTTTGAATGGTAATTGATGAGTACCATACTTGAATTGCTTAGGTGATCAATCGTACCACCGTGAGGATGCCGAGGAGCACTTTACATTGCTATCAGGTGAGTTTTCACTATGTATGATTTATACTACCATGTGTGTATGTATGCATAGTAGTGTCATGTAAAGGGAACCGCATGCCCTTGATGAGTTGCGGGGGCAAACTCGTGTCCTAAGCTGGCGAGCGATTAAAGGGAACCACATGCCCTTGGTGAGTTGTGGGGGCCGACCCGTGTCCTAATCGACGGGAGAGAGGGAATCCACATGCCCTTGATGAATTGTGGGGGCCGACCCGCGTCCAAACTGACGGGAGAGAGGGAATCCACATGCCCTTGATGAGTTGTGGGGGCCGACCCGTGTCCAAACTGACGGGAGATTTATATCGATCTCATGAGAGTCGGGTGTCAGTACAGGTCGTGTAATATGTATTTTGTTGATATGATTTGGTGGTTGACCCATCGTTGTGAATATGTATAGATATCTTGGATATGCATGTATGTGATGATATGAAGACATGGTATATGTGTGTGTGGTACCTATTATGGGTACATATGCATGTGCTAGTATAAGTTATATATAGTGTCTGCTCACTAAGCGTTTCGCTTACCCGTTGTTGTTTATATTTTTTTCTTTCAGGAACTAGTTCGGTTACGGGCAAAGGCAAGGCCCCGACTTGACTCCGAGACAGAAGACAGTTCCAATCGAATCTTAACGATAGTTGCTATGAAACCGTTTATTCCACTTGTTTTGATACGTTGAGTTAAATGATAAATTTATGATTTATAAACCATACACTGATTTTTATTTATTAGACTTTGAGTTTGGCATTTATTACGGTTTTGTTTAAAATATTTAATTAAATTAGTATTTTGGAAAAGTGGTGTTACAATTTTTTAGCGTAAGTAAGTCCATCTCAAATACAAAATAAACTTGTTTTATTCAACGAGCCGTCATAACACCAATGTATGACTCAAATATTTTGGAAACTCAATTAATTTTCCCGAGCTGAGCCATTGGAGCATGTATTTTTTTTCGAGCCAACTACAGTCATATTTCCATAAAATCTTAATCTAAAAATATAAAAAAGTATTGAGTTAGAGTCAATAAACGAGTTAACCAATAGCAAACTCGAACTCGAACTCGAGTTAACCAATACCATACATTGAAAAGTTATTCAACCTCAGACCAGATATTTTTTTTTCCTGAATTAACCACGAGTTACCTACTATCCCATTTAACTCGGCTCATTCACATCTGATAGAAGACAACACAACAAGTGTTTCTACTCCATTTTGTTTATTTACACTAAGGTTAAATTGTATTATATATAAAATTTCAGTCTGTAGTTTATTAATTACAAATATATCATATTACGAAAAGAAAATAACCGAATATGAATTATTTAGGTATATAAGACAAAATTCAAACAAATTGTGTACAAATTGTTTTACCAATGAAACATGAGTATCACATTAGATTGTTTTGGTCATGAAAGATATGATCAATAACGCATTAATTTTATCTAAAAAGTTGTCGCATATCGATACAAAAATTTAATGTTGTTTGTCTTGTTGTAATCATAATAGTATGTTTTGTATATAATTATCTAAAACATTTAAGGTTTTATTTATCAAAAGTTGGTTATGGGTAAATTAATTGTTACCTAGAAAACTAGCTGCTAATTAACTAGTTTTATTTGTTTGGTAAAAAACTAGTTGATAAAATTATTAATAATGTAAAATATAGTGTAAAAGAAGGCGATGAAAAGCTACAGAGTTTAATATAGATGGCACTATTGGAAGAAAAAATAGGCATAGAACTAATTAGAACTTAAAAGTCATCTAATCTAGCTAGTTTTCAAGAATATAGATTAGGATTAAGCTTATAAACTAACATATGGTTTTATTTGACGAGACTTTTTCATTAAATTAACTTATTGTCGTCAAATATGCTTTAAGTACCTAAAAGATTGAAAAGATGTGAGATAAATTATAATTATTGATTTTTGACATGGTTATATTAATTAGTAAAAAATCCTTGAAAATATAAAATTTAAACAAGTTTTTGAAATTGCATCCGTCATTATATTATCTAATTATCTATTATCTAATATATACATTTACCAGGCGCCCCGGCCCACCAACATATGCCTGACCCGCTCGACCCGCCCATTCCCTCTCTCTTTCTATGACCCAAACCCAACCTTACCCGGCTGTTGACCCGCGTGTATGGTCCAGCCGGGTTTTTCTTAAATTCAATTCTAATGTTACAGTTAGGCCCCTAAACTTTTCAATATTTACATTTTACGTTTTAGTCATATATGATATATCGGCTATAATATGTTTAAAAAATACGTTTTAATTTGAACAAATTACGCTGTTATACTCGTATCGTCGATACGATCGAAATGAGCCTAATATTGAATATTTTTTGATGTAGTTAAGCTTACATATTAGGCTTTTAAACTTAAAACGTATAACGTTTATTCACTTTATACCTTTTACTTTTCAATATTTCATTTTACGTTTTAGTCATATAACGTGTATTGGCCAAAATACGTTTAAAATATACGTTTTAATTTTAACATTACGCCGTTATATTTGTATCGTCGATACGATCGAAATGAGCCTAATATTGAATATTTTTTGACGTAGTTATTTTATTATATACTATATATACGCTCCCACCGACCTTAATCCTATACATATTTTCAAGTTTACATAGTAGCATTCTAAACTTATAATATTTACTCACTTTATACCTTTTACTTTACTATATTTCATTTTACGTTTTACTCGTATATCGTATATTGGTTGGAACATGTTAAAAAAACACGTTCTAATTTTAACAAATTACGTCGTTATAATCGTACACTTAGTACGTTCGAAATGAGCCTAATATTAAATATTTTTTTGATGTAATTATTTTATTATATACTATATCGATTATATGAAACCAAAACATTGTTTATCAACAACTACCGACATTTGGAGATATTAAATTTTAGCCCCAAAACACTGTTCATGAACATATTTATTCACTTTATACCTTTTAGTTTTCTATATTTCGTTTTACGTTTTACTCATATATCGTATATTGGTTGGAACATGTTAAAAAAATACGTTTTAATTTTACCAAATTACGTCATTATAATCTATTTGTAGAAACTACATTTTAACTCTCAAACTTATAATATTTATTCTTTTTATACCTTTAGTTTTCTATATTTTATTTTATGTTTTAATCATATATCGTATATTGGTTGGAACATGTTGAAAAAACATGTTCTAATATTAACAAATTACGTCATTATAATCGTACACTTGATACGTTCGAAATGAGCCTAATATTGAATATTTTTTGATGTAATTATTTTATTATATACTATGTATAGTACGATTATATAAAACCAAAATACTGTTTATGAACAGCAGCTATTGACATTTGGAGAAATTACATTTTAGGCCTAAAACACTGTTAATGAACATATTTATTCACTTTATACATTTTAGTTTTCTATATTTCATTTTGCGTTTTAGTCATATATCGTATGTTGACTGAAATATGTTAAAGCGTCGGTAACTACTGTTCATGAGTCTTTTGACTTCCTGGTAATTGTTAGTATTATTACAATCTCCTAAAATTAAATTTCTTGATTTCTTAATTCTTTTCATTTATTTTATTAAACCTTTCATTTGACAACATTTGTACAAACTTTTTATTTTTTTTAGATAAGGTTCACGTGGGTTTGCCCAGACTACATCCTTGGTAACTTTTACCGAGAGCTAATACATGCTCCCCTGGGATTAATATCAATGGCCCCTGGTTGCTCACCCCCGGATTCGAACTTGGGTGGGTTTTCCCCAACACCAAGCCTTAACCAGTAGGCTGCCCCATTTGTAACGCCAATATTTTTAAAACACAATTAACCAATAAATGTTAAAGAAAATATCTAAATTATTACAATTTCAAGAATTTAAGCGTAAAAATTTAATGAACGCGATAATTAAGATTATTACAGTCATCCCAAATAAATAAGGTTTAAATAATTAATAAACATTAAACGTTCAAATAAAATCGTCGGAACCAATCTCGTCGCTAGCATCAAACCGGGGCCTTGCCCTTATCTATGCCTGATCCCGAGCCTGAAAAAAAAAAGAAATCAACGGAAGGGTAAGCTATAAGCTTAGTGAGCAAGCACTATACGCACCTAGCATTACCATGCACGCACGTACCATAACGGTGCCATCAAATTCGCAACAACAAATCAAATACCATATATCATATCAAAATATCATAACAATTATTCTCATGAGAACATAATAATTTTCCGCCAGCTTTGGACACGGATCTGCCCCCACAACTCATCAAGGGCATGTGGTTCCCTATTTCTCGCCAGCTTAGGACGCGAGTCCGCCCCCACAACTCATCAAGGGCATGTGGTTCCCTCTCACACACAATTATGCATACACACATCCATAATAATATTAAATACGTATAGTGAAGCTCACCTGGCTCGCACTAAATAATAACAGAATAACAAACGCAAGTCTTCTACGGCAACAATGAAAATTATAACATACATACATATTAACAAATTGCCCAACAATCTCGAAAGAATAACTGACTCGGTGGTCCCAAAGCTAACTCGACCGGTACTAACTACAAACATGCTAAAACAGTGCAACGGGCGACATACGGGCCCCGAAAGGTTCGCTAATCCCGAACCGACACCGCTGCCGGACAGTCGCAAACGCATCCCGCCACTGTCGGACCACCGCCACCGGACAACCACCACGACGACAACAGCGGCAAAACCACCATCGCCGTCGGGTCGTCCAACAGCGATGGCAGCAGCAACGGGACCGCTGCCACCACCGCACCATGGTAACAACACCCACCATCACTGACGGCAAAAACAACCGTCGCCGCCACCCCTTGGCCGCAACAGCAGCGGCGGTTTAAAACGCCACCACCACCGAGCCAGAGGTCTCGACGACAGCACAGCTAGGCTGCCGCCGCCACCGTCGACTCACAAACAGCAACAGCTGGCAAGCCATCGCAACCACCTCACCGCCGGTTGCCGTCGCCGCTGGCCAACAACAACCACCACCGCCAGCTCTCGCCGGCGCCACGCAAGAAAGCTACCGCCACCCGCGACCCTCATCGGCGTCAGCCGGCACGAGAGACACCACCACCGCCGTCTACGGCGGTGCTACACAACACCCAGCGACGCGTGGCCAAAGCCACCGTCGCCGGCCGCTGACACCTGCAACCATGGCGTCTGCCTCCGCGCCGTCGAGCAACAAACACCGCAACGCCGCGGCCATTGCCGGCGTGCGCCACCATCGCGACGTCACCGTGGCAGCCAACCGTCGTCGGCCACCACAGCCGCCGGTACCCTAAAACAAAGCACTAAATCGCTAAGCAAGAGAGGAGGGGGTTCGAAACTTTACCTAAGCGATCACCACCCGCACTCCGCCGCCTGCCGTCGCTCGTCTCCGGCGACCTTCCCGAAATCCGGCGACCTTCTTACTTTCTTCTCTCTTTCTCTTTTTCTCTCTCCCTTCGGTCCTCTCTCTCTCTCTCCCGTATCTCCTCTCTCTCTTTTTTTTTTCAAATGACAAGATAAGGGAAAAGAGGTGATAGGTGGGGTACTTAACCTACCTTGGTCTTATCCCTACCCAACAACTCTCCTTTATCTACATATTTTATTTTTAAAAAAATCTACCCAACTAAAACAATAAACACATAAATAAATATATAGAAAGAAAAAAAAAATAAAAAAAATAAATAAATAAACAAATATTTACCCAACACACTTGGGGTGTTACAACTCTCCCCCACTTACCAGGATTTCGCCCCCGAAATCAGTCTGAGAAAAGCTCTGGGTACCGCTCCCGCATCTCTGTCTCTGGCTCCCAAGTCCACTCGGAACCCTTTCGATGCTGCCATTGCACCTTCACGATTCTGATCTCTTTATTGCGCAATTTCTTCACCTTCCGCTCCAACACTGCAACCGGCCTCTCGACGAAATTCAGGCCCTCATCCACCTGAATGTCATCCAAGGGTATGTGCGCTGTCTCGTCAGCGAGACACTTACGCAACTGAGATACGTGGAATTGTTTGTGGATCTGGCCAAGCACTTCCGGCAACTCCAACCGGTAGGCCACCTTCCCAACACGAGCAAGGACCGTGAACGGTCCAATATAACGGGGCCCAAGCTTGCCCCTCTTTCGGAACCGAATCACCCCCTTCCAGGGTGAAACCTTCAGCAAGACATGATCACCAACCTGGAATTCCAAGTCTGACCTCCGTCGATCAGCGTAGCTCTTCTGCCTACTTTGGGCGGTCCGTAACCGTTCTCTGATTCTCTGAATATGCTCGGTGGTCTGCTGAACCACCTCTGTGCTTTCGAGAACACGCTGACCGACCTCACCCCAACAGATCGGGGTCCGACATCTCCTCCCGTACAGCATCTCATACGGAGGCATTCCGATACTCGAATGATAACTGTTGTTATACGAAAACTCCGCTAGAGGCAGATACGTATCCCAACTACCTCCGAAATCCAGAACACAAGCTCGGAGCATATCCTCCAAGGTCTGGATCGTACGCTCACTCTGTCCGTCTGTCTGCGGATGGTAAGTTGTACTAAAATGCAACCTAGTTCCCATGTCTGCGTGAAACCGCTCCCAAAACCTCGAAGTAAAACGGTGTGTCCCGGTCTGAGATGATCGATACCGGTACCCCGTGCCTCCTCACCACCTCATTCACGTACAGATCTGCTAGCTGCTCAGACGTGAAGCTCTCCCGAATGGCTAAGAAATGAGCACTCTTAGTCAACCGGTCAACTATCACCCAGATCGCATCAAACTTCCGCGGTGTCTTCGGTAGTTTGGTGATCAAATCCATAGTAAGGTTCTCCCACTTCCACTCTGGGATCTCTAGCGGCTGCATCTTCCCATGAGGTCTCTGGTGCTCAGCCTTGACCTTCAGACAGGTCAGACAAGACTCTACATAACGGGCCACCTCCCGTTTCATCCCCGGCCACCAGTAATTAGTCCTCAGGTCTCTGTACATCTTTGTAGCTCCGGGATGTATAGAGAATCTGGACTTGTGAGCTTCCTCAAGCAGTGTCTGACGAGCACCACCCGCATGAGGAACCCACACTCGAGCGTGCCTAGTCAACAGTCCTCTGCTATCCCGAACCATTAGTGGTAGCTGACCCCTTACCCGTTCTTTGTTCTGGTTCGCGTTCTGACTGGCCTCCTCCTGAGCTCGTCGAACCAGATCTAAGAACGAAGTGGTCACGGCCATCTTCAGATGTGATATCCGAAGAGAGGTATGAGCAGTCTTTCTGCTCAGCGCATCTGCCACCACGTTCGCTTTACCCGGATGGTAAAGTATCTCGCAGTCGTAATCCTTGACTACATCCAGCCATCGCCGTTGCCGCATGTTCAGGTTCGGTTGATCCAAGAAGTGCCTCAAACTACGGTGGTCGGTATAGATGGTGCACTTCACCCCGTATAGGTAGTGCCTCCAAATTTTCAGCGCGAAAACCACCGCCGCTAGCTCAAGGTCATGCGTGGGGTAATTAGCCTCGTGAGGCTTCAACTGCCTCGACGCGTAAGCTATTACCCGCCCCCTCTGCATCAGAACACACCCCAAGCCCAGGTGTGATGCATCGCAATACACCGTCATGTCTTCAACTCCTTCGGGAAGCGTCAGAACCGGTGCCTCGCACAATCTCTGTCTCAAGGTCTCGAACGCCGCCTGCTGATCCGGACCCCAAACATAAGGCTCACTCTTCTTCGTCAGCCTCATAAACGGAACTGCGATCCGAGAGAAATCCTGGATAAAACGACGATAGTACCCAGCCAACCCCAGGAAACTCCGAATCTCTGAAGGAGTCTTCGGGACCTCCCAACTCATCACCGCTTCGATCTTCGCCGGGTCCACCTTAATGCCTTCCCAATTAACAAGATGCCCCAAGAATTGGACTTCTTGTAACCAGAAAGCGCACTTCGAGAACTTAGCGTAAAGTCGTTCTCTCCGCAGCACCTCAAGAACCTCTCGTAGATGCATCACATGCTCCTCCTTCGTCCTCGAGTAGATCAGGATGTCATCGATAAAGACAATCACTGACCTATCCAGCATCGGCCGACAAACCCGATTCATCAGGTCCATAAAAGCAGCTGGGGCATTGGTAAGACCGAAAGGCATCACCAGAAACTCATAGTTACCATAATGGGTCCTGAAGGCGGTCTTGTGGACATCCGCCTCCTTCACCTTGAGCTGGTGATAGCCTGATCGCAGATCGATCTTGGAAAACCAAGTCGCCCCCTGGAGCTGATCGAACAAGTCATCAATCCTAGGTAAGGGATACCTATTCTTGATGGTAACCTTGTTGAGCTCCCTGTAGTCTATACACATTCGGTGACTCCCGTCCTTCTTTTTCACGAATAAGATCGGCGCACCCCACGGCGAGCTACTCGGACGGATGAACCCTTTTTCCGAGAGCTCCTGCAACTGACTGGCCAACTCCTGCAGCTCGGGTGGCGCCAATCGGTACGGAGCCCTCGCAACTGGGGCTGCTCCGGGTATCAGGTCGATCCCGAACTCAACCTGCCTATCAGGCGGAATGCCCGGTAGGTCCTCCGGAAACACATCAGGGAACTCGCTCACTACAGGAACGTCAGCAACCGACAACTTCCGATCCTCCGCCTGGCTGGTCACCGCATACGCCAAATAACCCGTGTATCCACGCTGAAGCCACCTCCGCGCCTTCGCGACAGAACAGAACGCTAGTCGATCCCTCCGTCCCTTGCCGTATACCACGAGCTCTCCCCCACTTGGGTCCTGGATGCGGACTAGCTGCTCCGTGCAAACTACCGTGCCGTGGTTCCGAAACATCCAGTCAACTCCAACTATCACGTCAATCCCATTCATGGGGGTGGGTATCAAGTCGATACAAAAAGGCACCCCATGAATCGCTATTGTGCAGCCTCGGTAGACGTCCTTACAGACTCTCACCTCCTCAGCTGCTATATCGATCGCCAAAGGACTGGCTAGCTTGCCCCGCTCTAGCCGGAAATCCTTGCAGAAAGCACTAGACACAAACGACCAGGTAGCTCCCGAATCAAAGAGAACCAAAGCAGGTTTTTCGTTCACCGGAAAAACGCCTAAGTTTAACAATAAACGTTTAAGGAAACACAGATAACACCTAGCGCATCTCTAAGCAAGCCATAAGCATAACACACATCAATAACAGTTCAAACATATAAGGTAAGGTGTACCTGTAACCACATCCGGTGCTGAATGAGCCTCCTCCGCCGTCATCTGGAAAGCTCTACCGCGACTGGTCGAGGATCCACCCTTCTTCCCGGTGGAGCCGTCGGTGATGCGAAGCGTGGCAGTAGCTGGTGCCTGAACCTGTGGCTGGGCCGATGCCAGCTTCGGACAGTTGGGCTTGATGTGCCCAGGCTGAAAACAATGGAAGCATGTCCTCGGGGCGACCCCGCAATCCCTACTCTTGTGGCCCGGCTTGCCACACTTAAAACACACCGACTCAGGTAGTCGGCACTCGCCCTGGTGGTTCCTCCCGCATTTGGGACACCCACTGGGAACTCTCCTGCCATCAGTCCTCGGCCCCTTAAACTTCCTCACCGGTACAATCGACTGCTCCGCCTTCCTCTTCCCCTGCTGCAGCTCCTCGAGGAACAGCTCCCGCGTTCGCGCCGCCTCTACCATAGCATTAAAGCTCGTGCACGTAGTTGTGTTCACAAACTCTTTGATCTCGGGCTTCAGTACCCCACGATAACGATACATCCTCATTGTTTCATTTCCCACATAGTCGGGACAAAACAGCGCTTTTTCCAGGAACTGGTCGGTGATCTCATTCACCGACTCGGTCGTCTGCTTCAGGTTCAGAAACTCGGCCATGATTCTCTCTCGCTCGACCCGCGGAGAGAATTGCTCCTCAAACAGCACCTTGAACTAGGGGTGAGCATAAAAAACGGGTACCCGCTTTTGGAACCGGAACCGCTTTGGAACCGTCGGTTCCAGAACCGGAACCGGTGTTAGTGGTTCCGGTTCCGGTTCCTAAAATAAGGAACCGGTCAAAACCGGTTCCGGTTCTCAAAATTTTGGAACCGTTACCCGGCGGGTACCCGGTATTTTTAAATATATATTTTTTATAGTTTAAATAGATTACTTTCTTTGGCCGTAACTTAGATCTTTTATCAACTTGTGTTTTTCGTGTCTTATTACGTGTTTGACGACTTGACATGAAGTATTATCGAAGTCATTTTGCCTCAAGATTCAAGGCTCATGTTTTATTTCGCTATTTTTGTATTTATTGTTAAGACTTTAAGTGTAGCTTTTATCGGGTTATTATGTTTTTAAGTTGGTACTTTATATTTTGTCATATTTATTCGTTAAACTTGGGGTATTATTACATTTATAATGTATGCAATGTTTGAAAAAAAATAAAAAAATAGGTCACCGGGTACCCGGTATCGGAACCGGTTCCCGGCGGTTCCGGTTCCAAAAAATTAAGAACCGCTCTAACCGGTTCCGGTTCCGGTTCCTTTTTTCTAGGAACCGCCGGTTCCGGTTCCGGTTCCATGGAAAAAAGCCGGGTACCCGGTTATGCTCACCCCTACCTTGAACGCATCCCAAGTCATAGTCGATATCTGCTCCTCCATGTGGCTCTTCAGTATCAGGCCCCACCAATCTTTACCGGCGTCTCTTAGCAGATTCGCAGCGTAGGACACCTTCACCCCGTCCAGACAACCACAAGTACGGAAAGTGCCCTCGACCACGGCAATCCAACGAGAGCATGCAATAGGGTCCTTCCGACCCTCGTAGTGTGGCGGTTGACACGCCATGAAATCCTTGAAGGTGCTGGAACGACTCTGAGCCTGATTGTTGCTCCCCGATGTCGACCCACGAGAAGCAAAGGCCGTGTCGATCCTCTGATCTACTGCCTGAAGGACCTCGTCCTTCATCTGAGCAAATAATCCCGGCAGAATCTGCTGCAAAGTCTCGGTAATCTGCGAGGCAATGATATCCCGCAAGTCTGGAGTCTCAGGCTCCTCGCTACCCGAATTTCTTCTAGTAACCACCATACTGAATGTTTAAGCAAAAGTTTAGAAACAGTTTATACCTTGGGTCACACAGCTAACCCTAGCTAGAGTGTCTTACTACACTCCCTAACACATAGAACGCTTACACAAAGTTTACTACTGGTCGTTAGTGCGCATGTAACCCTAACGACTAATAAGTGCTTTTGCGTCCAGTTTACACACATAGCTGACCTCGTGGTCATCCTAGCTATCACATAGCTACCCAATTCCCATATCTAGTCCTTTTATTGAGATTACCAAGATTTAACCAAATCTTAGTCCATACAGGTGTTTATAGTAGTACTATTATTTGGGCCCGTACTACTATAACCAACCGGTAATGACAATCGGTTCGGGGTCGCTAGACAACAATCAAACGAGAACATGCCTAGAAATCCCTTACCAAATCATCATCGTACAGACTAGGTCCTGGTACTATCCTCAAAATCCCAATTCCAGGACTATATAACAATTATTTCCAATTTCACATAGCATGCATACAATTATTAGCATATAACTCTACGCTTAATCTAGCATCACAACATATCAATAACAAAAGGTAACGTAAGTATTGCTCACCCCCGTTTTGAACTCTAGCCGACGGTTCCGACTCTGTTAATTTTTAATTTTTTTTTTAAATCTCCTAGTTTAAGTCCAACCACACACACACTCGCGAGCGTGTGTGCTGATTCTCTTAAACCTAGGCTCTGATACCAAGTTGTAACGCCAATATTTTTAAAACACAATTAACCAATAAATGTTAAAGAAAATATCTAAATTATTACAATTTCAAGAATTTAAGCGTAAAAATTTAATGAACGCGATAATTAAGATTATTACAGTCATCCCAAATAAATAAGGTTTAAATAATTAATAAACATTAAACGTTCAAATAAAATCGTCGGAACCAATCTCGTCGCTAGCATCAAACCGGGGCCTTGCCCTTATCTATGCCTAATCCCGAGCCTGTAAAAAAAGAAATCAACGGAAGGGTAAGCTATAAGCTTAGTAAGCAAGCACTATACGCACCTAGCATTACCATGCACGCACGTACCATAACGGTGCCATCAAATTCGCAACAACAAATCAAATACCATATATCATATCAAAATATCATAACAATTATTCTCATGAGAACATAATAATTTTCCGCCAGCTTTGGACACGGATCTGCCCCCACAACTCATCAAGGGCATGTGGTTCCCTATTTCTCGCCAGCTTAGGACGCGAGTCCGCCCCCACAACTTATCAAGGGCATGTGGTTCCCTCTCACACACAATTATGCATACACACATCCATAATAATATTAAATACGTATAGTGAAACTCACCTGGCTCGCACTAAATAATAACAGAATAACAAACGCAAGTCTTCTACGGCAACTCTGAAAATTATAACATACATACATATTAACAAATTGCCCAACAATCTCGAAAGAATAACTGACTCGGTGGTCCCAAAGCTAACTCGACCGGTACTAACTACAAACATGCTAAAACAGTGCAACGGGCGACATACGGGCCCCGAAAGGTTCGCTAATCCCGAACCGACACCGCTGCCGGACAGTCGCAAACGCATCCCGCCACTGTCGGACCACCGCCACCGGACAACCACCACGACGACAGCAGCGGCAAAACCACCACCGCCGTTGGGTCGTCCAACAGCGATGGCAGCAGCAACGGGACCGCTGCCACCACCGCACCATGGTAACAACACCCACCATCACTGACGGCAAAAACAACCGTCGCCGCCACCCCTTGGCCGCAACAGCAGCGGCGGTTTAAAACGCCACCACCACCGAGCCAGAGGTCTCGACGACAGCACAGCTAGGCTGCCGCCGCCACCGTCGACTCACAAACAGCAACAGCCGGCAAGCCATCGCAACCACCTCACCGCCGGTTGCCGTCGCCGCTGGCCAACAGCGACCCCCACCGCCAGCTCTCGCCGGCGCCACGCAAGAAAGCTACCGCCACCGCGACCCCTCATCGGCGTCAGCCGGCACGAGAGACACCACCACCGCCGTCTACGGCGGTGCTACACAACACCTAGCGACGCGTGGCCAAAGCCACCGTCGCCGGCCGCTGACACCTGCAACCATGGCGTCTGCCTCCGCGCCGTCGAGCAACAAACACCGCAACGCCGCGGCCACTGCCGGCGTGCGCCACCACTGCGACGTCACCGTGGCAGCCAACCGTCGTCGGCCACCACAGCCGCCGGTACCCTAAAACAAAGCACTAAATCGCTAAGCAAGAGAGGAGGGGGTTCGAAACTTTACCTAAGCGATCACCACCCGCACTCCGCCGCCTGCCGTCGCTCGTCTCAGGCGACTTTCTTACTTTCTTCTCTCTTTCTCTTTTTCTCTCTCCCTTCGGTCCTCTCTCTCTCCCGTATCTCCTCTCTCTTTTTTTTTTTCAAATGACAAGATAAGGGAAAATAGGTGATAGGTGGGGTACTTAACCTACCCTAGTCTTATCCCTACCCAACAACTCTCCTTTATCTACATATTTTATTTTTAAAAAATCTACCCAACTAAAACAATAAACACATAAATAAATATATAGAAAGAAAGAAAAAAAAATAAAAAAAATAAATAAATAAACAAATATTTACCCAACACACTTGGGGTGTTACACCATTGGGGTTCATTTGTACAAACTTTATGTTTCATATAAATCTATGTTGCTACTTACGATCGAATCTATCACAATTTATAACCCATTCCGAAGCCCGGACTCTTGATAGGTAATTTTCTTTAAAATATTGTTCACAACTACGAACCTTTACAATATTAACAAAACTACCCGCAGCGAAGCGCGGGCAAACCCCCTCGTAAGTATACATTTATCAGGCGCTCCGCCCCGCCAGCGCCCGACCCGAACCGCGACCCGACCCTAAGACCCAAACCCACCCTTCCCTCTCTCATTTTTTGACCCAAACCCACCTAATACCCACCCATGACCCGCTTTAGACCCGCTTTACACCAACTTTAGACCCGCGCTTCCTCCACCTCCAATTTTACATTTTTAACCCCTCAACTTATAAGGTTTATTCACTTTATACCTTTAACTTTTCAATATTTTATTTTACGTTTTAGTCATATATCGTGTATTGGCTAAAAAACGTTAAAAAAATACATTTTAATTTTAACAAATTACGCCATTATATACGTATCGTCGACACGATCGAAATGAGCCTAATATTGAATATTTTTTGACGTAGTTATTTTATTATATACTATATATACGTTCCAATTTCTAATCGACCCAACTCCTATATCCATTTTCAAATGTACATATTAGCCCCATAAACGTAGTACTTATACGGTTTATTTACTTTATACCTTTTACTTTTCAATATTCCATTTTACGTTTTAATCATATATCGTGTGTTGGCTGTTGGCATAAAGATGCTAAAAAAATACGTTTTAATTTTAACAAATTACGCCATTATGTTCGTATCGTCGATACGATCGAAATGAGCCTAATATTGAATATTTTTTGATGTAGCTAATTTGTTATATACTATATATAAGCTCCAACCAACCAGAATATTATACCCATTTTCAAATTCACATATTAGTGCCCTAAACTTATAATATTTTATTCACTTTATATCTTTACGTTTTTATATTCCATTTTACGTTTTACTCATATATCGTATATTGGTTGGAACATGTTAAAAAATTTTAATTTTAACAAATTGCGTCATTATAATCGTATCGTCGATAAGATCTAAAATATGTTAAAAAAATACGTTTTA
Source organism: Centaurea solstitialis (assembly GCA_030169165.1). Classification (NCBI taxonomy): domain Eukaryota; kingdom Viridiplantae; phylum Streptophyta; class Magnoliopsida; order Asterales; family Asteraceae; genus Centaurea; species Centaurea solstitialis. The sequence continues at coordinate 84,934,992 of CM058042.1, forward strand.
ATGTTAACAAACTGCGTCATTATAATCGTATCGTCGATAAGATCGAAATGAGCCTAATACTGAATATTTTTTTTCATGTATTTATTTTATTATATACGATATATATACGTTCCAACCGACCCGAATCCTATACCTACCTTTAAACTTACATATCAGCCCCCTAAACCTATAATATTTATTCACGTTATATCTTTTAGTGTTTTATATTTCATTTTACGTTTTAGTTATATATAGTATATTGACTGAAATATGTTAAAGTGTCGGTAGCTACTATTCATGAACCCGGTGCGAAACCCGGGCTTATCAACTAGTTCTTATAAATTATGATATTTGATTTTTGATATAAGCTAACTTATAGGTTAGCTTCTTGATAAGCTATTTAAAATAGTTTATGAGAAGTTTTTTAACGTTTTATTATAACGATGATTGCTGTTAATTAGTATTATTAATTGTAAATGATTGTTGATTATTCATAATTATTAATTAATTTATAACAATTAAAATTACTAGTTGATTTTAGTTATACAAGACATTAGATAATAATTAATAAATATTTATAAATATTATCACCAATATCATCTATTTTTTGACAATTATTCATTATATTTAGTTATTAAAATGCGAATATGTAACATCCATAAAAAGAAATATTTAGTTTCATTATTAATTATATTTTTTTGATTTTTTTAAAATAAATTAAGAACTTATACAATAGCTTCTCTAAAATTTAAAAAAAATATATTTTATTTTTATATATAGGTAGCGTTTGGTACGCAGACAAAAAAAATATTTTGTCTCTATATATTTTTTTGAAACAGCAGAAACTTTTATTACCACCAACTCCACCAAACAAAAAGTCCAAGATACCATACACAACAGCAGACCAAAACAAGGAACAAAAGGACAACAGAACCTCACAGACAACAAGCAACAAGCAGCAGCCAACACAGGCTTATGAGAAATAAGCCATAAACCAAACAACTATGGAAATAAAAAGCACCAGCAATGAGAACGAGAAACAGAATTGACACCCGACCACCGCCACAAGCCTCGAACCAGCACAAGAACCAACCCGCCTTATCCCGGAAAGATTAAGAACAGAGCCAAGGTGCAGCCACCGAGATGAACAAAGCACGCTGTCGCGCTTCTCCGGAGGAACAGCAGCGTCCATTATTTCGGATTCACCAACGCAGATCCGATCTCATATACAGACAGCAGCAAATATCAGTAACCGAAAACAACCAGCAGAGCTTCCGACACCAGATTTGAACGCAATAGCACCAGGTTGCAACCCGAGTAATTCGAACAACTTCTCTAGTCATCCTGGGCAATTCACATACGCCCGCGCGCAGCCGAAACCAACAGCAACCAGCAGCAGCAGTTCCAAACATCCACGAGCAGCCCATCACAGTAACACAGCCCAGAAGCAGAACCTGTTACAGCAGCCTTATAACACGAATCCACTGACCACCAATCGGAATCATAGCCAGATAAACAGACCCGCAACGAACCGTAACCCACCGAAGCTATAGAACAGACCACCCTCGTTTTGCTTTCACCCATGAATTCCAGCCAACCAGGAAAACCAATCTCCAACACCATTCTTTAACCTTTGTGACATCCATTCGAAAACAACCCTTTGCCATTCAAAAAATAACTATTTCCAAAAAGGTCTGATGATGTTGGGTAAACCAATCTCCAAAAAATGACGTGTATTTAGACTATGTTTAGCAAACTAACTATTTCTATAAGATGCATTTTTTGGTTATTTTACATGACTACAAAATTATTTATTTTAGTTTTTCCCAAACATAATACGTTTATGAGCAATCGACCAGTTTATTAGTTAGTTTGCTAAACATAGTCTAAATACACGTCATTTTAAATGTGATTTAATAAACAATATTCGATAAAAGGTCTGATGATAAACAACACCATTCTTTAATACCCAAATGTGATTTAATAAACAACACCATTCTTTAAGGCGCACGTGTTTGATTTAATACCCAAATGTGATTTAATAAACAACACCATTCTTTAACCTTTGTGACATCCATTAGAAATAGTTAGTTTGCTAAACATAGTCTAAATACACGTCATTTTGTCTCTATATATAGTTCACTATTTCTATAAGATGCATTTTTTGGTTATTTTACATGACTACAAAATTATTATTTTAGTTTTTCCCAAACATAATACGTTTATGAGCAATCGACCAGTTTATTAGTTAGTTTGCTAAACATAGTCTAAATACACGTCATTTTAAATGTGATTTAATAAACAATATTCTAGGCTATGTTTGGCAAACTAGCTGATAAACTAGCTAAAGAGTCATAAGCCAGCTGGTAGCTGATAAATAAATTATGTTTGTTTCAAAACTAGCTTATGAGTGTTTAAAATGACTAAAAAAACATCTTGCATTAATATTCAATTACAAATATTTTATATTATAATAAAAACAATCTCTAATAATGTGATTAATAGATTTTATAATAATATAATATGTTACTTAATATAAAGAAGATAGTATAAAATAAATAAATAATATACATATGTTAATTGAAAGAATATAAAATTGATTATTATATATATATATATATATAAATTTAAAAAAATTTAGAACAAATTTTAGAAAACATCTACAATAATTTATGATTTAAATAACTATTACATATAATAAAAATAAAAATATAATTGATCATTTTATATATTTTAGGAATTAATAATTTAAAAAATATATATAATAGATTAGTTTAACAGCAATACTATACTTTGTTAACAAATACATTTTGAATACAATTACTCAATTAGGTGACTTTTAACCCGTTTTCTTTTGATACTTTTTAATACTAACAATTTTGATCCATAACAAATACAAACATAAGCAAAATGGTGGGTTGAATTATCACCTTACTCTTTGTAAAGCATTCCAATTTTGGAATTTTTATAATCACTCGTTGCAAATTTTATAACTCATTAATGATTTTACCAATTTTAAAAATAAAAGGACGTTCCAAGAAAAAAAATGGATACACAAATAATACATTCGCAAAACAAATAACTTTAGGTGTTATTTAATAAAAATAAGTTAGTTTCTAAATTAATTTGTAGTTTGTTGTAATTTTTTTTAATTATATCTCTTATTAATATTTTAATTATTATTAATTAAAAAATATTAACTATAATATTAATTATTATTAATTGAGAAAATATTAAGTATTAACTTATAGTGATTAAAATGTGTTATAAATTAACTATTTAGTTTTAAATTATATTTATTAACTATTTAAAAATGTTATTGAATTGTATTAATTTATTTTAATTATTATTTAATATATTTAGTTTATAAAAATCAAATTTAACATTTTAAAATGGTTATGTAAGTTTAATAGAATTAAAGTTATATTTTTCTTATAGATAATTAAAACATGCTAAATACTTTAATAGAATATTTGATCTAATACTAAATACTTTGTATATGTGAAGTTGGTCAATTTATATTTTATTTATATTATATTTAATGTTTAATAAAATCATAAGTTAATGTATATTTTTCTATAATTTGTTGTAACAAATTCTAAATTTATAGTAATATATAATAATCAATTTTATATCTTTTAATTAATATGCTATGTAACACCTCAATAAAAAACATTAAAAAAATCATGTGGAAGTCCGTATTGACCTCAAGTAAAAGTCCGCATTAATGGAAGTCTGTGTGTGCTTCCACGAAAATTTAAGTGGACATCTGCATAGGCGCTAAAACGGACGTTTTTATATCTGACGGGATTTTAACTCATTTTTTCTTACTTTTAAAACCTATTTCTCTCCCTCACTTTACCGAAACACATTTGATTTTCTTCCTCTTACTCTCATTTCTTTCGATTTTGGGAGCACTAAACACCATGTATTGGGTCTAATGGGATTTTTACTTTTTTTCTTGTTTTTAAGACCTCTTTCTCTTCTATACTTTACCAAAACACAACCTATTCGATTTTATTACTCTCACTCCCATTTCTTTCGATTTTGGGAGCATCAAACACCCTACATCAACCACTTTCAAAGAGTTAAATCATCTTAACCCAACACCCATCGAGACCAAACCTACTAAGACTGAGGCAAAAACCAATGGAGAAAGGTCGAGAATTCAATTATTAACCAGTGTTTACCAAGCTTATAGGGTTCACTAGTCACGATAGTGATATTTGAGTATTTAATTATCTTAAGGCGATAGTCCACCATTATCATCAATCAACATTATAATTTCCCTAAATGAATGATGATTTTTTTAAGTTTACACTTTAATTTTCAAGCAATAACTAGACCCATCATTGGCGGCTTAATGTACTTACCATAATTAAACAGTCACCCTGAGTGACCATGCTACAACCATCAATCCATATACTAATTATTCCCAAAAATTAAATCACTACCCCATCGATCACAAAAAGGAGTGGAATTTCAAGCAGATACATGTAACTGTAAGTTCATAATAACATTGACCAAGTACAACTATGAACATACCATATATGAGGATCATTTTTTACCATCATCGTAATTTACGATACTAGTGTGTCTATCGACCACCAAAATATTATCTTAAAGTGTAATCGTACGAGTCTCATTTTCAACCACTTAAGAAAATAATAGTTTGGGTCTAGCTATCCTAGAACAACACCACAATCTGTTGAATTTATGCTCTGACAACAACTTATAACACTCTCGAATTTGGAAATAACAACTATTTTAAAATTTTCAATAATACATCAATTAAAGGAGAAAATCTCTTTTTTAAAATATACACTTGAATTACATCAATTTGAATTATAAGAGCATTCACAATGGAGGTTCTTGTTGAGGTTCTTCTTGGGGTTTTTACAAGAACCTCTACCGAGGAATAAATGTTCTTGCCCAATCATAGGTTCTCATAATTAAACAGTCACCCTGAGTGACCATGCTACAACCATCAATCCATATACTAATTATTCCCAAAAACTAAATCACTACCCCATCGATCACAAAAAGGAGTGGAATTTCAAGCAGATACATGTAACTGTAAGTTCATAATAACATTGACCAAGTACAACTATGAACATACCATATATGAGGATCATTTTTACCATCATCGTAATTTACGATACTAGTGTGTCTATCGACCACCAAAATATTATCTTAAAGTGTAATCGTACGAGTCTCATTTTCAACCACTTAAGAAAATAATAGTTTGAGTCTAGCTATCCTAGAACAACACCACAATCTGTTGAATTTATGCTCTGACAACAACTTATAACACTCTCGAATTTGGAAATAACAACTATTTTAAAATTTTCAATAATACATCAATTAAAGGAGAAAATCTCTTCTTTAAAATATACACTTGAATTACATCAATTTGAATTATAAGAGCATTCACAATGGAGGTTCTTGTTGAGGTTCTTCTTGGGGTTTTTACAAGAACCTCTACCGAGGAATAAATGTTCTTGCCCAATCATAGGTTCTTATTGGAACGTAGGTGCTTGAAGCCTTGAACAATAACTCAGGTTCTTGTAATACTTTCCTTTTCTATTATATAATAGTTTACATAAATAAAAATATATTATAAATAAGAAAAGAGATGTGAGGTTTTTGTAAGAACCTTTATTGTAGAGTTTTAAGGAGGTTCTTACTTTATTGAGGTGACAAATATGTGGCCGAAAAAAATATGGCAAGTGAGGTTCTTAGAGGTTCCACCATTGTGGATGCTATAAGTTTAAAATCTATAATTAATAAGCCAAGCCTTATATGAAGATTAGATTAACGTTTGGTGTTACTAAAATGCGAAAGACATCATCGAATAGTTAAATCCTTGTCGTGTATCTACCTAACAATAAACTCTTCTAGGTGTCATTTAGTACCACTCCTTAATGCATATGACAACAAATAGGATTAAGCTTAACGTATGGTGAGTTTAAAAGTTTTCACAAGTTATGTAGAATAGTAAACCAAAGGAATGTTATTTGAATCACGATTTAAAAAATGAAGTATGTTCAAACGTGAATGCAACATCTTTCACGAACTTGCTATTTTCTGAATAAATATAGTTAGCCCAAAACACTCGTTCATTGAAGGACTATGGCCCAATACTCATCCGAAACGTAAATAAAGTTAACATCAAAAACCATAAATCATATATAAGACTCAATACCCAAAGGTTCCAAACTTGAACATAAGTATAAAGAGATAACTCTTGACAGATGGGAGAGACCCGTTCTCTGTCAAGGTGACAAATATACATAAGTTGAGTCACCTAGTAATATTATTAGGATTACACCCCAGGTTCTGGTTTTAGTGCACATGCCATATTGCCTACTCCGTCGAGTTACACCTTAAGCATCACAACCTCAGACCACTCTAGACCTTCATTGCTTACTCCGTAGAGTTATACCTCAACGGTTCGTGGAACCTTATTGCACATCCAAGCTAACAAGTTCCACCTTAATGACATTGATATCCTTTATCGTATACATGCTAATTGCCCACAAGTTAGGCATTTCACAAACCAATAAAGACTAACTCTTATGCATATGTATCCAATTCATTTTCACCTAAATTACACAACTAAAAATGAATGACTATCGTACTCAGAATATGTAACTTATAAACAATATGCAATAAATGCAATTCCTACCAAAAGCCCTACATCGGGCTATTATAACTAGACAAATATCCCTAATACCTAAAAGGGTCATAACCAAGACAAAAACTTAATAACCTAAAGTGACTACTCAATAAAAATCATCATGCATGATAAAATGTATTCAACCCACGTAAACTCAAAACTAACTTCAGTTTAGGACAAATAATTTTCCAAATGAAATCACATCATTTACACTTTTAAACGTATGATAACACTAGAATGTGCAGTTTTACAAACTACACATACCCACATGCATTATCACTAAATAATCTCCGTTTACCTTATAAATCATTAAAAATGTCAAAACTCATGATTTATTTATCAAGAATTCCAGATGCCAGTTCCCCTCCCCCCAAAATATGGGTATTTTACAAGATTTATAAAATCAAATACACCAAATGGGCAAAACCCATCAAACGATAATACATTTGATAATCATTCAATAAACACATTGTTGGGAAAGTGTTTAACCACTAGGACAAAACGGATCCGTTTTGTCCAAGTCGTCACCCTTAATCTTTATAGACTAGCTCTCGGCTTACCCCACGTCTGAACATGTCTTGTACTCCATGCCTCGACCTTGGGTCTTGCACTTCATGCCTCGACATCGAGAGATGTTGGATCACACACCAAGAACCCATCATTTGTTTTTTTTGAAGGGTATCCGAGGCTTTACCCCAACTAAACCCAACAAAGTTCACCGACAGCTAAAGCATGCTGCCCTGAGTTAATTCCCAGTGGCCACAATCTGAAAACGCCTAGATTCGAACATGGGGTAAAAGGGTTAACTAGCCACTTCCCCCCATCATTTCTTGGCCTCAACAAATATCACATGCCAAGTCTTGCACACATAACACGCCTTCCATGGGATTCGAACATGTGAGCTTGCTCTGATACCAATTGTTAGGATTGAAGGGTTTAACAACTAGGAGAAAATGAATCTTTTTTGTCCAAGGCGCCACCCCTAATTTTTATAGACCAGCTTTTCGCTTGCCCCAAGTCTAAATATGTCTCACACTCTATTCCTCGACCCAAGGCCTCTAACTTCATGCCTAGACATCGGGAGATGCTAGATCATACACAACAAGCTTATGGAATTATTGATCTTGTAGCTGCTACATGACAATAACCTGGATTTCACGTCATTTCGTGATTTGAGGGATTTGGAGGGATAACTTTCCCATTCCCTTTCTTTTTCCTTCATCCCCTCTCCTTTCCTCCCCTTAAACTTTTAAACTTGAGAACAAGGTGTTAGAAATTCTTTCAAATCTGAGATTCACAAAATTCTAAATATAAACATACATATCCAAGTACTTAAAATCATTCTTCAAATACCTTTCACCGAAAAATCTCTATATTGACCAACACCCTAATTTTGACCTAACTTTTCCTAAAACCATCCAAACCTAAAACTTAATGAATAAAACACTAGAAAGTGATAACTGAAATATTTATAACTTGTATGAAGATTTGTAAAGAAGTAGGATAAACTCACCACTAGATTTTGAGTAAAACTTCCCAAAATATTAGAGATTCCAAGTAATGCAGATGACCATTTTGATTTAACAATTGAGGTTGTGGTTACAAACTTGTATAAGGAAAGAACACTTGATTTTTAAGAGAAAACCTCTAAAAATTAGCTAGGGTTCGATCTAAAGTGGATGGGAATTAGTTGTGAGAGAAGGGATGGAGTAAGAAAACTGAGAAATGAGGAAAAAGCTGAAAACCCGAATCTAAGTAACTTTGGACCCTTGTGTGACAATGCCATGCGACTATGACATGGCATTGTCTCCAACTTGTCCCAAGGCCTATTTTTCTCATGCTAAAATGTCAAACTACAATCACATCTGTCATAGTCGCTTGGCATTGTAGTCAGACCCGTACTGTGTCGCAAAATTCATTTTTTCTCTCGCATGGAACACTCTCAATTGACATATGGACTAAAAATAACTCCCAATACAAATTATGTAATCTAGAATTCAGAACAGAACATTATACGACATCTTACTTATCCAAATTTCTAGGTGTTACAAATGACATTTGAGATGTCTCCAACATGTTGTTTATATTTTCGGCCCGAACTGACGAAAAAAACCGAAATTGAATCGGCCCAAACTAGTTTTCGGCCCGAACTGCTCCAAACCGATTTCAGAACCAAAAGCCGGGACCGGTCTGAGTATTTAGAAGATTTCCCAGTTCGAATCAATTTTTGGCCCAAAACGAAAATTCAAAAAAGTAGCCGTTTTTATAGCTGTTAGGTAGCCGTTGCGGAGGTTCGGGTGATTAGAATTTATGTATTGTGTAACTTGTAACATCGTAACTTAAAATATATATAAACTTTGAATTTTAGTGATATATATAAATAAAATGTATGCGTATTTTGACGATCCAATCCAATTTTAGACTTTTTAATTTGTTGAGTTTAGTAATTAATTAGTTATTAGTATAATAGTCTATACAAAAGAAGCAAACACAGATTTAAAAAAATTCAAAAACGTTAGGAATTTGTCCGAACCGAAGGCCCAAACCGGTTTAATCAAACCGGTCTTACACCAACCTTAAACGGTCCCTATATATTGCTTCAAATCCCGATCCGACCTGACTCGATTCAGGATCAAACCGATTTTGGTCGTTACTGTAGCAAATCGGTTTTGCCATCAACCCGATCTGAACTGGTCCGAAACCGGTTTTTCGACACCACTACTTTCAAAGAAGGTTGTAATATAAGTCAATAGGTAATAAATACCTTTAATCAAAACTATATGTAATTTACAAAAACAATATAACACAATTAAATACATATATAGTACTTCATTTAGTATATTAGCCATAAATATTGGTCATTTAATAAAAGGCATCCCACAATAGATTTTTGAATTAAGAGTGAGTGCTCCATGCCTGCCTCCTTTTTCTCCGGACTTGACCCCACCCATCCATCCATCCATTCATCATATTTTACAAAATTCAAATCCAATTCATAAAACCCTTTCAAGTCCGCTTCCTTTTGGCTTGGCGGACGCCAAATCCACATTTCAATCCAATTTTGAGTCGACCAAAGTCACCGTCGTGGACTAACCGGCTACCGTTTCAACCGGTCACCACCGTCCCTCACCTAAACCCTCTAACCTATTCCCTTTTTACCGACAGCACCCGTCCCCACTCTCCACTAACTCCCCAAATCTGCATTTCATTTCCATTTCATCTTCATTTCATTTGCATTTTCTATACGTTATAATAATCTCTCTCTAACTCTAATAATAATAATAATAATAATAAAGCCTTTTCGTTTTTCTCTCTCTAGAAAATTCATTCATTCACTTAACTCACACAGTTTCTTTCTCTCTCTCTCTCTCTCTCTACAATTCGCTTTCATTGTTATATAGATTACATATATACACATATAATATATAATATATTTGTGGATATATATATATATATATGTATATGTAATAACATAGGTTGTATCGACATCTTATGTATCTATCTGAATCAATCGTTTTCGAGTAAAAATGGAGTTGGAGGAAGCGATTTGCTTCCAGTTTTCGTCGCTATTATCTTCGATCTCACTATAACTTTTTTAATTTTCTTTTTATATACTTGGATCTAAGTCAAGATCTGTGTTTCCAGCCGGCTTTTTGAGCTCGCTTAAGGAGTTTTTTAATCGGTAAGTTTTCATGATTGATTTGGGGTTTTTGATCGATATATGTTGAGTTTGTAATCCTTTAATTCTTGTAGATTATTTGCAGTTGTATGATTTTTATTTTGAATTTTTTTGTGGTTATTTGTGTAATTTATTGTTTGTTTGACTTGAATCTAGCGGTTGAAGATGCGATTTTTGGGGGAATGATTTTGGGATGGTTATGGATATGAGATTAGGGTATAAAGATTCATAGATCGTGTCTTTTTGGTGTTAATAACTTTTTTTTTTTTTAATCTTGTTTTTAGTTTTCATATGTAGATCAACTATGAACACTTATTATATATGTGAAATTGATGGTTAAGAGAATCAAAATAGAAAAATGTTTCAGATGGTAATTGGTATTTTTTTCCATGAAGATGTCTAGTAGGTATTGCATGATGAATGGTTAAAAAAGGGTAAAACTGTATTTAATTAATTTGGGACAAAAATATATGGCAAAAGGTTTGGTATGTGAGGAGTAAATGTATGGATTTGAGAGATGTACTGATCCAACAGGTTTGTAGAAATTGAAAAAAGAAATGAGCATATAACTTTACTCTTTTCTTTTACTACATTTGTTTTACCTGTTTTTCAGCCTTTATTTGTCTTTCACTTGATGATCCTTGGCTAAATAGATTGCTATTTAACCTGTTATGGTATTGATAGAAGCTAGCCTTTTGATCACTTCCCCATTTGGATTTGGTTGAGGACCTATCTTTTTGTGATTTGTTTGTATTAGGTTCTTTAGCTATGTTGAATAGTTATATGAAATAAATATTATGTTACTTGATTTGTTTTTGTTAGGGTTTATCTGTATTTGGATGATTAATGTGTACTAGTCAGTTGTAAGATGTATGTTATTTACTGGTTCATACTTCATACTGAATTTCTATTGAAATATTTGTAGTTGTGTACTTATTCTAAGTAAATTCTCTCTTTCTGGCTGTGCAGTTCTGTTTGAAGAATGTGTAGTGGCCCTGAACAGAAAAAATCTGCTTCGTCGTCCACCACATCAGCAACAGATAAAAAATCTAACAAGATGGTCATGAGTCCACTAACTGTGGAGACCGAAGATTCTTTTTCCAGTTTACTTGAGTATGCAGCTAACAATGACTCTGAGGGTTTCAAGCGTTCGATTGAGAATGATCCTGCAGCAATCGATGAAGTTGGCCTTTGGTACGTGCGCAAGAAAGGTTCCAAGCAGATAGTCCTAGAGCATCGTACTCCGTTGATGGTTGCTTCCACGTATGGAAGCGTGAGTGTTTTGAAACTGATAATATCACAGCCCAAGGTAGATGTAAATTTCTCATGTGGTCCGGATAAGTGCACTGCCCTTCACTGTGCAGCCTCTGGTGCCTCTGTTGATGCTGTTGAAGTGGTTAAGTTGCTTCTGTCTGTTGGTGCTGATCCTAACATTGAGGATGCTAATGGACATCGGCCCATTGACGTGATCGTTGTACCTCCTAAGCTGTCCGGGGTTCGAGCTTCCCTCGAGGAACTTCTCATGAACAATGCGTTTGATGGTTCAGTTGGCGACTGCAAGCTGACTGTATCCGTCACTACATCAAGCTCTTGGTCACCGACCCTATCATCTTCGCCAGATAATGGTTCTCCTTGCTCTCCCTCAGAGTTGGTATCCTCTCCAATGATGTCAAAGTTTAACGACATTCCTTTGAACTCCACCTCAGAAAAGAAAGAGTATCCAATTGACCCATCTCTCCCCGACATTAAGAACAGCATTTATTCTACTGATGAGTTCCGGATGTTCTCATTCAAGGTCCGCCCTTGCTCAAGGGCGTATTCCCATGATTGGACCGAGTGCCCTTTTGTTCATCCAGGAGAAAATGCACGCAGAAGGGATCCCAGGAAATACCATTATAGCTGCGTACCTTGCCCTGATTTCCGTAAAGGTGCTTGTAGACGAGGGGACATGTGTGAATACGCCCATGGCGTTTTTGAGTGCTGGCTCCATCCGGCGCAATATCGTACACGCCTGTGCAAAGATGGTACAGGCTGTGCTAGGCGTGTTTGCTTTTTCGCCCATACCCCTGAGGAGCTTAGGCCATTGTACGTCTCCACCGGTTCGGCTGTCCCATCTCCTAGGTCCTCTGCTGCTGGTGCGAGTGTTATGGACATGGCTGCAGCTTTGAACCTTCTGCCTGGTTCACCATCATCCGTCTCTGTGATGTCACCTTCTGCTTTCAATCAGCAAATGTCTCCATCTGGAAATGGTGGTCCACACTCTTCTGTTGGTTGGCCTCAGCCAAATGTGCCAACCCTTCACCTTCCGGGAAGCAACCTCCAATCAAGCCGTCTTAGATCCTCTCTCAGCGCCAGGGACATTCCGCCAGATGATTTGAGCATGCTGCAAGATTTTGAGTCCCAACAACTGCTGAATGACTTGGCTTGTTACTCACAGTCGCGCCCTGGTTCACTCTCTTTGAACCGTCCTCGGTCCAAAACGCTTGCTCCTGCAAATCTTGAAGATCTTTTTTCGGCCGAGCTTACTTCATCTCCCCGATACTCCGACCAGGCTGCATCTTCTGGCGTCTTTTCGCCATCACACAAATCTGCTGTTCTCAATCAGTTCCAACAGCAGCAAAGCGTGCTTTCTCCCATCAATACGAACGTCTACTCACCAAAGAATGTTGACCATGCCTTGTTGCAGGCTTCGTTTGGCGTGTCGTCACCTGGAAGAATGTCGCCAAGAAGCATGGATCCAATATCTCCGATGGGCGCCAGGCTTTCTGCATTTGCTCAGCGTGAGAAGCAGCATCAACAGCTGCGTAGTCTCAGCTCCCGAGATCTTGGTGCAAACAGCCCTTTCAATGTTGGATCACCTGTGAATACTACCACTTCCTCCTCTTGGTCTAAATGGGGATCTCCAACTGGAAAAGTAGATTGGTCCGTTAATGCGGACGAGTTTGGGAAACTGAAAAGGTCGTCGTCTTTTGAGCTCAATAACAACGGTGCTGAGGAGCCTGACCTGTCATGGGTGCAGTCTCTTGTGAAGGAATCACCACCTGAGATGATGAAAAACAAGTCGGCGGCACCACCACCTTCTGGTAATGCCGCTGCACCATCCGGTGAGGTTGAATCAAGTGATCATTCAGTATTAGGTGCTTGGCTGGAGCAGATGCAACTTGATCAGCTCGTAGCTTAAGCAAACGAGATGATGAAGAAAAAAGAAATTCATTTTCAATTAGATGTTGACAGAAGAAACTCATTTCTAGATATATATAAGTATATATTCTTTTGGGGTGTTGATGCGGTTCGTATAACAGGCAGGCGGCTGAATTTATATTCTTTTGGGACGAAAAAAAACAACAAAGAAAGATAATTTGAAAGCTTCTTGTAATGGCAGAAAGGCAGCAGCAGCAGCAGCAGCTGGTTGGGTATTGTTTCCTCCTCCTCCTTATCTGTTCTGGTATAATTCTAGCATTACTACATTTCTTTACAATCTTTATATGTTTCATTTTATGCTGAAACAATTTCAATTTTCTTTAATATTCCCTTTTGGCTAAAACCATCAACTGATCCTGAAAGATGTTGGGATTTATGCTACTTAATTTCTGACTCTTTTGGTCAAGCCTTTTATGATGTAAAACATATATTAAAGCTATTATTTCATTTTCTTACATTCATGTGTATCTTGGCTACATGCCTTCATTTGGCTGTGGGATAGGGGGTAGGATGATGTGGGTGGGTGGTACTTGGCAAATCAAATTGGTGAGGAAATTCTGGTGTTGAAAGTGACCAAAATTTGTTTTGTGAGAGGATGAGGGGGGCCTGGGGTTGTGGTGTCTCTTCCATGGTCGGGACATGACGTTTGGCGTAACGCTATTTTGTATCCTTTTAACGTCAAAATCAAGTGAATTCATGCATTGAATATTAAAAAAGTAGGTGTAATGTGGGGTGCATTAAGCTATGGGACTTGCAACATCTTACCTTTTACCGTATGTGTCAAGTTGCTTTAGCCTATGTATGGCAAACGATAAGCTAGTTTATGGCTGCCTTATCACTTGATCACTGATAAGCTAGCTGATAACTTTTAAGGCAACTGATGATTAATAAGCTAGATTCATTAAAAACCAGCTGATAAGGTAGCCTATGACTGTAAAATGATAGAAAAAACATGATTGGTAATGTAAAAAGTAGAACGTTAGTGAGAGTAGCTTTTCAAAAAGCTAGCTTATAGCTTACAAGTTGGCTTAGAGCATCTCCAACAGGTTTGCTATAATTTTACTAAAATAGCAAATGAAATGTCAAAATCTCTAAAACTTTATTTTTCCATCTCCAACAGCTTTTCTATTATAGAGATTCTATCATCACTTATATTATTAAAATATACTTACATTTATTATTCCAATGAATTTTTTAAAAAAAAATTAAACAATCAAATTATTCTATTGGTGGAAAATAAAAAGTAATACTTTCTCTCTCCTATTTTAGAGAATTTAGAGAATTCTCTAAATTTAGAGAAAACCCAAGTTTTTTCTATTTTAGCAATCATTTTAGCAAACCTGTTGGAGCAATTTAGGGAAAAAAAACATCAATTTTTCTATTATAGCAAACCTGTTGGAGATGCTCTAATGATCCATCTAAATATGTACCTGACTTCTAAGCTGACTTATAAGGTAGCTTATTTTTACCAAAAAATGCCTTAATGAAATCAGAAGTCGAATGGTTTGATGTAGCAATGACCCAGCATTTTAGGCTATTTAAATATCGAAATTTTTTCGTTTTTCTCTATGGTGTATGATGCAACGATTCATATATAAATATCACATCTCAACATGGTTGGTCATATTTTTTTTCAAGCAAATTCATTAATCAACGGCCTTAGGGGCTTGCTCTCAAAATCGGCCATTGTTAGCATAAACACATGATTTTCGATTTCGTTTTCCTTTTAGTAATTAGAAAAGTCTGAAATAATAATAAAGTTAAAAAGATTTATATTTATTTTAAAATTTTGTTATTTAAAGAAATACATTAACAAAAAAAGGAGTAAATTACATATTTGGTCCTGTGGGTTACACTTAATTGCACTGTTGGTCCCTGTTTTAAAATAATTATGAATTTGGTTCACATGGTTTACATTTTCTCACGCCTTTGGTCCATCTTTCTAATACCATTAAATGATTCAGTTAGACTAAGGCATTGTTTGGTAAAAATAAGCTAGCTTTTAAACTAGCTTATTTTCTGTGTACATGTTTGGTAAGACCAAAAGTAGCTTATAAGCTAGCTTATAAGTTAGCTTTTTGATAAGCTACTTTGAGGAGCTTATGAGGAGCTTTTTGTGACTTTTTTCAATTATACCCCTTATTAATATTAACTATTATTAATTAAAATTATATAATAGTTATTAAAAGATAATTAATTATTAATTATTAATAAATAATTATTATTAACAAATAGAGAAAATAATTGTTTTAGCCAAAAATAAATACCCAATTTACCTCCTTCCCACTCTCTCCCACCGGTAACCAAAATACTCATCGGTGTGTTCCAGGCCGGCCGCTCTCCGGCGCCGGCAGCCGCTCCACAGCGGTTTTCGGCAAAAATTCATGTGGGCCGCTTGGAGCGGCCCAGTCACCCTCTATATATTAATTGTTGCAAAAGAAATAATAAAACCTCTTCCAGCCTAATGGTAGAACGTGTAACCTTTACATAAGTAGCCTGGGTTCGATTTATGGCCAAAACATTCTTTTTTTTAAATAAAGTAGTAAATTACAAATTTGGTCCCTGTGGTTTGATTCAATGCCATGTAGAGCGCATATCATGGACTGGGCCGCTCCGAGCGGCCGGGCTTGGAGCGGCCCAAATGAATTATGTCGGATTTCGTTATTCTCACCGGAAACCGCCGTGGAGCGGCTGCCGGCGCCGGAGAGCGGCCGGCCTGGAGCGCACCGGTGGGTATTTTGGTTACCGATGGGAGAGAGTGGGTAGGAGGTAAATTGGGTATTTATTTTTGGCTAAAACAATTACTTTCTCTAACAAATATTAATTTGTAATAATTAAAATTATATATTAATTATATTATATTATACATTATTTATTTCAAAAGTTATTAATTATATTAGATATTATTTAATATTTTTAAATATTAAAAAACAAATATAATAACTTTTAAAATGTTATATAGTTAAAACATGTTAAATACTTTAATAAAAAAATATCTATATCTAGTTGTTTAGTTATATATATTTTTTAAATTATTAATTATTTAAGATATGTGAAGTTGATCAATTTTATTTTTATTTTTATTATACTCAATATTAATTTAAATTATAAGTTTAATATAGATTTTCTTTAATTTTTTTTAAAGTTTGTTTTAACAAATTCTAAATTTACAGTGTGTATATAATAATAGAATATTGATAATAAATTCTATATTATTTTAATATATTATATTACATAATTTTTTTTATTGTTTGTATTATTTAACATGTATTATTGGAAATTTATTTTAATTATATTATTAAAATTTTGTTTTAATTATATTATAAAATACTTGTACATACTCATAAGCTAGTTTTTACCAAACATGACTTGTGCATAAGCTAGCTTATCAGCTACCAGCTAGCTTATCAGCTACCAGCTAGCTTATCAGTCACCAGCTAGCTTATCAGCTATCAGCTAGCTTATCAGTCATCAGCTAGCTTATCAGCTAGCTTACCAAACATAGCCTAAGTTAACTCTAAGGGTAATTTAGTCAAATTCCCAATCTTCTTGATAACAGTAAAGTAATCTCAATCAGGGATTCCAAAGAAGACTATTTTGACCACAAAAGTCAAAATCAATCTCGTATTTGAATACGATTGCAAATGCCCATTACCAATTTACCATTTTTCAAAGAAATACCTCATAGAAGAAAATATATAAAATTTACCATTCTTCTTTGTTATTTCATAAAATATATAAAACAAAATGAAAAGTCCATTTTCCCAAAAAATATAAAAAGCGAAAATATATCCAAAAGACATATTCATTCCTCATAAATTTTATAGGGACCAGATATTAAAATTTACCAATCTTCTTTGTTATTTCATAAAATATATAAAACAAAATGAAAAGTTCATTTTCCCAAAATATATAAAAAACGAAAATATATCCAAAAGACATATTCATTCCACTAATACAAAATTATTAAATGTATTTTTTTCAATACAGATAGAGAGAAATGTTTGAAAGGAGAAGTGTTAAAAAAATGAGAAGTAGAAAAGTGATCTTAACACTCATCCGATCAATAAAAGCGGCTTTGATCGGTCATTGAAGACGCGATCACGGAGGATTGACACGATTCATGGAGGGTGGAGACGATTCAAAGTGGATGACCAGTGAAAGCCGCTTTTATTGATCGGATGAAAGTTCAAATATGAACTCAATTTTGGTTGTGAACATGATGACGAATCTTAGCCACTCATCCGGTCCGGTCCCCTCCTTTAAATCTCCATCCTCTCATGAATTGCGTTAATCCTCCGTGATCGCATCCGCCGTAACCAAAGATGTGGGCTGAGATTGATCCTCGTGTTCACAACCAAAATTGAGTTCACATGTCAATTTTGGTTGTGAACATAAGGACCAATCTCAACCACTCATCCGGCCAATAAAGGCGGCTTTGACCGGATCCCATCCTTTAATAATCTCCACCCTCCCGTGAATCACGTCAATCTTCCGTGATAAAGTCCACCGTAACCGAAGATGTGTGACTGAGATTCGTCCTCACGTTCACAACCAAAATTGAGTTCACATTTGAAATTGCACCACACACACACACACACACACACACACACACACACATAGGGGCCTTCAAGAGAAAACCAAAACCATTTTATTAGTGAAAACTTGAGGACTAATCTAAGCCTTTGATCTAAAAAGGGCATGATCGTCATTTGGTAATATAAAAAATTCGTAGTTCATTCACTATATGAATATTCATATTTCATATTCAGCATATGAATATTCATATTCACCTTATGAATTTTCAGATTCAGTAGATGAATATTATATTCATCTTATGAATCTGGAAATTTACCAGATGAAACATATAAAAATTCATTCACCATATGAATATTCATATTCACCTTATGAATATTCAAATTGACTCTAAATTCACCTTATGAATACAAAACAAAAATGTCCATTTACATTTAAATTCATCTAATGAATACTGTTGTTTTGCGTAATAAATGCCTAAGCACCACAGGCCTAGTCCAAGTATAAACTAGACGTGCGTTCGCTAACTCAAGTAATAATGTGGTAAGCCACGTATCGTTCCACAGGGATCGGCGGTATCGAGATTTAGAAAAATTGTCCTTTAGTCCGGTGCAAAGTTTTATAAAGGTTGAATTGATTTGTTTGGAGAATTAACAGGATAAATAACAGAAAATTAAATGACAGATATTTAAATGACAGATAAATAAAGACAAGTAAATAAAATGACAGATATGAAATGACAGGTATATAAATGACAGATAAATGAAAGATTTAATTAATAATGAGAAAAAGATGGGTACGGGTGCAAACTTTTGCCCAAGAGACCGTTTGACAAGATTTGGTTAACGTGACCGGTTCGTAAATAACTCCTAAACAACTTTCTCCTCTCGAAGCTCCATTATAAAGGTTTACAAACTAGTTTTATTACAAAGTTTTCACAATTAATATTTCCCAATTTGTTAACTTTACCAAGTGGACCTTATAGATCCTAGCTCGGTCCAACAAAAGGAGATGCCCAAATCTCTTCGTGACACCCGCTTGAGGACACTTTTTGCCTTGGTTCAATTATGCAACAACCCGAATCTCTCCGTGATTATTAAAGGTTTTCTCAAACTCTTTTTGCATCATTCAAGCCGTGTTTCGAACCCGCCCCTCTCGAGGTCTTAGGTCTAACATGAACACTTACAAGTGATCAACTTGTCCGCGTTGAGATAACGTCCTGACTTAGAATGACCAAACGAGAAAATATTAAAAGATGAAAACACCCAAAATGTCACATTTAGGCCTCTCGGGCTTTGCTCGCACCCACACCCAAGGATGGGGTTTAGCTACTGCCCATAAAGAAAAATAAGATGAGGTTTTTAGTTAAAAGAAACTGTATTTAAACTGGAAAAAGATAAACAGTGGCGATGTGTCACCACTGAGGCTACAGTATAGTAACTGAAAATGCTGAAATTAAAATGCTGGAATTTAAATTACAAACTAAACTAGACTAGATAGAAGTGTCTTGAGAAATCTGAAGTGAGAGTGTAGAGGATGGTGAGAAAAATTGTGTATCTTTGTTGAATGCCCATGACCTCCTTTTATAATAGCAAAAAGCAAGGTTAATAACCAAAGGTTACTTCACCTTTTTTACTTTTGCATATTATATCATTTTTAGCCATCACCTACTTCCACCTCTTTATAGAAGTTGACTTTTGCTTGTCCCCCATGCTCTTCTCTGCTAATTTGATCTTCCATAATAAATAAATCCGAAATTCCCTTCTAAAACCTGCACATACGAACCTTCACTGTGGTGACATCCCACATAGTAAAAAATGCCTTAAAACTTGACTTTTTAGCTATTTCCTATCTCAGTGGGTGAATGAGACCAAAGAAAGTATTCAGGCTTCAAATGGATGATTTGAGAAGGGTTAGATGAGAAAAAGGGTGTTAAAAAGTGAAAATAACACGAGAAAAACGAGGGTTATCACCTCCTCAAACTTAGGACCATTACTTGTCCTCAAGTAATGAGAAGGTGGAGAAGAAACGAAAAGGAAACAAAAATTTTGGCAAAAGTGAAAGGATGACTTACTTTGTTGCAACTTCCTGGTGCGTGCGTCAAGCTTTCCCGTAAAAGAATGGTTTTGATCCGCGGGGCTTGATCGGGTGAGTGTATAAGGCTTTGTGTATGATTCTTTGAATCATTTCCCTTTTTCCAACTATGTTGGAAATGCTAAACCGAATATATATATTATTTTGTATTTTGGGTTTTTCTAGCTTTTTCAATTTTTGTGTTTGGTTTTTGGGTGGTTTTTTTTTCTTTTTTTTTTTTTGAAAATATCACTTGGATATTTTTATTTGGTAAATGAAAGTTACCAAGGGATAAAATACCAAGGTGACTTCCTCCTCCTCAAACTTAGAACATAGCGATGTCTTCATTGCTAAAAAAACGGAGGTTTATTTGGGTAATGGTTTAGGTGACAAAAATGGGAAAGTGTTTGGGCCTAGTTCAAAAGATGGCCCACATCCTATCAAAAACCATTAATTTGTAAGGAAAGCTTGTAACGAGCACCTGAAAAGAATTAAACAACATATACACAAGATATACATAAAATCCTGCCATCACATACGATTACCAAAATAACGGGGTAAGTGTACGAAGAACAAGTCACAACAAAAATCACCCAAGTGTTAGGCAAGCATGAACAGGAAAATATAAACAAGTTTCAACCCAAAAGAACTGGAAATAGCCAAAAAGTCAGTTTATGCATAATGACCACTGTGGGATACCACCACAGATAGTTCCAGTGCCTGCAAAAACGATCAAGGGTCAGTCTTGGGGACGTCGGCAGTAGCGTCCATGTTGATGTCAACAGAGGTGGCTGGTGGATCAGGTGGAACAGTAGCCGCGGCAGCCGTGGAGGGGGCGGTTTGTGGCATCTCACTTCCTTCGGGCAATCCGAGGTATCTCTCGAGACGAGACAAACGAACGCTGAAGTCATCCAAATTCCCACGTACGTGGGTCAGAACCTGGTGGATTTTAAAGAGATGGGTGTTATGGGCCTCCATGTGCTCGGTTTGGGCCGCCATGTGGTCCATCAAAGGTTGCGCCCAAGACGGGATCACCGGTTGAGTCGACGGGCCTGCTTCGAAGTCATTGGCAGCTTCTGGTTCAGATTGCGGGTGCAGAGATGGTCGGGCAGAGGACGGACGTTGTCGGCGTCGGGTCCGGCCTTTGCGTTGCGGTGGCAGTGCGGGCATAGCTTGAGGCACAAAATCCGGATTGTGAGTCACCATGCGTCGGATGGTACCTAAATCGATCTGCGAAGGACTAGAATAAACACGATCAGTTGGGAGAGTCGGAACACCAAAGTGTCGACACATCCGAGTAATCAGCCCCGGGAAGATGATCGTGGTGGTGGGTTGTGTTGCGTGATCATCCAACATGGTGCGGACAATGGGCCCCATATTGACCTCCAAATTCTTGAAAATGCAATACATCATAATGACCCGTTCTTTGGGAAGGGACGAATCATGCTTGGTTGGGAGGAGATTATGACGCACATACTGAAACCACAAGCTAGGCACGAAATCCAAATCATACGGCCGCATAATGGCCTGGTTTCGTTCCACGTGCCAAGTCCGACCGTCCATAAGTAACAACCGTTCCATTTCCCGCTCTTGTTCGAAGGAGATCCCTTGAGTGACAAAACGTTGGTACCAACAATCCGCGGGTGGTGTAAGACCCAACAGATTGTTGATAATGTCCGGTGAACAAATAATAGGGACTCCTCGGACCATGAGCTCATCACCCTCGGTGGTAGCCAAAATATCAAAAACCTCGCGTACCAAAGTTTCGTTTATCGGAACGGGGGTCGGGATTATGTCATTCCACCGCTGAAAAGTCAGATGGTCGGATATGTGGGGATAATACTCGACGAGAGATTTGTGAAAAGATCTCTCTTTGACCATTTGACGTTCCCGACCCGAGGCTTTACCCGGCGGTTTCTTACGTTTCTTTGTTTTCTTTTTCGACTCCGGAA
This sequence comes from Centaurea solstitialis, assembly GCA_030169165.1. Taxonomy (NCBI): domain Eukaryota; kingdom Viridiplantae; phylum Streptophyta; class Magnoliopsida; order Asterales; family Asteraceae; genus Centaurea; species Centaurea solstitialis. The sequence goes on from CM058042.1 coordinate 84,957,091, forward strand.
CTAAAGAGGCATCCGAATCTGTGGAAGACTCGAATGGGACCTCTTGAGTTACGAAAGCCGGATCATCATCAGAGGATGGACTAGATAGCGTACCTGGGCCACTGTGGGAAGTGCCCACATCGGCTAACTTTTGACTTTTGCGCGGGCCCTCTCGCGGGACCACAACCTTTTTACCCTTCCCTTTGTCTGCCGCTTTCTGTCTCTTTGGGGGAACAAATCCAAAATCAGAAGAATCACGATCTTTGTCGGGAGGATTGTCGGTTAAATAGGCGGCAACATCAACATCTTCTTCCGGACTCCTATTAATATCGATCGATGGCATCCCCTTTTCTGGTGCAGGTTCAGCTAGGGTTTGGGGTTGAGTGGGGGTGGTGTTTGGAATGATGGTGATTTGGGGAGTAGGTAAGGATACGGAGGGGGTGGCCGATGGGTGAGAGATGGTGGTGGAGGTGGTGGAGGTGGTGGCCGTGGCTTCCCGGCGCCGTCTGTGGCGTTCGGTTTGCTGAGCCAAGAGAAATCGGAGCCTCGCCTCATTCTCTTCCACGGTGTTGATTAAAGGGTGGGCGTCAAAGGAGCTTACGAAATCTCGCGTCACCGGAGTGGATGACGGCGAGGTTTCCTCGGCCCGGATAGTGGAGACAGAGGTCGCATGGGTTGGGGAAACAGGAGGGTTACGGGTCGGCATAAAGACCTCCATCCGCTCCACCACGTCGGGGTGGAGGACGGCGGTGGTTGGAGAAGTGCCTTCGAGGGTTCGGCCGGCGAAGGGATTGGGGGTGGAGATGGGAATGGTGGCTACGGCTACAATGGTAGGGTTGTTTAGGTTGGCGATGGCACGAGTGATGATAGAACGAGTGATCTCACCTAGGGTCGCCGTCGATGATGCGGTGGTTGGTTGCGTCGCTTGCGTCGCTAGCGTAGTCGCGGTGGTGGAAGTGGAAAAGGCGGTTGGTGGGTGGCGATGCAAACTCCCACGGCGGCTCGCGATTATAGCTCGGCGAGTGAAACCGCCGGATGGAGAATCGTAGCCGGAGCCGTACCCCGTCGGAGCGTTATGCGACGGCGAGGCGAACGGCGACGGCGTGTGGGATGGTGGTTGCGACGCGATAGCCGGCTGAGGGAGGGGTTGCGACGGCGCAACGGTGGCTGGAGTGATGGCGGACGACGGTGGCGCTTCGGTGGTCTCTGGTGGTGGTTTGGTGGTCTCACCGGCGATTTGGCCGGCGGTGACCACGACTTTCTTTCTTGCCATCGGAAACCGAAAGGATAGAGAGGATGATGGAGGGTTTCTTGGGAGTGAAAAAGTTAAAGTAAAAAAAAGATAAGGGTTTGGGTGGTTTTGAAAAAGAAAATCTAAAAGGGAAAAATGGAATTTTGAAAAAGGAGGTTAAAAGGGGTAATTAATTGAAAAAGAGAAGTGAAAGTAAAGGTTTAGTTGAAAACTAGTTAAAAGGAAACTAAGTGGGGAAAATTTTAGTTTGTAAAAGATAAGGTTTTTTAAAACAAATCTTAAAAAAATTAAAAAGTGTTTTAAAAATTAAAAAAAAAGAAAATGGGTGAAAGGTGAAAAAGAAGTAGTTTAAAATTCAAATAGGGATTTTTAGGGTAGTGGGAGGGAAAAAAGTGACGGTTTTAGGGAAATGGGAGGGAAGGTAGGATGAGAAAGGTGGGGTAGTGGGTAGGTTAGGTGGCTAATTGGTGTGATGACAAGTGGCACATGGGGGAAGACTTTCATAATAAAATAAGGGGATGACATCTACTTTGTACTTTGAGAAGACTTTTTGATGATTAAAAAGAACAAGAGTTGTGTAAGGTGTGGGTCCCATTTTTTTTTTTGGTTTTGTCTTAAAAAGTAGAGACGCCAACACTTGTGCTTTTTCTCACCAACTCACACTTGCTGCAGCACTTTCTACTGACTTTGGGTAGAACCTTTTCCACAACAACCCAGACCCATGAGGCAATTCCTTTATCCACTGACATACGGAGCTCTCATCCCACTGTGGTGACTTTGACAAACTTCAGACCTTCGGGAAGGTAATGCTTCACCCGATGCCCGTTAACACGAAACGTACTACCATCTTGAGGGTTTATCAAATCAATGGTTCCAGAGAGACCAACTTTGTCAATGGTAAACGGTCCGGACCAACGGGACTTGAGTTTGCCCGGGAATATTTTAAAACGAGAGTTGAAAAGTAACACTTTTTGTCCTTCCGTAAAAGTACGATGATTTATCCTCCGATCATGCCAAACCTTGGTTTTTTGCTTGTAAATTTTGGCATTTTCGTAGGCATGGAAGCGTACTTCGTCCAACTCAACAAGTTGTAATTTTCTTTTTATTCCCGCGGCATCCTCCGCCATATTCAATTCTTTTATGGCCCAAAATGCTTTGTATTCAAGTTCTAACGGGAGATGACAAGCTTTCCCAAACACGAGGCGATACGGTGACATGTCCAAGGGTGTTTTGTATGCGGTGCGGTATGCCCAAAGTGCATCATCCAATTTTAACGATCAATCCTTACGGTTTGGCTTGACAACTTTTTCCAAAATGGATTTTATTTCACGGTTTGATAGTTCGGCAAGTCCATTTGTTTGTGGATGGTAAGCGGTCGCTATGCGATGTTGGATGTTGTATTTGTTCAAAACCGCACTTAACACTCTATTAACAAAATGCGTCCCTTCGTCACTAATTAAAGCACGAGGGGTCCCAAAACGGACAAAGATGTTTTTATGCAAAAAGTTTATCACCGTTTTCACATCGTTACGGGGGCAAGCAATGGCTTCTACCCATTTCGAGACATAGTCAACAGCGACCAAAATGTACTGGTTGTGAAAAGACATCGAGAATGGTCCCATGAAATCAATACCCCAAACGTCGAAAAGTTCAACTTCTAGGATATTATTCAACGGCATCTCATTTCTTTGAGACACATTTCCGGTCCTTTGACAACGGTCGCACTTTTTCACAAACTCAAACGAATCTTTAAAGATCGTTGGCCAGAAGAACCCACTTTGCAAAATTTTAGCGGCCGTTCGTTGGCCACCGAAATGACCACCGTACGGTGACGCATGACATTCTTGAAAAATACTGTGTTGTTCCCAGTCTGGCACGCAACGTCTCAAGATTTGATCCGCCCCCATTTTGAAAAGATGAGGGTCATCCCAAATGTACTGCGTACTTTCATGAAGAAACCTTTTAAACTGTTGGGTTTTGAAATCATACGGCTTTAGCCCACTAGCGAGGTAGTTGGCCAAATCCGCATACCAAGGTGTTGTTTCTTCTTGAAAGTGCCGGATTGCTAAAATTTGTTCATCCGGGAAAATTTCTTTCATCTCATGATTTCCTCCATTTGAAACTTTACCCTCAATGCGAGAAAGATGATCCGCGACTTGATTTTCCGTCCCTTTCCGATCAATTATCTCAAGGTCAAATTCTTGTAACAGAAGGACCCAACGAATGAGTCTAGGCTTTGCATCCGCCTTACTCATGAGATATTTGATAGCGGAATGGTCGGTATGCACAATCACTTTGGCACCAATGAGATAGGATCTAAAACGGTCAAACGCGAATACTACCGCAAGCAACTCTTTTTCCGTGGTGGTATAATTAATTTGTGCATCAATTAAAGTTTTGCTTGCGTAGTAAATTGGGTGAAATATTTTTTCGCGTTTTTGACCCAAAACTGCACCTACGGCCCAATCGCTTGCATCACACATAACCTCGAAAGGTAACTTCCAATCTGGTGCAACGACAATTGGGGCCGTGACAAGTGCTTTTTTTTATCTTTTCAAAGGCCACTTTGCACTCCGAGGTGAATTCGAAAGCTTGGTCAGCATGCAACAAGTTACATAGCGGTTTTGTAATTTTTAAAAAATCTTTAATGAACCGTCTATAGAACCCAGCGTGACCTAAGAGGCTTCCTTTGACTGAAGAAGGTTCGGGCAATTGCATAATAACTTCTAATTTTGCTTTGTCAATTTCCAAACCTCTCGGTGAAACTAAGTGTCCTAAAACTATCCCCTCTTGGACCATGAAGTGACATTTTTCCCAATTTAAAATCAAGTCATGAGATTCGCACTTTTCTAAACATTTTTTCAAGTTCACAAGGCAGTTTTCAAAGGAGGTTCTAATTACTGAAAAGTCATCCATGAACGCTTCCATGGTGTCTTCAATCATATCTGAAAAGATTGACATCATACACCTTTGGAAGGTAGCGGGGGCATTACACAAACCAAAGGGCATTCGTCGAAACGCAAAAGTACCATAAGGACAAGTGAAAGTAGTTTTCTCTTGGTCCTCGGGTGCTATTTGAATTTGATTATACCCCGAATATCCATCCAGAAAACAAAAGAATTCTTTTCCCGCAAGTCTATCAAGCATTTGGTCTATAAAAGGTAACGGGAAATGGTCTTTCTTTGTTGCCAGATTTAATTGTTTATAGTCCATGCAAATGCGCCAACCGGTTACGGTTCGGGTCGGAATGAGCTCATTTTTGTCATTGGTGATCACCGTAGTGCCACCTTTTTTTGGAACACATTGGACTGGGCTCACCCAACTACTACTGGAAATGGGGTATATAATACCCGCGTCAAGCCACTTCAAGATTTCCTTTTTAACCACTTCCTTCATCATTGGATTAAGTCTCCTTTGGGGTTGTGCCTTGCCAACGCTATTTTCTTCCAAGATTATCTTATGTTGGCATATGGATGGACTTATTCCTCTAATGTCGGCTATGGTCCAACCTAGTGCTCTCTTATGGTCTCTCAAAAGATCCAGTAACTTTGTCTCTTGGTCAGGATCTAACTTAGACGAAATGATCACGGGTAACTTCTCGTCTTCCAAAAGATAAGCATACTTAAGATGACTAGGTAAAGTATTTAACTCTAACTCAGGTGGCTGGACAATGGATGGGGGTTGACTGGGTCTGTTCTTAAAGTCTAACTGTTTAAACACAACAGCTACATCTTCCTGCAAACTGTCATCAAAGGTCAGTTCATCACTCACCACTGTGGTGAATTCCTCACCACACTCAGCTAAGTCCAGGTCCAGGTCTATATCAACAACACTTACTGCTGAACAGTCCTCTATTCCTCCATAACACTTAAGGGAATTGAACACATTGAAAGTCACTTGCTGATCGTTTACCCGCATAGTGAGCTCTCCCTTATGGACATCAATTAAGGCTCTTCCCGTAGCAAGAAAGGGACGTCCCAAAATAATTGGAACTTTCTTATCGACTTCACAATCTAGGATTATAAAGTCAGCGGGGAAGATGAACTTATCTACCTTAACCAAAATGTCCTCTATTTTGCCTTTTGGGTATGCTATCGAACGGTCTGCTAACTGTAAGGTCACAGTTGTGGGACGGACTTCTCCAATTCCTAACTTGTTGAAAACGGACAGAGGCATGAGGTTAATGCTCGCACCTAGATCACACAAGGCAAGTCCAACTTCTTGACCCTCAATAGAACACGGGATGGTGAAACTTCCCGGGTCTTTGAGTTTTGGTGGAATCTTACAATTAAGGATCGCACTACACTCTTGGGTCAATGCTACGGTCTCAAACTCATTCAACTTTCTCTTTTTGCTTAATATGTCTTTCAAGAATTTAACATAGTTCGGAATTTGCTCAAGAGCTTCTACCAAAGGTATGTTAATATGGAGTTGTTTAAAGATGTCCAAGAAATTCTTAAACTGCTTATCCATATTTTTGTTCTTTAGTCTGCCTGGAAAAGGGAGGTCTCTCAAATCTGGTTCCGGTTGTTGGGACTTTTTACCCTTACTTGCGGTGATGGTAGTGACAGGTGGTGGTTGGACTACTACGGGTTCTAGTACAGCAGGGGCACTAGAAGCTTTCAGTGGTGCAACTGAAGTGGATGGTACATCAGATCCGGAAGGTGTGACTTTGGTGGGAGGAAACAATGTTGGAAATTTGTTTTTGTCAAAAGCATGGGATGTTCCCTCCTCACTTTGTGTGATAGGTATATCAACTAAACCATTACTACTTCTCAAAGTCACGGCCTTGACAAACTCCTTTGAGCCATTCCTAGGGTTTTCGGTATTGCTAGGTAAGGTTCCAGGTGGTCGTCCCTTAAGTTCACTAACCTCGTTGGCTAGTTGACTCATTTGAGTTTCTAGTCCTCTTAAGGTTGCATTGGTTTGATTCATGTAACCCTGTGTGTGTGTCACAAAACTGCTGGTCTGAGCCATGAAGCCTTTAAACATAGATTCCAAAGAACCAGTGTCTGTTGGTTCTGGCTGCTGTTTGGGGACCTGCTGTTGTGGTGACTGACAAGTGTGGTGAGTTTGGCCAATTTGTGCATTCTGATGGTACTGCTGTTGCTGCTGTATGTTTTGATCAAATCCTGCTGGATTGTGTGGTCTGTTTTGTCCAGAACTTCCCCCAAAGGGTTGTTGCACATTGTTACTCTTGTAGGACAAATGCGGGTGATCACGCCACCCGGGGTTGTAGGTCTGGGAGTACGGATTGTACTTGGGGTTGTTTCCTACATAGTTGACTGCTGCGGGGTTTTCGGGACAATCTTCAAAAGGATGATCTTCTTCACAATTCGCACACATTTCATTTCCTGAAGGAATTGTTTGGTTAGGTTTTAAATTGTTTTTAACCAAATTTGTTAAAGCAACAATCTGTGCGTTTAGTGAAGCGATCGCATCAAGATCTTGGGTACTTGACACACTTTTCTGGGGTAGCTTTCGCGGATCTGACCATTCAGAACTATTGTTTGCAATTTTGTCCAACAAAGCATGTGCATTGTTGTAGGTCAGATCGGTAAAAGAACCTCCGGCCGTTGCGTCAATCATACCCTTATCGGTGCTGGAAAGTGCGTTGTAAAAAGTTTCCAATTGGATGCAATGGGGAATACCATGATGTGGACACTTCCGGAGAAGATCCTTATAGCGTTCCCATGCATCTGACACTGATTCATCCGATTCTTGAGAAAACATTGAAATGGCATTCCTTAGCTTTGCATTCCTCGTGGGTGGAAAATACTTTTTCAAAAATTTCGTGACAAGATCATCCCACGAGGTAATGGAATGTGGTGGTTGTGAACTTAACCAATCTTTTGCTTTATCTTTTAGCGAGTACGTGAAAAACAAAAGTCGCATGGTTTCTTGGTCAACCCCTCGAGCTCGGAAAGAATCCACAACTTCCAAATATGATCTTAAATGTAAGTGTGGGTCATCCGAATTGTGTCCACTAAACTGGCCGATTGTACCAAGCATGGTGAACATCAATTGTTTAGGCTCGAAAGATTGCGTGGTGAAATTTGCGGCTAGAACACTCGAGTTTAAAAGAGAAAACTCGGGTGTTGCATAGTCTCTTATGCCTCGATCTTTGTCGTCGGCAATTTTGATCGTGTTCTCACGAGGAGGGGGATCGAGTGGTGGATTTCCAGCCATTCTCCTACCTCGTCGACCACGTCGAACCACTTTTAAAATGAAAACTCGCGACTCGGATTCAAGTTCAAATCAATATCTCAGAAAATTGCGCCAATCCCCGGCAACGGCGCCAAAAACTTGTTGTTTCGCGTAATAAACGCCTAAGCACCACAGGCCTAGTCCAAGTATAAACTAGACGTGCGTTCGCTAACTCAAGTAATAATGTGGTAAGCCCACGTATCGTTCCACAGGGATCGGCGGTATCGAGATTTAGAGAAATTGTCCTTTAGTCCGGTGCAAAGTTTTATAAAGGTTGAATTGATTTGTTTGGTGAATTAACAGGATAAATAACAGAAAATTAAATGACAGATATTTAAATGACAGATAAATAAAGACAAGTAAATAAAATGACATATATGAAATGACAGGTATATAAATGACAGATAAATGAAAGATTTAATTAATAATGAGAAAAAGATGGGTACGGGTGCAAGCTTTTGCCCAAGAGACCGTTTGACAAGATTTGGTTAACGTGACCGGTTCGTAAATAACTCCTAAACAACTTTCTCCTCTCGAAGCTCCATTACAAAGGTTTACAAACTAGTTTTATTACAAAGTTTTCACAATTAATATTTCCCAATTTGTTAACTTTACCAAGTGGACCTTATAGATCCTAGCTCGGTCCAACAAAAGAAGATGCCCGAATCTCTTCGTGACACCCGCTTGAGGACACTTTTTGCCTTGGTTCAATTATGCAACAACCCGAATCTCTCCGTGATTATTAAAGGTTTTCTCAAACTCTTTTTGCATCATTCAAGCCGTGTTTCGAACCCGACCCTCTGGAGGTCTTAGGTCTAACATGAACACTTACAAGTGATCAGCTTGTCCGCGTTGAGATAACGTCCCGACTTAGAATGACCAAACGAGAAGATATTAAAAGATGAAAACACCCAAAATGTCACATTTAGGCCTCTCGGGCTTTGCTCGCACCCACACCCAAGGATGGGGTTTAGCTACTGCCCATAAAGAAAAATAAGATGAAGTTTTTACTTAAAAGAAACTGCATTTAAACTGGAAAAATATAAACAGTGGCGATGTGTCACCACTGAGGCTACAGTATAGTAACTAAAAATGCAGAAATTAAAATGCTGGAATTTAAATTACAAACTAAACTAGACTAGATAGAAGTGTCTTGAGAAATCTGAAGTGAGAGTGTAGAGGATGGTGAGAAAAATTGTGTATCTTTGTTGAATGCCCATGACCTCCTTTTATAATAGCAAAAAGCAAGGTTAATAACCAAAGGTTACTTCACCTTTTTACTTTTGCATATTATATCATTTTTAGCCATCACCTACTTCCACCTCTTTATAGAAGTTGACTTTTGCTTGTCCCCCATGCTCTTCTCTGCTGATTTGATCTTCCATAATAAATAAATCCGAAATTCCCTTCTAGAACCTGCACATACGAACCTTCACTGTGGTGACATCCCACATAGTCAAAAATGCCTTAAAACTTGACTTTTTAGCTATTTCCTATCTCAGGGGGTGAATGAGACCAAAGAAAGTATTCAGGCTTCAAATGGATGATTTGAGAAGGGTTAGATGAGAAAAAGGGTGTTAAAAAGTGAAAATAACACGAGAAAAACGAGGGTTATCAAATACAAAACAAAATGTCCGTTTACATTTAAATTCACTTAATGAATACACACAAAATATACATTACATTTAAATTCACCTAATGAATTCAAATAAATATCTAAATTCATCTAATGAATCTTCACATCATCATCCATTCCAGCCTTCAAGAACACATGTGAACCTTCAAGAACAAAAATGATGAACATCAAGAACACATGATGAATCTTCAAGAACGCAACTTAAAAAACTCTAATTTTTCAGCAACGATTTTCTAAAATCAAAATTACAAACAACTTTTATAAAGCAACAATATCCAAATTTGAATCAAACTAACCTAACTTTGAAAAATCTCAAGAACCCTAGAAATTGGGGTTTTTAGTTAGAAAAACAAATTACCAAACTAAGAAACGATTATTCACAAGATCTGAGTGGCGATGATGTTGGCGGCAGTAGTGGCGGTGGTGGTGTGGACACCAGATCTGAGCAATAGTTCATCAGATTTAGATCTGATCATGACGACGATGGTGTAGGCGGTGGTGGCGAGGATGGTGGTGGTGGCGGTGGTAGTGGTTCATTACGAGATCTGAGCAACAGTTTATCAGATCTAGATCTAATCATGATGACGATGGTGGTGATGGTGGCGGCGGTGGTGGCAGCGGTGGCGGTGGTGGCAACAGATCAGAAGAAGAATAGAGGTGAAAGAAATGAGATGTGGAAGAGATTGGATGTAGATGGAAATAAGGGTTAGCTTGTGGGTGAAGCTAATGGAGAAGGTTTCAAAATGTCCAAAATACCCCTTTGGGGTTATAATCAGGTGTGACACATTAAAAATCAAATGAAAGCTACCATGGTCCTCCTTCTATTATTAACCATGGATTAAAACTTTTTAACGGTGTTAGATTGGTCTTCAAGTTTTCACTAATAAAATGGTTTTTATTTGATTAACCCCCCCTCTATCTATATATATGTATATATATGAAGTATGTTCAAACAAGAACACACTCAATTTGTAGGACAATTCTGGATCACATGTGATGTGGGCCCATGTGGGTGCCACATCAATGTATGACTCAAAATGGATTCATTTGTTCTCGCAAATAGGGTCGTTCTTGTATGAACCTACCTCATATATATAGGAATAATCAAATGAAAACCCTTTTATTTGTGTGAACTTGAGGAACAATCTAGGCTATTAGATATTATAAATCAAGGGCTATTAATAAAAGAAGACCATGATAACAACTCTTTAATTTTTGATTGTGTCACACTTGATTATAACCCAAAAGGGTATTTTGGACCTTTTAAAAATCTGATCCCATCTCCTTCTTCTTTCTCACCAACCACCACATCACTTTCAAGTCTCAATCCTACCAAACCCTAACCCATTTCAGATCTGAGAAACAACAGTTCCACCACCGCCGCCGGTGCCACCACCGCCGTCGGTGCCACCACCACCATCTTCTTCTTCTTCTCAACCGCCCCCTTCCGCACCCCTCCCTCCTCCTTTCTCCGATGAACAAGAGCATCGACCACCACCACCGCTCTGCCGTACGCTGCCATACGTTCTCCGCCTCTCGAGATCTATTTTATAAGCTTTCGTTTGTAGATCAGTTCGTTGGTTCAATCAGATCCAATAGTTCTAAAACCGAAAAAGCTCCGATTTGATTCGCATCACGTCAGCTTCACCTTCCATGGCTGCTGCAACAACCTTGTTTTGGTATCGGCTTATAACTTCGATGGCGGTCATTCGCTCTTCGTTCTAAACCCTACTACCAGAGAAATCGTGCACTTGCCGGAATCCGGTTACGATTTGGTGAGCAATCGGTCGGAAATTGAAATTGTGTACGGATTAGGGTCCGATTTGGTGACCAGTGATTTTAAGGTTGTAACGGTTTCTTACTTTCATAATCACTATCTGATTCCACTTGAAAGTATGTCTGTTCATGTTTATAGCCTTAGATCTAGTTCATGGAAATTGATAATTGATGATTGTCCTTGTGATTTTTCTCATGGGAGATTTGTTCAAGGTGTTTATGTTAATGGATTTCTTCATTGGATTGCTAAAAGGGGTGGTAATGGAACTTGTGATATGTTGCTAGTGATTTAACGGTGGTGGTGGTGGTGGTGAGGTCGCCGAATTTAATGGTGGTGGTGGCCGGAAAGAGAGAGATAAAGCTATGGTTGTATGTATGTATATTTGTTTAGTTGTTATTTACTTATGAATGTAAATGTAATAGACATTTTGTTTTGTATTCATAAGGTGAATATAAATATTCACTTGATGAATAAATTTATATGATTTTCATCTGGTGAATCTTAAGATTCATAAGATGAATATGAATATTTAGGTAAGTTTTCATAAGATGAATATGAATATGAAGATTCATAAGATGAATATGAATATTCACCATATGAATATTCATATGGTGAATATGAATATTGATCTGGTGAATGAATTTATATGTTTCTTTTGGTAAATTTTCAAATTCATAAGATGAATATGAATATTCATGTAGTGAATCTAAAAATTCATAAGATGAATATGAAATATGAATATTCATATAGTGAATAAATTGTGATTTTTTTTGTATTACCAAATGACGATCATGCCCTTTTCAGATCAAATGCTTAAATCAATCTTCAAGTTTTCTCTAATAAAATGGTTTTCTGTAGATGTTACCTCTCTCTCTCTCTATATATATATATAGAGAGAGAGAGAGAGGGGGAGAGAGAGAGAGAGAGGTTCATACGAAAAATATATTTTTTTTAGAAAACGCGAGGAGCAATCTCAACCACTCATCTCGGTCAACAAAGGCGGCTTTGACTGGTCCCTCCCTTTAATATCTCTACCCTCCCATGAATCGCGTCAATCTTCCGTGATCACGTCCACCGTAACTGCAAGATGAGTGGTTGATATTGCTCCTCATTTTTTCTTAAATTGACATGCTTCTCGTTTGAACTTTCCCATATATATATATGTATATATATAACGAAAGTTCCACTGTGAACTAAATCCATTTTGAACGCGAGTCTGAATAATACATGATTATTTAGACTGAATATACTAGGTGGCTCTCTCGATTGTCCTCACGTTCACGATGAAAGATAAGTTAATTTGAACATAATACTATATATGAGGAGGCATCAAATGCACACCAAATAGATGTTGCACACTTTCAGAACCAATCTCAGCCTTCCATTACTTAATCAAACGGTTAATATTAATAGGGACCAATATGCAATTAAGTTATTAATGAGATAGTTGTTGCAATAAATATAAAACCATTTAGGGGTAAAATGGTCAGATCGTGCATAAAAACAGAAAAGGAAAAGTTCAATCTCTTCCGTATTATACGCCAAGTAATGGTCGATCAAATCTTCAAGATATTCGAAACAGAAAAATCGAGATATTCTTGTCAATCTGCACTAAAGATTGTGATGATTTTGAAAAGGGTTTGAAATCAATCAAACTGTAGGTGAAAAAAAATGGCAGAGAAGGACCAATTTCAAAGAAATCGAAGGAAGGGTTTTCCCACTTTTTTGTGAAATTACATATGAATCGTCAGATTCATGAAAGATTTGATTACACATTTTAGTCCATATGCAGATGCAGATTATGTTGGGTAACATTACATGTTGATTGATAATGAAGGGGCAATTGCTTTATGGATTTAATTTTTTTAACCTGAGTTATCCAAGAAGCCCAAACATGTTGCATATATGAAGATTTAATATTTTATATGCACCATTTGTTAGTTGGTTTAGTAATCTGGAAAGTAGTGTCAGTTGATTGATGCATAAAACCAAAAAGTAAATCTCCATGAATATTGTTTTCCTTATTGATGTGTTACTGATGAATGATGATCCATGAAATGCATATGAACATGTTGACTGAGTCAGTCATGACTGATGTATGGTTTGTGTTGGTATGCATAAATATGCATATGTTAATAATTGTGAATATGAAAAATGATTGATGAAATTTTTTTCTTAGTGATGTGTTATTTTGTAGATATGCATCATGGTTAAATGTGTATCCAGGCCATATGCATATGCAAATATTTCCTGCATATATGTATATTGGGGTTGTTTGAGGGATATGAATCTACATATGGAATATACATGTCTGATGATGTGTCTTCATATTCATATGCATATATATAATTACTGCACATTTTGAATATTAATTTTAATTTAAGTCAATATAATCTGAGTAGTAGCATACAGATATGCAGATATATTGCATAAGAGACTATGTTGCGAAATCATTTAAAAATGCATTCGACGTTCTCAAGTACCAATTTTTCACGATACCAATATGTGAAAACATTCACAATTTGAATTAATGATAATTCTAACCATTAATAGATAAATTAAGGAGGGAATTTGAATTAATAATTCAGTTACACTTAATTAGTAAAAATATTGAATTAAATAAAAAATATCAATTTACCTCATTGCCCTTTCTATTAATTATATAATTGAAAAATAAAATCTTAAATGAATGGCTATGATGGGTTCTGAAGTGTGCAACAAATAAATGGTGTGTATTTGATTTTCCCTCTACTATATATATGTTCTAAGTGTTTGATGATTAAAAGAAAATAGGAGTAGAGATTAGATATTAAAAATTGGCGATCAAGGTGCATTTTACAAATAAATCGAGGGAACACATACTATTATATCATGACGTATTAATGAATTTTCAGCTTGAATATTGGTGACATCTCTCTAAATTTTAACGAATATATTCCAGTTCCATATATAAAAAGTGTAGATATACAATAGAATATAGAGCAAATTGCCGAAACAAGTAACATATATGTGTAAAAAATCCAATAAGAGAACGTACAATTTTTTTTGCCTTAAAAGGATTATGCATTTGATTTTGTCAAACAAAGGGAACTTACCACCGGTTACTTGGATTACCGGTTATAACATGATGAGGTGTCAAAGTTTGATGATGTGTCAATATACGTGGCATAAATAACTTTAGGGCAAATTGTCGAAAAAGGTAACATATATGACCAAAAAAATGTAATTAGGGGAACTTACCTTTGAGGTTAAAAATCATACGTGTAAAAGGTAACCGGCTCAAGCAGGTTAACAATATGAGTTTCAGGTAAGTTCCCCCATTTTTTACAAAATCGAATACATAATCCTTTCTTGGCAAAAAAAAAAATGTACGTTACCTCGATTGGATTTTTCGGACATTTATGTTACCTTTTCCGGCAATTTGCCTTAGAATATATATATAAGATTTTAGATGCATATAATTGTGGATAAGTCCGATTATGCCGCTTAAGATGTCCCTAATCGGATGACATCAGATGCTAGTAGGTGTTATCAAATGCAATGTCTATTACTTGTTGCACTAAAGTAAAATAATGGTTTAGTTCCTCAAAATGTATCTAAGTTATTACTTTTTGTTATTTTATGTATCCAACTCTGAAAGCTACTGTATTGAAATTTCAAAACCTACCATTTAGTATATCCTAAAACTTGTTTGGTAGGTAACTGGTCATCTTTTTCGGCAAACTTTGGTAATCTACTTCGACGATCTCCGACCATTTTTTCTGCGAGAACCCTTTTTCCATCGAAAACCCCTTTTCTTTCATCTCCTTCAAACTTCTCCCCTTTCTTACAACACATTCGTACATTTTTTACTGAGGACCGACAAGGTAGCTTAACCGAGCCACGTTTATTCTACATTAGATGGTCCAACATGTTATTGTTTTGGCCCGGTTGTTTGTAGAGTTTTCTAAAATAAAGGGACCAAGAATGTCAAATGGGGAAACAAAGAGGAGAAAGGGGGGTTAGTTTTGATTCCAAAACGTTTCTAACTTCTCATATTGTTGAATTAATTACTTCATTAAACTTGTTGCATATGTTTTTTATATACGTATAAGTTACAATTAATCCTTTCTCTTATAAATAGACTCTAAAAACATAAAACCTAATATTAACTCGTTTCATTTTGATCTTTATCTTGCACGAATTATTGCAAGAAGTATATTCTATACAATGAAGAACACGAGTTTGGTTTTCGTTATTCATGTTGCATTGGTGCTCCTTATGAATAACGCACATGCACAAGATTGTATTGCGGAGGAAGATATACTTAGTTGCTATCCGACCCTAATTCAACGAGGATCACCGCCTCCAACTTGTTGCAACGACTTACATCTGCATAAAGATTGCTTTTGTAAATACATGGACATCAATAGGCTCAAATTGCCACCAAATTATCCATTTGTTCGCAATATATGTGAATCATGTGGCTTTATATGTCCCTATTGTCCTTTATAGATGGATCGTGTCATAGTTGTCAACCATACATAGATCTTGATAAATAAAAGTGTCGTATTGACAATTTTAATTGCATTTACATATTTCATTTTGGTTGAAGTATTTTACCTTGATTAAAAAAAATATTTTAGGGATTTGAAATTGTGTCTACATTTAGATCTCCAAACTATCGAACCTAAAAAAATAAAATTGAGCAATTATTAACTATGTGACCAATTATCTTCCATTTTTGAAGTATTTTATACTTGATTTACGAAAATAACATAATTGCATCCAATCAACAATGGACATTCATCACTTGAAATAAGCAATCACTGATGTAAATTGAAAAGTACGAAATGAGTAAGCTACCTTAAGCAATTCAATGTTTCTACAACTTCAAATCCCTAAAATAATTTGTTTAATTAGAGATTTAACTCATCATTGTTGCAATAACATCAGGTGTTAACATTTACATTCTAAATATAATGATCAAGAACATCCATAATGGGTTGGTATAGGAGTTGTATGTTGAGTGGATGAGGAGTTGAGTGCTCATTGAATGGTTGTATATATGGGCATAGTTTTATATTGATGTGGAAATTCTTTTTGACTTTTTAGAGTTGTATGGAATGTGAGTGCTAAATGGTAGATTTGTATGGTGAGTGAAATGCATTAAACTCTTGTAGAGTTGTATGGATTGTGGATGCCATAACAACAAAAAATAAAATAAGAAAAAAAAATCATTATTTTAGCCAGGGGTTTTATCTCCTAACCAAAATCTTGGGAGAATGCCCAAATAGACATGTTAGGTCATTCGATCAACTTGGGTAAAAAGTGTAAATATGGAACTCTAAAGGGTAGATCTGCCAATGGCGGAGGTGATTTTTAGCAGAGCAAGTGTTTTTGGTAAATTCTGCAAGAGTATCGGGGATAGATCCGCCAATGGCGGAGCTAGTATTTGACGAACAAAGGTATTTGGTGTAAAAAAAATTGTCGTGTAGCCAGATCCGCCAATAGTGACCTATGATTGACGGACCTGATGACTATTTCGAACATTCTCACAATATTTTGGCTAATTATAAATGGTTAAAATAATGAATTTTCATAAAATAAAGGAGAGATTAGACATTAAAGATTGGAGATCAAGTACATTTTACAAGTTAATCAAGTGAACACTTACTCGTATATTATGACATATTAATGAATAAATTTTCACTTTGAATGTGACGTCTATATAAATTTTATCAAATATAGATAGGGATGGCAATCGTGTCACGTTCGGGTTGGCGGATCAAAGGTTGGTGGGTCAGAAAACATCAACCCAGACAAGACCTGTTTAACTAATCGTGTTGAAATCTTCGATCCTAATCTGTGACGGATCGTGTCGTAGGTTGGCAGGTTAGAAACAGGTTGAAAGGTCATAAATGCGCTGATAGGTCAAAAATCATGAACACAAAGTTTAAAAATGCAACCAATTATGCTCAGAATTAAGGGTAAAGAAAATAAAAATATATATTAAAACCCAAAAAAATTGAAACCAAAACCATATAAGTTGAATACTATCAAGATATAGAAACAAAGGGATAAATGACATGAATGACCGAAGTCGAAAATAATGATTCAAGTAAATGTAAGAGTCCAAATTTTAGGTAACTAGAAAACAAACAAACAAAAAGTTATTGATTCTTAGCAATTTCTCAAGATTACACCAACAACCTCCTTTTTTAGGTCTAGCATCTTGTTAGGTCTGCTTTCTAATGCACTTGTTGTTTAGAAAATTAAAAAAAACACCAGCAACCACTTTTCACGTATATGTTCAACTCACATCGTAAAAGAAAACTAAAGGTCAAAGAGAAAGGCAAATGCAAAAAAGGGAACCGTTTTACGAGATTATATTTTTGAATATTTTAAAGAGTGAATTATGGATTTGGTCCTTGTGCTTTTCGTTTTTTACTACTAAGGTCCTTAAACTAGAGAAATTATGGATTGGGTTCCTGTGGTATTCAATTTTGCACTACTAGGTCCCTCTTCTTAACTTTGTTAACGGAGACTCCGTTAACTCAGGGGTATTAAATTCATTTTATCTATTTTTATTTTTTTATATTTTTTTTCTTTTTTATATAATAAGGACTTTCTCTCTCTCTCTCTCTCTCTCTCTCTCTCTCTCTTACACGTATCATTACCTACAACCCTATGTCTACAGTCATCGTCATCCTTCAACCCTCCACCTACCCTCCGATGGCAACCCACCCTTCAACTCATCCTCCGGTGTGTAACTTGATGTTCGAACTCACAAAACATACACAAAATTCTTTTCTTTTCTTGTGATTTTAATATCAGATGATCAGTGAACGAACAACTTTCTAAAATATGAAATCATATTGTTCTTAGATGAAACCCTCACATTTCCTTACCTGGGTTTTAACTTTAATTGGATTTTGATTTGATTTAGAAGAGGGAGGCTTCGGTGGTGGGCATGGCTTCACCTGCGATGTAGGTGGGCAAGCATTTATTCACCAGAGATGGAGGTCGGCGATGTTGTCTTCACCGGAGATGGAAGTGAACTCTTACCAGTGGTGAAGTCATACATCTCCGGTGAACCGTTACCGACCGAAGGATGAGTTGAAGGGTGGGTTGCCATCAGAGGATGGTTGTCGCCGGAGGGTAGGTTGAGGGTTGAAGAATGACGATGATGGTAGAAATGCGGTTGTAGGTAATGATACGTGTAGAGAGATAGAGAGAGAGAGAGAGAGAAAGAGAAAGAGAGAGAGAGTCCTTATTATATAAAAAAAAAGAAAACAAAAAAATAAAAAAATAAAATTAGTATAAAAATAGATAAAATGACTTTAATACCCCTGAGTTAACGGAGTCTCCGTTAACGAAGTTAAGAAGAGGGACCGTATTAGTGCAAAATTGAATACCACAGGGACCCAATCCATAATTTCTCTAGTTTAGGGATCTTAGTAGTAAAAAAACGAGAACCACAATGACCAAATCCATAATTTACTCTATTTTAAATAATGTGCCCCAATTATATGTGAGCAAGTATTTATTCTTATTTGTGCATACATTGTCGTCCTTGGAGAGGGCGGGGCACGCGGCCACGCCTATGCCTAGGGCCCAAGGGCCCAAATTTTTTAGAGTACTATGCCACTATGGTTAGAGATGCACAAAAATCGGGTCGGAACCGAACCGGGTTTTTTTGGCCCAAACTAGAACCGGGTCGGGTCCGAACCGGTTCTGACCCTAAAAAACCCTACCCGGTGGAACCGGTTCCGGGTAAGAACCGAACCGGGTCTACAGAACCGGTTCCAGAACCGGTTCTACAAAACCTTTTTTTTTCCTTCCTATTACCATATAATTAATTTATATATAAAATACACTTATAAATATTGTATGAATATAATAGAGATTAAATTTATACCATATAATTATAAAAACATATAAAATCAAATTAAAAACTTTAATTATAAATTCAAATGTTTTGATTACAAGTTTACAACAACGAAATTAAAAGAGAACACTATAATGGAGCTTCGGCATGGCCATCACCCCGTCTAGTTACTCGTTAATCGTTATCGTTGTCGTGTTGTTGGCGGCTGCGTCGTCGTTGTTATCGTCTTCTTCTTCTTCCTCTTCTTCGTCGTCATCTTCCTCGTCGTTTGTAGATATTCCCAATTCGACTTCTTCGTTGTGTATAGTTGCTTCCACATCGACGTCGATTGCATCTTCTAACGTGGTCAAATGTTGTATCCGAGCCGCTCCATCCAAACAATCCTTCAAACAAATGCACATTTCCACCGACTCCGGACTTAGTCTTGATCGTCGTTGCGATATAACCCTGCCACTAACAGAAAAAGCCGATTCTGAAGCTACCGTAGAAGCTTGGACGGTTAGTAAATCACGGGCGATGGCGGCCATTATCGGAAATTGTGATTCCTTTTCTTTCCACCAAGCCAAAAGATCCAAGTTTTCCCACTCTTGAAAACTCATATACGATATAAAACTACTTGTTGTGTAAATTCCAAACTCGCTAGTGGGGGCGTTAGACCGTGCTCGTTTGGTTTGAATTTCTACTAGTGAGTTAAAAAATGATATGTTACTTGATGATGATGATTCCGCATGCCTCATTTGATCAATTATTGGATTACTACTACTCGATCCGTATTTAGTCAAATAAATATCAAACATTTTTTGAAAACAATTGTTAAAATTCTTTTTTTGGTTTTCAACATAAAAGGGGTCATTTTCGGTTAGATTTAAAGAAAATGCAATTTGTTCGATCAATAATTCAACCCCACAATCATTTAACGTTGGGTTTAAAGCGGCGGCACAAGTAAAAACGGGAGGAATTTCTCTAAAATATTTTAAAAGCTTTACTTTCATTTTCTTGCCAACATTTTCAAAAAGCTTATCGTGATATTCAAAATCATTTAATTTTTTACCCATGTCAAGAATTCGACTAAGAACCAACGAGCTAGTAGGATAATAAACACCCGATAACGAAGTTGTTGCATCTTTAAATACTTTTAGTAACTCAGTTAGTTTGGCTATAATACCCCACTTAGCATTCGAGAATTTAGTTGTTTTCTTTTTCTCGGCTAGTGCATCGTGAAATGGTTGCAATGTATCTCTTTGCCTTAGGGCGGAATGCATCATCATCCAAGTTGAATTCCAACGAGTTGGACAATCCAAATTAGGGCCCAAATAAGGTTTTAAATTCCAACCGATTTACAATATTTTCTATATTTACCTTGGCGTATAGTGTTGTTACAAAAAACAAATTTTATCATTTCTTTAAATTCTACTCTAACATCATTAATAACCTCCAACCCGTCTTGCACGGATAAATTGATTATGTGTTCAACGCAACGAGTATGAAAAAATTTACCGTCTAAAATTGGATTAAGTAGTAATTTTAGTTTTGGAAACGCGCTTGTATTATTCGACGCATTATTAATTGACATAGCAAAAATTTTATTTCTTAATTGATAATGCTCGATAACCTTTTTTAAAAGAGTAAATAAATTATTACCGGTATGCGAGCCACCGAATAATTCAAACGCAATTGTTCTTTTCATCATTTGCCAATTTTCTTGATTCATCCAATGTGCCGTAACGGCTAAATAAGAATATCCGGTACCATACCATGAGGGGAAGTCCAAACATCATATGTAAGCGACACACCATAATGGTGTTCTTGGAATCCCAATACCATTTTTTCTCGATCCATATGCCACATTTTTTAAGCATCTCGTCTAAGGGTGGTACGACTTACTTGAGTATAACCGGGTTGCATGTATGATTGAATAACCGCCGTGAAATCTTGATCGTCAAAGTGATCGAATGGCAAAGCTCTTCTAATCACGAATTTTGTAAATTGTTCTCGTAGTGCGTCGTTGTTATAAGTAAAAACACCACCTTGTGGGGTGATATTTGTTTGAGTCGAATCCGGAGCCGAATGAAAAATAGGGCATGCTTTTCTAATATGCTTAGCCAACGACGTGTTTGAGTCGGCTCCAAAAAACCTTTTACAATGCTTACAACGTGCCTTCTTCATTTGATTTGTCATTATACACAAATCAAAATGATCCCAAACTTCTTTGTTACGCTTGGTTTCAATAACTTTCGAGACTTCAAGGTTTTCCCCCATGGAAGATTGACCCGCCGTAGGAGCACCACTAGGATTAGCCATGAAAGAATCGACGTGAAAGCTTAGAAAAAATGGAAACGAGAAAGTTGGAGAGAGTTGGATTTCGGTATGGAATCGAGAGAGTTTGAGAATTGAGATTGAGTTTGAGAGAATTGGTGTGGAATGAAACTAACAAATCCTAAGCTATTTATACATGTTTAATGGGGTAAGATGGTAAATTTTTGGGCAAAAAAGTGAAAAAAACGGTCATATTACCGTTTGAAAACGGTCAGAAAGTACAAAAAAAACAGTAATTTTTTTGAAATTTCAGAACCTACCATTTAGTATATCCTAAAATGTTAGGGTCAAAATATAATTGTATTCAAGTTGTTGAGTATTTTGTATCTTGTGTAAAGTTGAGGGGTGCATTGTGTAAATACCCTTGGGGTATAAAATCTTTTAGGAGAGTTAGATTTAGAAGATGATTCGTAATTGTCATATCCAGTACTTGATAGAGAGAGAAAGTAGAGAGAGAAAGCTTTGTTCATTTTGTACTCCATAGATAATAAAAGTGAGATTTGTGATTGTATAAAGCTTCATAGTCATGGTGGATTGATATTCAGATTTAACAATTGGTATCAGAGCAGGAGATCAGTGAAAAATGGTGAAGATTTGAAGATTTGAAGGTAATTTCTTGGATTTTTGGAGCTTGGTGCATTAATGGTGAAGTTTGGATTGGAACTTGAAGATCTTGAAGATTTGAAGTTTTGGATGTAGATTGATGATATTATGTTGTTTGATTTGAGTTTTTGGTGTTTAATTGTGAAGATTTGATGATTTTTGAGCCTAGAATGATGGATTTTCGAGGTTTTGTTCGAAGTTCATCAATGGAGGTCCTTCAATGGAGGTTTTCAGGAGCTGTTCTTATGTCTCGAGTCTAGATCTGAACATTTCGAGCCTTATTTTGCTATTTCGAGTCAAGTTTTGAGTTTTTCGAGTCAGTGTTTGAAGTTTTCGAGCAGGTTTTGAGTGTTTCGAGTCAAATTTTGAATTTTCGAGCCACTTTTTCCATGTCTCGAGCATAATAAGTACAAAATGCTGATGTCTCGAGCATATTTTTCCAATTTTTGAGTCATTATAGCCATGTCTCGAGCAGATATAGTGAGTCAGAACTCGAATTGGATTGGTAAGAGGCGGTCAGAACTCGAATAAGTGGTAAGAGCTCGAGCAGAGCTCGGTTAGAGCTAGAATCAGCGGTCAGAGCTCGAGCAGAGCTCGGTCAGCATCCTTTTCCTCGGTCAGAGGCTGGAGCAGACGCTCGGTCAGCGCTCCCAAGCACTGCTGACCGAAAAAGTGACGTGGCGTGCTTCCCTTTCAGGGCTGATTTGGCGTGATTCGATTGGTCCACGTGTGTTCTCGAGCTGATGTGTCATTTTTTCGTTGGTCCACGTAGTTTGTTGGCGCTGAAGTGTCGTTTTTTAATTGGTCCACGTGTTTTTCTTCAAGAAACTAATCTGAGTTTAGGGCTGATGTGTCATTTATTCATTGGTCCATATTCATTTTTTTTTAGTTTTTTAATATCTCGAGCCAAATGCTATTTTTGAGTGTTTTTCAACATGTCTCGAGCCATTTTACTATTTGAGTGAAGTTTGACTTTTATATTTCAAGCCATATTATTTTTTTAGTCTTTGAACATCTCGAATCATTTTTTTGTTTTTGTGTGAAGTTTGATTTTGGTTTTATTGTTTTCATTTTATTTTTTGTTAAGTCTCAAGTTCTTGTGATTTTTAGAGCAAATTTGTTTTTGTCTCGAGTCATAATTAGAGTTGTTCACTTCTTGGTTTTTCTGATTTTTCTGATTGTTCGAATTTCATTTTTTTTAGATTAGATTTTCTGAATATACTCTGCGTTACTGATTTTCAGTTGTTTTAGTGTTTCAGAGTTTTTGACATTGCTTCAGGTTTTTCAAGGAAAATCGTTCGGTGAATTTTTTCAACAATTTCAGATTTCAATATCTTCTGATCAAAAGATCCGTTCAGTTCATCATGACAACGAGAGAAGCTCTAGCAATTGGTTCCGATACCAAGCCACCTGTCCTGTTTAGAGGTGATTACAACATGTGGCGAGATAGATTTTTGGATTTTATAGACAAATAAGATTTGGGAGAATACATTCGTTTATCTTTGAAAGAAGGTCCGAAAGTTTTTACTGAGGAAAAGCCGGCACAACCTGATTCTGATCCTCCAGTTGCTGCTCATACGGTTATCAAGAAGTTTGAGGATATGACTGTTGAAGAGAAAAATAGACATAAAGCTGATAAGTTGGCTAAATCATTCATGTTATTGGGTCTTCCGAATGATATCTACTTTACCATTGACAGTCATAATTCCACTGGCAAGGAAATGTGGGATCAAATTGAGAAGCAGATCCTTGGTACGAGTGTTGGTACATAGATGAAGGTTACAAATACCATCAAACGATACGAGCAGTTTAAAGCGAGAGAAGATGAAAAGTTGGATCATACATATGAAAGATTTTGCAATTTGTTGAACGAGTTGAGGAAGAACAGAATCACTAAGACAAAGATTGTGAACAATGTCAAGTTTCTAACTAATCTTCAGCCTGTCTGGAAGCTTTATTCCAACTCTGTCTTTCAAAACAAGTCCTTAGCAGATATTGATACTCATGTTGTATATGAAATCTTGCACAAAGTCAAGATGATGTTCAAGATGCTTTGGATGCAAAGATGAAATCTGAGAAAGAGAAGACAGATACTTTAGCTTTGATGGCTGATAAAAGAGGGAAACACGTAGTTCACAGATCAAGAGCAAGAAGTGATTCTTCTGACACTCCGGAAGTAAGCAGTGATTCGGATGTTGATGTTGCCGAATTTAAACAAGCTATGGAAATGATGACGAAAGCTTTTCAAAGGAGATTCTATAAGAAACCGTCTTCTAATAAGCAACGATATTCATCTACCTCTCGGAAGTCTGAGTACAGAGGTAGACTTGAAGACAAGAGGAGTGATAAGAAGACTAATTCAGCAAGATATTATGAGAAAGGCAAATATGAGGAGAAAAAGAAGTTTGGAGAGAAACGAATCGAAGAGCAGGATGAGAAAAAGTCTGATGAAGTTCAAAAGTGCTTTAAATGTGGAAAGCCAGGTCATTTTGCGAGAGATTGTCCGAATGGTGGAGTTAAGGATTATTCGTACTACAGTCATAAAGCTTCTTTGGCAAAGAAGAAGGAATCTGGAAAAGCTCTACTTGCTGAAGAAGATCATTGGTTAAACGCCACTGACGATGAATCTGATGATGCGGTTTGCATGATGGTAAAAGCATTTATGTCCAAGATGATTCCTAAGAGTGGCCGAAAGACTGATTTTTCTTTGAGACGTTGTGATCCTCATGACTCAGATGATTCTCTTGCTGATTCTCTCGATGATTGGTTTGTTGATTCTTCCGATGATTCAGTGGGAATAATGGATGATTCAGTTAGTTCAGATGATGAAGCGATAGAGATTATTAATGTGTCTGATGGTTCCGAGACAGATGAGGTTATAGAGGTGTTAGACTCTTCTGAAGATAATGATACTGAGGATGTGGTGATAGGTTCAGATTCAGATGTTGATGATTCTTCAGATGAACTACAAGATCAACTTTGCTTGATGGCAAATCCAGACGATCATTTTTCTGAGGACGAATCTGAGGTAATTCTTAATCCTCATGTCGAATTTGAAGCTTACATCAAGTCTTTAAATGCGAACATGGAAAATCTTAAAAAGAAGTTAAAGGCTCAGATATTGCTCACAGATAAATGGGAAGCTCGTTCTAAACAGAATGATGCTTTAATAGTTGAGCTTTCAGAGAAAAATGCTCAGAACGAACATCTTGTGCAATATCTGATGAAAGAAAATGAAAAGTTTTTGGAACAATCTGTTATTTCTGATAATAAGCAAAAAGCTAAATTGTCTGAAATTTCAGATAAACTTTCTATTAAGGAAAAGGAGTATAATGACATTCAAATGAAATTTTCTACACTTTCTGAAGAAAAAGAAGTTTTACTTGGGCATATTAAAGAGGTTGAAACCATGCTTTTAAAACGAGGACAGACTGATCAAACAATTTTTCTGAATAAACCAAAAGAGTTCAAAGCTTATAATGTTAGAGAAGGTTTGGGATTTGAAAATCCTCATTACTTGAAACGTGCAATCATATTTGTTCCTACACTTTATGATACTGTCTATTTTAATCTGGACAAGAAGTATAGAATGCGTTTCACACGATCATTGATGCGGTAATTATTGTATATAAAAAGCGTAACAAGTTTTAACCTCTTATGCCTAGCCACTGTCTTACCACATATACAGGCAAGCGTACCTGATCGTGAGTAATATAGTGTAGGAAAGTCCAGGTATCGTATCTACCACTGGGAACGGTCAAGTTTTATAGACTATTAATCTAAATTGGTTTAATTAACCTAAAGCTTTTTGGGGGTTTTGTTTTTAGAAAAGTATTTTGAAATATAAAAGACAAATAATAAATTAACCTAACCAAGAAGTGGAAAACTGATGAACATACATACATTGGAGATAAGTGATTATGGTTTACTTTCATAAGATATAGATTAAAGAATGTATCATACATGAACATCTGAGATTATCAACCAGGTTGGTTTCCCGAAAGTCACCCTATATTAATGCTAAGTTGTGGAATCCTATCGTCCAATCCTATTCTGGTCCGAGAGATTGGTCACTACGTCCCTCCGCGTCACCGGAGTGAAAAGTGATGATGATAATTAACCCAAAGGGAGTCTAGCAAGTATCGGTCAACTAGCTAAACCTATTCACGAATCGAATAACCACGATTTAAACAAGAACAAAGGAACCTCAGATTAAACATTCAACAATCATAAATCTATTAATTAAATAACCAAAGTATTCAAACCATAATAGCACGAGAATTAATACATAGACATATTAACTACGGATAAATAACCAAATCATACTAAAGACCGGCAGATTTGGCGCAGCATCCTCTCGAATCTCCTCCGTAATCGTTCATCGAGCCTCCATCTTCTCGGGTTGGAAACCCTAGGCGGCTCCCAACATCTAACCTAAGAGAGTATTACAGAAACTGAACTCAATTTGATTCGATGCCTCAAACTGAATGACTAAGGCCTGTATTTATAAGAAAACGTCCAGGGGTCATCTGGCGATCGCGAAACGGCAAGTTTGGCGACGCTAAACACTTATCAATCAAACCCTAACTTTCTGGAAGCTTCCGACGAGAAAATACGAGCTTCGCGGCGCGAACTCCTTCTTCGCGGCGCGAACCTATGCCTCGCGGCGCGAGCTATCCCTTCGCGGCGCGAGTGATGTAAAGTCAGCTTCCGAGATCTTCCAAAGTATTCTCCTTGCCTTATCTACTGAAGATCCGTCTTTTGGAGGAATTTATCTGTCTTCGGGAGTAAGAAAACCGCCTTAGGAGCCAAGAAAAGTCCGTATTTGCAAAGCTTGCACAAAAGTCTCCTTTTTGACGCTTTTCACCCTCTTTTTATACTTTTACGCTCAAGCACCTCCAAAACCTACAAAATTAGGATTTACACCTTTTTAAGTCAAACAGTATCGAAAATACTCTCAAATTAGGCACAAAAGTGGGGAACTGATGCGAGTAAAACATGTATAATTTTGGAGTTATCAATCATCTGAGGAAGTTGAAGCTGAACATGATAAACGTAGAAAGCAAAAAGATAATGTTCAAATTCCTTTCAACTACGAACGTCTGAATGACAGTTATAGTAGAAGGGAAATTTCATTATCTGATGATTATATCAGAAGTTATTCAGAAGAGGAACTTAAACAGTTCAAATCTGATGATTCTCCGGTTGATAACAGTAAATTTTACGAATTTCGATATTATAAGACTCTTAAAGATCTTGATGATGAAAGAAGAATGAATTCTTCTGAAAAAGATCAAATGCTTTGTAAAATTTCTGATCTTCAAAAACAAGTTTTCAAATTAGAAGGAGAATTGCAGAAATTTTCAAGTTCAAGTTCTCCTGCCAATAAGAATTCAAATACTTCTGACAGTTCATTTGTTTGTGCTTCAACTAACTTAGAAGATAGTGTAAAATCTGAGAATACACGTCAACTTTCTACCATTGTGAATTCTATATGTTGTGTGTGTTCAGCTAAAAAGTTTGTTGAGTCTGAAGCTGTTTCTAAAGTAAAGTCACTTGAGTTAAGAAATGATCAGCTTTCAACTCAAATTTCAGATTTTGAGAAACTTCTCATTCTTGAAAGAAACAATTTTGAGAAAGAAAGAAAAGTTTTTGAAGAAAACATTCTTGATCTTTCCTCCAAGATTTCTGATTTAGCAATTAAGATGGATTTCGAGAGACAACAATTTCAATCTGTGAGTAAATCTTCTGAGGAGAAATCTTTAGAACTTCGAAAACAGATTGTTGCTTTGCAAACTCAGATATCTAATGAAAGGAATCAATTCAAAAGGAAAGAGCAAGTCTTGAAAAGTGAAAAGAAAGCTTTAGAACAAATGTTTGTTGCACATAAGAAAGAACCTGTTGTGGAAACAGATTTTGAAAAACAGAAGGAGTTCTTTCAATGTGAGATAAAAAGACTTACACATCAGTTAGCTGAATTCTCAACAAAAGCAATGACTTCTATGGTGAATGACAATGACAAGTTTGATTCGTCTAGTCTTTCTCAATCTGAAAAAGAACAAGCAAAGCATGTTTTAAACATTAAACCGAAATTGCATGAAGGTCAACCTTCTTCATCTATTTCAAAGCCCACACAAAGGAATTTTTCTGCGGATACTAATAAATCAAAAGATAAATTCGTTCAGTATCCACAGAATTCAAGACAGAAAGTGAATGTTCAACAAAAGAATGGTTATTATTCCTCTTTTACTAATTCAAGTGCGTCTGATTTTTCAGATAATTTTCAAAGACGACAAGTAAAACAAGTTTGGAGGAAGAAGGAGTTCACAAATTCATGTAGCCCTACATCTAGTATTAGTAATACCAAAGTTAGTCATGATGTACGAAACAATGTTGCTTTTTCATACAATAATCGTGTATCTTTTCCACGAAATTTTTCAATAAAGCAATTTGTTGATCTGCGTCGTGATAAATTTTGTTGTTCAAATTGTGGCTTGCATGATTTTGTAAACAATAGTGCGTTTCATGCTTATAATCCTTACCTATATAAGAAAAGACCTTGGATTTCAATTGCACATAAATCTTCTAACCCTTAGGACCCAAATTGAGTTGGGTACCTAAAGTGAACTAGTTGATTTTGCAGAATCGTCATGTGTGGTATCTCGATTCTGGTTGTTCGAAACACATGACGGGGCGTAAGGAGATTTTGCATAATTTCAAACCAAAGTTTTGTGGTTCAGTTCAGTTTGGTAATGAACAGTATGCTCCGATTCTAGGTTACGGGGATGTGATTCAAGACAAAATCACGATTAAGAAAGTATCGTTGGTTGAGGGATTAGGACATAATTTGTTTAACATTGGTCAGTTTTGCGATAAAGATCTCGAAGTGGGTTTCAAGAAGAGGCGATGTGTAGTTAAGACTGAGTCTGGTAAGGAGTTGCTTGTTGGTACTAGAAGGCGTAATCTGTATAAGATTGACTTGAGAGATGTCAAAGCTAAGAACACTCTTTGTTTGTTATCAAATGCTTCTAATCAACAAAGTATTTTGTGGCATAGGAGACTGTCACATCTGAATTTCAAAGGTTTAAATAAGTTGGTGATTGGAAACTTAGCTATTGGTATTCCTGATTTGAGATTTCAACAAGATCATCTTTGTTCCGCTTGTCAGTTAGGGAAGATGAAACGAGTTTCGCACAAGTCAAAGTTTGAGCATGGAACAGAAAAGCCGTTACAATTGATACACATGGATTTGTGTGGCCCGATGCGCGTTCATAGTATTAATGGTAAGAAGTATGTTCTCGTTATGGTTGATGATTACTCAAGATATACATGGGTAAAATTCTTACGATCTAAGGATGAAGCACCTGAGATTATCATTTCTGTTCTGAAAGAGGTTCAAGTGAATTTACAGTCACAGGTTCAGAAAATTCGTTCTGATCATGGAACTGAATTTAAGAACAAAGTACTTGGTGGTTACTTAGAGTCGGTTGGTATCAAACATACTTTCGCCGCAGTTCGTACACCACAACAAAATGGTGTTGTTGAACGTCGAAACAGAACTTTGGTAGAAGCAGCTAGAACGATGCTTGCGTATTCAAAGTTACCAATGTTTTTGTGGGCTGAAGCGGTTGATACGGCGTGTTATACACAGAATCGTTCAATTGTGAACAACGGGTTTGGTAAAACACCATATGAGCTTATTAATAACCAAGTACCTAACATAGAGCATTTTAGAGTATTTGGTTGCAGGTGTTTCGTGATGAATGATAGAGAGGATAGACACAAGCTTAAGGCGAAATCAGATGAAGCTATTTTCATTGGTTATTTAAAGAACTCAATTGCATATCGTGTGTACAACAAGCGAACTAAGATGGTGATTGAGAGTATGAATGTTAAGTTTGATCCATATGCAGAGATGGCTTCTGATCATGACAGTTCAGAACCCGGTTTAACTGGTGTTTTAGCGGTTAACTTGGTTAATCCAGATCATGTTACTCCAACAACGCAAAAGGATGGAGCTTCAACGTTTACAAACAATATTTCTGATTTGGATTTATTGTTTGAAAATTTTTATAATGAATATTTTGGTTCATCATCGTCCGATTCAACAACTAATAACAATTCGTCTTCTATTCACAGGGATACAACAGTCAATGTTCAGGAACCAGTTTCTACTTCTAGTCCGACGACTTCGACTATCTCGGAAGATACATCAAGTGTAGAAAGTCCTCAAGTTTAGACTTCGATTATTCCGATTCCCGAGAATCAAGCGATACCCAAGTTCAATCCCCGATTTTTGATAGTTCCCAAATTCAGGAGGCAGATATTGGTTCAAGTGAAGATATATCAGATCCGATTCCAATTCGAATGGAATCCACATTTGATGATTATTCTCAAGATTTACAAATTGTTCCTTCATTTGAATCTTTGCAAGATGTTCCTACAAGTTCATATACTGATTCTGGTTATGATCTTCAATTGTACAGACCTCTCCCTCATACAACTAAGTGGACACGAGATCATCCACTTCATCAAATAATTGGTGATCCGAATGCTCCGGTGCAAACACGATCGGCGACTGCGAATGAATGTTTGTTTGCTGCATTTTTGAGCAATGTTGAACCACTGAAAGTTGTTGATGCTCTTGCAGATCCAGATTGGTTTATAGCCATGCAAGAGGAGATCAATCAGTTTGTACGACTAAAAGTTTGGAGACTCGTACCTCGACCTGAAGGAAAATCAATCATTGATACAAAATGGATTTTTAAAAATAAGAAAGATGAGGATAATATTGTTGTACGCAACAAGGCACGGTTGGTTGCCAAAGGGTACAGACAACAAGAAGGAATAGACTACAACGAGACATTTGCTCCGGTTGCTCGTATTGAGGCTATAAGGATGTTTCTAGCTTACGCGGCACACAAAGACTTCACTGTCTATCAAATGGACGTGAAGACAACATTTCTAAATGGCGTCTTGAAAGAGGAGGTATATGTTTCACAACCAGAAGGGTTTGTTGATAAAGATCATCCTGATCATGTCTACATTCTCGATAAGGCTTTATATGGTTTGAAACAAGCACCGCGGGCATGGTATGATTCCTTATCTCAGTTTCTTGTTGAGTCTGGCTATTCCAAAGGTAAAATCGACAACACTTTGTTCATAAAACGTGAAGGCAAGCATATAATGTTGGTACAAATTTATGTAGATGACATTATTTTCGGGTCTACTTGTCCTGATTTTTGTGAAACTTTTTCTAAACTCATGATGACTCGGTATGAGATGTCGATGATGGGAGAATTAAATTTCTTCCTCGGTTTACAAGTTAAACAATTATCGGCTGGCATTTTCATTAATCAAGCAAAATACATCAAAGATATTTTAAAGAAATATAACTTGGAAAATGCTAAGATTATGAAAACACCGATGTCACCAAGTTGTGCACTAGATTCTGATCCCGATGGAGCAGCTGTGATGTGACAACTTATCGAGGAATGATTGATTCTTTAATGTACTTAACTACAAGTCGACCTGATATAATGATTTCGACATGTCTTTGTGCTCGTTATCAATCAAAGCCTAAAGTTTCTCATCTTAAAGCCGTCAAACGTATTTTTAGATATCTAAAAGGTACTGTTAATCTTGGTCTATGGTATCCTAAAGGTTCAGGATATGAGTTGACAGGTTATACTGATGCGGATCACGGAGGATGCAAGCTAGATAGAAAGAGCACGACAGGACACATACAGTTTTTGGGAGATAAGCTAGTTAGCTGGGCATCCAAGAAGCAGAATTGCGTATCACTTTCAACGGCCGAAGCCAAATATGTGGCTGCTGCAAGCTGTTGTTCTCAGATTATTTGGATGCGTACCCAGTTACGAGATTACGGATTCAAGTTTGATAAGATCCCGATTTACTGTGATTCAAAGAGCGCAATTGCTATCTCTTGCAATCCAGTCCAACACACGAAGACCAAACACATAGACATCAGGTATCATTTTATTAAAGATCATGTAGAGAAAGGTACGATAGAACTTTATTTTGTAAATACTGAATTTCAGTTAGCAGACTTGTTTACTAAAGCTTTGGATGAAAAGAGGTTTAACTTTCTTATCACCAAACTTAGTATGCGAACTCTGAAAACTTGAAATAGTATTTTCAAACTTTATTTCTTTGTATATTTTCTTTCTACATTTGTTTTCCTTTTTCAGTTTAATAAAGTGTGTTTCTTTGTTTGAGGGGGAGTAAATAAATAAATAAAATCATAATGAGGTCATTCAAGTTTTTGTACAAGATATTTTTGAGGGGGAGCTACTAACTAAAGCGGATTCATTTTTTACATGAATACCAAATTCTATTATCTGTTTTGTAGGTAATTCACATTTTGAGGGGGAGCTTATATGTATATATATAGTTTGGCATAAACACATATTTGAAAGATGAACAGCTTTCGAGTATGAAAACAGTTTTCATAATTGTTCAAATCACTTCTCTATTCTCAAAGTTTTTCATGAATCTAGAAGTGAATTTTCAATGTTTTCATATTGAGGAATTGACGCATGTTTTTCTAAACCGTGTGTTTCCAAAGATTAATACTTGTGTATTATCTTTTCTTATACTGTTTAAGTATTCATACACCGGTTTATGTGCTTCTTGCTTAGTTATTACCATGTCTCTAAAACGACCCAATTCTTCGATGGTAATACACTCGTTTGACATTCCAATTTGTGTCTAAGCGTTCGTTTGATCAGTCCGATACACATTGTTTTGCAACGATATATCTATATATCGTTCATATGGATATTTTCCTATCTTTCTGAACCATTCCTTTTGATCGTACCATCTGATGAAACAGTTTTCTCAAACAATTCTTTGTTTTTCATGTGCATTCAATTTCGATAATTGTTTGGAGATATCTTTTTGCTCATGTATTGTTTCTATACATCTTTTGAGCAAAAATTATCAAAGGCTATATGATTCAACCGATGAATCATCGATTTTTCATGTTTAGGAAACATATTTCACGGGGAGTGAGGTTATAAAACTTCTATGGACTACCAGCGCCGGTAGCCCTACCCAAGAAGTTATCCTTGAGAGAAATGAGGGGTGAAGGGTCTCAATCAAAGTGTGGGGGAGATAACTCATCCGGTTGGGTTATTCTCATAGTGTTAGAGTGGAAAAATGGAATATGAATGTTTGGTTAGAAGTGAGGAAGATTAAAAGAATTGGAGGGTGTGAGAACAGAGTTAAAAGAAAATTAAAACTCTTCACCAACCATTTCTAAGCCGGGCAAACACATAATCTATCGGTTCATGTTCTTTGGTGACTGATATTGAATCAGGGCAAAGCCCAATGCCGACTCTCGATTACACCCCACCAGCTACTCATTTTCTTCTTAACAAGAAAATGTTTCATTTTTGCACGGGGACGCGGCATATAATCTATCAGATTTTCATTCGGAAAGTTGATATTGAAAAAGAAGGAAGCTGCCCTGCCTTCGAACTTCATTTCTTGCACATTGAGTCAGTGAATATGTTTTTCACTATTTTGAGCCTTTTAAAGCATTTTATGCTAATTCTTTCCACACTTTGCACACAAGGAATTTGTTTCTTTGTCGGAACATTCATAGAAATACACCGGTGTTTCGATGATTGAATGGAAGTCCTGGGGGGTGAACGTCAATAAAGCCCTTTCTATAGTACATTCGTTGTACTAAGTGGCTCTGTGCTACTTACAGGCATTTTAACTGTTTCATGTGTTGATTCAGGTTTACCACTCTATGTCTGAATTTGAAAAGATTCGGATATTTTTTTTTTGGAATTGACGGATGGTTTACATTTTTGGATGGTGGTTCTGGAGGTATTCTTATCAGAAAAGGATGGTGACTGATCAGACTATTTCTAACGATTTGGTTGATATTTGGTTTGAAGATTAATCATTTCTACATCGTGATTTGATGATAAAATTGTTTTTCATCAAATAGGGGGAGAAAGAAAGCGAAATGGGGAGAATGAAAGAGAAATGATTATTTGATCAATACATGTAATGTTTGTATTTGGCGATATGTTCGAGAATTGATCATTGTTGGTAAATGTTTTGGTGATTCAAAGAGTGAAGAAAGTTGGTTCTTTAACGTTCTTGAAGATATTTGTTCAAAGTTCAAGTTGAGTTCTGAAGAGACTTTGTAAATAAGTGAAAGGACAGGATGAAAAGTATTTCGAAGATAATCAAGTTGTCAAAGTTTCGATCATTTAAAAATGTTGGAAGATGTCAAGTGAAGACTGAAGATTTCCAAGTTGTTTTTGGATGAGGATAAAAGTTTGAAGTCTGATTTGATATGAAGATAATCGATTTCCTGATTAAAGTTTGAACACAACCGAAAAGAGTTTGAAGGTTATAGAGAAAAAGAGTTGGTTTATTTTCTGAAGGTTGATTGGATGAAAATATCTGGAGTTTGATACTTAAGTGATAATTAGTTGGTGAATTCTTATTCAAGCTGAGTTTATTGAAGGTGGATACTTCAAAGGAGATAATTCTATTTTGTGAAAAAGGGGAGATTGTTCTACATTGAAAAGGGTGAGAATTTTTCTGAAGAATGTTGATGGTCTTCAATGTTAAAAGAATTTCAAGTAAAATTCATTTGAGAAGTTTTGAAGTTGGTTGCTTGTTATTCGTGAAGATTTCTGATGATGACAAGTTTTGTTCGTTGCTGATTCTGATAAAGTGAAGTTTGTGAAGATTGTTTTTGTTTACAAGTTTTTGTTATAGTTGGTTATTTCCAACTTGAATACAAAGGGGGAGATTGTTAGGGTCAAAATATAATTGTATTCAAGTTGTTGAGTATTTTGTATCTTGTGTAAAGTTGAGGGGTGCATTGTGTAAATACCCTTGGGGTATAAAAGCTTTTAGGAGAGTTAGATTTAGAAGAGGATTCGTAATTGTCATATCCAGTACTTGATAGAGAGAAAAAGTAGAGAGAGAAAGCTTTGTTCATTTTGTACTCCATAGATAATAAAAGTGAGATTTGTGATTGTATAAAACTTCATAGTCATGGTGGATTGATATTCAGATTTAACATAAAACTTGTTTGGCAGGTAACTGGTCATCTTTTTCGGCAAACTTTGGTAATCTACTTCGACGATATCCGACCATTTTTTCTGCGAGAACCCTTTTTCCATCAAAAACCCCTTTTCTTTTATCTCCTTCTAACTTCTCCCCTTTCTTATAACACATTCGTACATTTTTTTACTGAGGACCGACAAGGTAGCTTAACCGAGCCACGTTTATTCTACATTCGATGGTCCAACATGTTATTGTTTTGGCCCGGTTACACCAACTTAAAGAACTGTTTGTAGAGTTTTCTAAAATAAAGGGACCAAGAATGTCAAATGGGGAAACAAATAGGAGAAAGGGGGGTTAGTTTTGATTCCAAAACGTTTCTAACTTCTCATATTGTTGAATTAATTACTTCATTAAACTTGTTGCATATGTTTTTTATATACGTATAAGTTACAATTAATCCTTTCTCTTATAAATAGACTCTAAAAACATAAAACCTAATATTAACTCGTTTCATTTTGATCTTTATCTTGCACGAATTATTGCAAGAAGTATATTCTATACAATGAAGAACACGAGTTTGGTTTTCGTTATTCATGTTGCATTGGTGCTCCTTATGAATAACGCACATGCACAAGATTGTATTGCGGAGGAAGATATACTTAGTTGCTATCCGACCCTAATTCAACGAGGATCACCGCCTCCAACTTGTTGCAACGACTTACATCTGCATAAAGATTGCTTTTGTAAATACATGGACATCAATAGGCTCAAATTGCCACCAAATTATCCATTTGTTCGCAATATATGTGAATCATGTGGCTTTATATGTCCCTATTGTCCTTTATAGATGGATCGTGTCATAGTCGTCAACCATACATAGATCTTGATGAATAAAAGTGTCGTATTGACAATTTTAATTGCATTTACATATTTCATTTTGGTTGAAGTATTTTACCTTGATTAAAAAAAATATTTTAGGGATTTGAAATTGTGTCTACGTTTAGATCTCCAAACTATCGAACCTAAAAAAATAAAATTGAGCAATTATTAACTATGTGACCAATTATCTTCCATTTTTGAAGTATTTTATCTTGATTTACGAAAATAACATAATTGCATCCAATCAACAATGGACATTCATCACTTGAAATAAGCAATCACTGATGTAAATTGAAAAGTACGAAATGAGTAAGCTACCTTAAGCAATTCAATGTTTCTACAACTTCAAATCCCTAAAATAATTTGTTTAATTAGAGATTTAACTCATCATTGTAGCAATAACATCAAGTGTTAACATTTACATTCTAAATATAACGATTAAGAACATCCATAATGGGTTGGTATAGGAGTTGTATGTTGAGTGGATGAGGAGTTGAGTGCTCATTGAATGGTTGTATATATGGGCATAGTTTTATACTGATGTGGAAATTCTTTTTGACTTTTTAGAGTTGTATGGAATGTGAGTGCTAAATGGTAGATTTGTATGGTGAGTGAAATGCATTAAACTCTGGAGAGTTGTATGGATTGTGGATGCCATAACAACAAGAAATAAAATAAGAAAAAAAATCATTATTTTAGCCAGGGGTTTTATCTCCTAACCAAAATCTTGGGAGAATGCCCAAATAGACATGTTAGGTCATTCGATCAACTTGGGTAAAAATTGTAAATATGGAACTCTAAAGGGTAGATCTGCCAATGGCGGAGGTGATTTTTAGCAGAGCAAGTGTTTTTGGTAAATTCTGCAAGAGTATCGGGGTTAGATCCGCCAACGGCGGAGCTAGTATTTGACAAACAAAGGTATTTGGTGTAAAAAAATTTGTCGTGTAGCCAGATCCGCCAATATCGACCTATGATTGACGGTCCTGATGAGTATTTCGAACATTCTCACAATATTTTGGCTAATTATAAATGGTTAAAATAATGAATTTTCATAAAATAAAGGAGAGATTAGACATTAAAGATTGGAGATCAAGTACATTTTACAAGTTAATCAAGTGAACACTTACTCGTATATTATGACATATTTATGAATAAATTTTCACTTTGAATATGACATCTATATAAATTTTATCAGATATAGATAGGGATGGCAATCGTGTGATGTTCGGGTTGGTGGATCAAAGGTTGGCGGGTCAGAAAACATCAACCCAGACAAGACCCGTTTAACTAATCGTGTTGAAATCTTCGATCCTAATCTGTGACGGGTCGTGTTGTAGGTTGGCA
The DNA here is from genome assembly GCA_030169165.1 of Centaurea solstitialis. Classification (NCBI taxonomy): domain Eukaryota; kingdom Viridiplantae; phylum Streptophyta; class Magnoliopsida; order Asterales; family Asteraceae; genus Centaurea; species Centaurea solstitialis. The sequence continues at coordinate 84,994,016 of CM058042.1, forward strand.
GGTTAGAAACAGGTTGGAAGGTCATAAATGCGCTGATAGGTCAAAAATCATGAACACAAAGTTTAAAAATACAACCAAATACTTGTTGCGTAAAGATTAATATCATAAGAACTTTTAAATATGAGTTCCATATCCATTCTACAAGTGTTATCGGAATCAATCTGAGCATCAATGTCCCCGATACTTGTTTCAACCTCCATATCACTCTTTCTTTATCACCAATCCACGACGTACGAATAATTTTCTTTACTAGTGGAAGCTTCTTTTTAAAAGCAATCATACCTTTAGAATCTCAGACACTTTTACCACACCATGAGTTTTTCACAATGTCATTGAAGTTGGACATATAGAACCAAGAATGAAAAGGACGAAACGAAGTAGGCCCGTAATCAAAGGATATCTCCTTGAGAAGAATAGGCCTATGGTTGGAATTCGGAAAGCTTACAATATTCAAGCACCAGACCCGCAATGTTAGGCATGTGATCAAAAAGGCCATTAGATAAGAGGAACCGGTCAAGCTTATTTGTTCACGTAAAAGAATACCCTCCAAGAAGAAGGTTGTGTAAAGGTTGACATCACGAATGAAAGCATTGAATCTATCTACATCGTTTAGACCAAATATGCTCAAAATTAAGGGAAAAGAAAAGAAAAATATATATTAAAACCCAAGAAAATTGAAACAGAAACCATTGAATACTATCAAGATATAGAAACAAAAAGATAAATCAAATGAACTACCCATGTCGAAAATAATGATTCAAGTAAATGTAAGAGTCCAAATTTTAGGTAACTAGAAAACAAACAAACAAAAAGTTATTGACTCTTAGCAATTTCTCAAGATTACACCAACAACCTCCTTTTGAGTTCTAGCATCTTGTTAGTTATGCTTTCTAATGCACTTGTCTTTTAAAAGTAAACAATAAAAAACACCAGCAACCACTTTTCACGTATATGTTCAACTCACATAGTAAAAGAAAATTAAAGGTCAAAGAAAAAGGCAAATGCAAAAAAGGGAACTGTTTTACGAGATTATTTCTTGAATATTTTAAATAATGACTTACCCCAATTATATCGGAGCAAGTATTTATTCTTATTGTGCATGCATTGTCGTCCTTGGGGAGGGCGGGCCACGCGGCCACGCCTATGCCCAAGGCCCAAATTTTTTAGAGCACTGTAGTAGTAAAAAAATTAGTAAATTAAATACACAAAGTTTATTTGTATCTCATACGGCTTAAATCCTTTTGTATTATATAAAGGGCCCAAACATGTATTATTTAATTTCATTGGAAAATAAAATATGCAAATGTTAATTGATCGTTCATTTTATAGTATTACTTATAGTTTCTTTTAATTTTTGTATCTAGTATCAAAATCTAAAACTTCTTGACATGAATTCTATATATGTATTTAGATATAGATTTTTTGTTGTTATTTAAGAACACTCATATCTTTTGAAAAAAATATCAACTTTATGAGCCAATTTAACTTATAGTTATAATAAAGGTATATCTGATGACATTAGGTAAAAATTAATATGGTTGATAATATTAATGTAGACATAGTTATTGATCAATTTTGCGTCTAGGAATATTACAGAAAATGGTTTATATTAATTATTAGTAATTTTTTAATTCAATGATATTTTTTATGAGAAAATGATATATTAATGATGTTTTTTCATATTTATCAAGGGACCTTATTTAAATCTTGCCAATGGCCCAAAAAAAGTCAGGAACTGGCCTGTGTGCATATGAATACGTTGTAAGGCTTAACAAAACATCCTCTAAGACTTAACAACTGCAACCGGATTTGAACTTGGATTTATTTTGTTTATATATATAGAGAAAGGTTCAAATGAGAAGTGCTAAAAAAAATACGAAGTAGAGAAGTGATCTCCACCACTCATCCGGTCAATAAAGGTGGTTTTGACCGGTTACGGTGGACGTGATCACGGGGGATTGACGTGATTCATGGGAGGGTAGAGATTATTAAAGGAGGGAACCCGGTCAAAGCCGTCTTTGTTGACCGGATGAGTAGTGGAGATCACTTCTCTACTTCGTATTTTTTTAGCACTTCTCATTTGAACCTAATACTATATATATATATATATATATGTTGAATGGCGGATGTAGTCCATGAAGAGTGGGGGGATAGGACCCCACTTAGATTTCAATTCTCTCATTTTTTTAGGGATAAAAATCAATTTCTTTTAACTTTGGCCTATGTGTCCCCCCGGTAGATTTTTTTTGTTCCCCCATCATTCCAAAAAATACCTGAAAATTAACAAAAAATTTCAAAAACAGTTTGCAAAATCAGTTAACAAACCAAAAAAAATCTTTCAAAATCGATAAAAAAAAAACTTAAAGTCTCTTAAAATCAACAAAAAAAATTTGAAAATTTATCGAAAAGATAGAATTAAGCTAAAAACACATGAGTCGACTTTAAACATCTTTAATCTCCATTAATAGTGCCCCCAGTAGGCAAAAATCCTGGATCCGCCGGCCATCGTCTACATAGACATATTAGTGTTAAGTATTTTTATTCATTTTATCAAAAACTACATGGCCTGAAATAGCATAATCCTGCTACTAGAATACAACGTTATGATCACCCATTACATATATAACATACAAGGTGAACATCCTTATTATCAGCAAAAACAACAAAAAGGAAAAAAGAAGAAAAAGCAAAGGTGGTATCTCTCCAAACTCAACAAGTTGATAACTTGTTACCATCTTTTAGTTAATTCCTAAGAAACCTCCATGGACCTGTTCCTGTTCCCATCCTGCATATACGATCAATAAAATATCAAAAGGGGTCGTTGTTACGACGAATATGTCTTATTATACCTAAAGCTTTTGATGAAATTAACTGTAAAAGATGAGGTAACAAATATGAACTTAGAGTTGGTTTTGATGAAACTGTAAAAAGATCAATAAAATATACATATATGTAAAGCACAAAAAGCCAAACCTACACAATCAACTAGGGGTGTTCAAAAAAATCTGAATCCAATCCGACATCCGAATACCCGAAAACATCCGATCCGAAAATATCCGAAAATTCGGATATTCGGATATTCGGATATCCGAAAATCGGATATCCGGATTTTCGGATTCGGATAGTGATTTTTGAAAATTTTCGGATATTCGGATATCCGAAATATCCGATTTTTATATATATTATTTTAAAAAATTAAAAAACTAATAATATATGTTAACTTTTTATCTCACTTTCTAAAAAATAGAACCTCATCTCTCAACACAAGTATCGACCTTTCACTTTCTAATATATGTTTTTAATTTACGTTCTTACGTTACTTTAGACTTTCTTATTATTATTTAAGACTTGTAAACTAAGTATTTGATGTCGTATTAGCTTGTTGATGATTGGAAACATGTAGACGATTATATGAACGAAGAATGATGTATTTTTTTTGGTTTTTTAGCTACAAATGACATTTTATTAAATATTTCGGATTTTCGGATTTTTCGGATTATCCGGTATCCGAATCCGGAATTTCGGATATCCAAAATTTCGGATTCGGATATTAATTTTCACTATCCGAAATTTTCGGATATCCGAAATTCCGGATATCCGAAAATGAACACCCCTACAATCAACAATATGAATTTAGAGTTGGTTTCCGGTAAGAATAGTGGTTACCGTGAGAATAGTGGTTACCGTGAGAAGGGTAAGAAGAAATCTCCAAATTAGCTTGGATCAAATTCTAATTGATGATCAACTAAAAGTACCTTTTTAAGTTAATTCATGAGTTATTTTGGAACTTAATCAGAACCATAAATTAAAAATGAACAAGGTCCAAATCCCTTCTAACACTTCTCATATTATCTCTTATTCTCACACGATCCTTCGTCTCTAAACTTAAACCTAGACATTTAACAATTTAAACTTAAACAATTAATTAAAACATTCTGAATACGATGAACAGAAAAGAATTCAAGTGTGATTTTGTTCAAGTCTTCACGGATCTTATTTTTGTTTCGTTAGTGTATGTATATATACACATATGTATACGTTGTTGGTTGATTTTGATGTTACATCATGAAGGGAAAGATATATAAGATTCAGAAATCGAGTAAATGCTGAAATAACGTTACCTCCATATCCCTGCGATTGCACGTAAGCACATGAAAATGGTTAGAGTGAGCCATATTCCGACGAAACCAGCTGCTTTGTATAGACCAAATAGTGACCCGGTGGTCGCGATGGACACTAGGATCTAACAAGAAAAAACAATAGAGGTCGAGATAAGTTTAACGTATCGTCATTGAGCAAGGGTAAATTAAAGACACTACAAAACATAAGGATTTTACTGTCATATTTTCAACGGATATATATTTTTAATTGTTTTTTTAGTTTAGAACACCAAAGTAAAAAAATAAAAAGTTAAAGACTAAAATATCCATCGGTAATCGTTGGTAAATAACGCTGGATATTTTAACTTTAGTTATTTTTCTAATAACTTCAAAATAATAAAATTAAAAATGAACTTAAAATATCCATCGAAATCCGACGGAACTTACCCGATGGATTTTATAATTTTTAATCATTAATTACTTAAATCCGTCGGAAATTACCTATGGTTTTCAACTTCGTGGAAAATCCACCATTAATTACCTTATCAATGAATAATTGATGTTTAATTTTTTAATTGATAATATCCGAATTCATCGATAATAATCATTTTCCTAGGAGTGAGACGAACTAACCATGGAGTAAGAAGAATAAGCAAAATCGGATGCCCCGAAGTTAATTCCATCGAATACAAACGCTATTGAATTGATTGGTTGTGTAGCTGCTACGAACTGATTATGGAAATCAAGCGAAATCGTTACAAACGTTAAAGAAAAAGAAACTAAGATTGACAATTAAACGAATGGTGGAATGAATTAATACCGGGACGCCTATTCTTATCATGTGCTTAACGTTTACGTCTTTTGTGAAAACGCCGGAACCAAATTGTAGACCTAGTCCGATAAACAGAGCGACTCCTAGACCCATTACGAATCCCAACTGCAAATAGATTTTTTATGGTCATGATCGTAGTTAATATAAGATCATTTATCATCACCATATTGGTACATCAAATACAAGACATCAAAAATGTCTAAAATAAAATGTCATATCTAAAAATATTACAATAACTTTATAGGATTTCTTTCTAAAATTAGTGTCGTATTAACTAGCATTTTTGAAAAATGTTGTATAAAGAAACCTTACCCTTCTACAGATAATGTCGTATAATATAATAAAAAAACTTGTTAAGTTAAAACATCTTATATATAAATTTGTTGTAACATTTTTAGATACGAGACTTTGTTGTTGAATATAAATTTAAGCACCGTAATTTGCTACGACATTTAAAACTTTATTATTGTCCTATAATCTCAATTTTGTTGTTTTTGCAACGTACATACCTGCAATACTCGACATGCAGCTGCGGTACCCTTGTCATAGTTCTTTTCAGCAAATGCTGAAGCAATTATGGCCTAAAAAGTCCGATGACATCAATGACGTGAAAAGGGGTGTTGCAAAATAAACACAACGAAAAAAAAAAAACGTTTACCTGTCCGGCAACAGCCAAACCATCGGAAAGAAGTGAAGATGTCAACCAAACTTGTAAGCAAATTTGGAATGCAGCCATCGGTGTTGCGCCCAACCTTGCAGCCAATGATGCCGAAAGCGTCACAGGGATTGTTGCTGCTATTACCTTAAACAACAATAGAAGGCCTATGAAAACAACAAAAATATGTTAGATGGCTAAACTAGATTCAGTATTCATATGTGAATACTAATAGTATTCACATATGAATATTATTGAATCAAATTGCATGAATATATATATAGATGGCATTATATACACATATATATATGTATATACCATTTTTAAGAAACCGAGAGAACTTTAAAGCTTTAGTAGTTGGAGGTAGAAGGTTAACTTGTTGCATCAGTTTGAGGAGCAGAATTAATGCTATCAAGTATCTGTGAGAATATAAATAGACAATATATATAGATAGTATTTATATATGCATCAACCATTTATAACAAAGGTAATAATAAAAAGAAACAATTAAGTATTAATTACTGGGAAAGAACGTGTGCAATGGCTGCACCACTAACGCCCAAATTGAAGACGAACATAAAAATTGGATCCAAGAGTATGTTTGTTACATCTCCTGCAACTGCATTCATTTGAACAACAAAATGTGTTGGATTTTTTATTTTTTTTTTAACACCGGAAAGCAAGGCGCTAACCCGGACACACAGGGAGATCAGAAAAATCTCGTGTTACAAATGTGTTGGAATATTATGCAACAAAAAGTAACCAAAGGGCGATTGGCCCGTAAAAAAGAAGAAGTGAGTTTGAGCATTTCACGGAGATCCAATATATACATATAAGAAGGTTGTGTTTACGTGAGGCCGTATTTTTGTAGTTGAAAGTTCATAGCAAAAACTGTGAAGGTAAAACAAGTCCGAACCTTTATAGCAAAAATATTGTGAATGTTACCTTCATGGTATTTTGCTGTAAACTTTCAAGTGTAAAAATGTGGTTTCACGTATCTCATGAAAACCACCTGGGGGTCTATCTATGGGTAACTAGATCTTAAGTATAAAAGCTATGAAAGTTAGTAGTATACCAGTGGCATATAAAGGGGTTTTAGTATCCTTGAAACCACGAAAGACGCCTTGCATTGCCAAAGAGAGAAGAACCGCTGGCGCTCCTAGTGATCGTAGTGTTAGATATTTGAGAGCAGGTTCTAGCATCGGAGACCCCTTTTCAACAATAAAATGATCAATAGATTTAGATTAACAATCGATCAATATATAGTAAACAAAAAGTATGCCAACAATGAAGTTACTTACGGATTTTACGCCCATCAAACTTAAAAGTGGCTTGGCTAGAAATACAAACAGTAGGGTTTCAAGAACACCGATCATAAGACCAAAAAGTAACGCCGTGGACGCCGAAGGGATATTTCGCTTTGCCTTTTCGAGCTTTAGCATATTTGGAACACGGTCGATAATAGTTGTATGATTGCAAATAATTGTTTTAGAACCTGATATATAGATAATTAGATCAAGCCACCAATATACATAAGATAGTAATTAAATAGAGGTTTCACTTTGAGAAATAGACAACGATGAAGTGAATGGTTTTGGGCAGGGCGTTCCAATCTTTATGAAATCATGTTACACTCGTACTAAAACTATTGATGATTTGTAACAAACAAAACACACAAGTTCATACCAGATTAGAAATTTTACAAAGTAAAACAAAAATGTTTAAAAGGATAAAATGTGAAGAATATCGAATAGTCATTTTTGTTTTTCATTGAAAATATGAAATTAAATATGCTTTTAATTTTGAAATAAACTAGGTAAGTTTTTATTGAGTTGCATGACTAAAAACCACTACAAAAAGTTGGTTGATTATTCATAATTTTTTACAATAATAATATACTTAAAAGTGCAGAAAACTATAATAAAGCATAGATATATTTAGCGTTACAATTTCTTATCAAATCTCACATTTGAAAGTATGAAAATTATAGTAAAAATCACGTTTATTTATGTGGACAAATTATCTAAGTTTTCATATTTCTAAGCATGAAAAATTTGAAAAACAATTCTAAGGTTATAAAAATCCACGCTTTAAAGTGTGAAATTTTCCAATTAAAAAAATTGCACATTTAAAAGCGTGGACTTTTGAAATCAAACGTATACATTTATAAATGTGGATTTTTTTCTTTTTCTAACAATCTCTATATAAAAAACTAATTGTCGCACAAAATTTTTCCACACTTTTTATGAAGCGTGGATAAATGACATGTTTTTTTTTGTGAACCAGGATATTACTGACGACAGAAACAGTCGGTAAACCATCGGAAACAAGCTTTACTGACAATTTTAGAAAACTAAACAAGCGTTGCTAAAAAGCTGGTCGGTAGCTTTTACCGACGGTTTTCCAAAGGCTCCATTTATCGACGGCTTTTCGATGATTACCCTCAGTTTTCTGGCAACTAATTAAAAAATAATAAATTAGAAAATAAAAAAGAAACAATCTAAATTTCAATTTTTAACCATAGGTACCTCTGTGAGTAGTACACACTTTTTTAGCAGTTATATATTCGTAAGTTGTGTGATATAAATTAGGCTCCATAATTTTGGAGGTCTTGTTCAATAACTCATGTTTAACTTGCGAATTTGGGGTGTTTATGTTGCAGTTTGATGTCAAAGTGCAAACCGCAAACCATGCCCACAGTTTGAGCATTTTTCTAAACTGCACTAGATAAATCTCAAACTGATCCAAACCGTACCACAAAATGTGGTGTTTTAATGCAGTTTGTACTTATTGCACTCTTTTCCTCTACAATCCAATTAATATAAGTTCAAAAATACATTATAACATTAATGATAAATTAACGAGGTTAAAAAAAAGTTTCAATACATTTGATTCCCAAATACGTATTGCATAATATAAAATAGTTTTTACTTTAAATACATATTGCATAATACAAAATAGTTTTAAAAGTAAAAGAATTAACTTCAAACTAAATTATAAGTGTGAGTTTCCACAAATATACTTAAGTTTACAACTATTATTGTATACATGTGTTATATATAAAATTAAAAGAGTATAAATTAACAATTAATCACAATACATTAGATAAATTAAAAGGTATTATTATATATGTGTATATACATGTTACATATAAAATAAAAAAGTTATAATATATGTCACTACACTAAATATGTCATTTGTCCACGCTTTCATAAAAAACATGGAATACTTTTGTGTGTGACAAATAGTTTTTTATATCGAGATTGTTAGAAAAAGAAAACACTTCACATTTATAGTTTTTTTAATAGTGCAAGTATTAACTCGAGGACCGATACTTGGTCCTCTCTAGTGGCATACCATCAACGGGTGACGACTCTTTTTGCTCGTCCTTTTCTGTTGAACCGTTTTCCAGGGTTTTAAGTTGTACATCATCTAATGTTGTTTCTCGTTTTTGCTCCTTGTTAACATAATCATTCTTCATGTTCTCAACTTCGATTGCTTTACTATTCATCCGCTCTATAGTCTCTTCCTCGGCAACAAACGAAGTTGTGATACTAACAAGTGGGAATATCGCTACTTTTGAAACTTGATTGAAAAGCGCAATAGATACTCCAACCGCCGCAATTTCCACCGGACCTGTATATATAGATGCATATAAGTGATATTAGTTCCTCCCATTCTTCATCAAAGTTAATTTTCTTGACGTTCTTCTAATCATTCATGCCCGATGAAAAAAGAGTATCAATCACCAAGTCCCTCAAAAAATAACATCATACAAAAACATAAAGATACTAGGTTGTGTTTGGCAAAAATATGCTAGTTGATAAGCTAGTACATGTTTAGATGGACCATAAGTTAGCTGATATTGAAACGCTAATTGGAGTAGCTGTTTCAGGAGTTTTTTTGTAGCTTTTTATTTCAATTATACCCTTATTAATATTAATTGTTATACCCCAAGATACATTTTTGGTCATTTTACATACTCATAAAACTAGTTTTTGCCAAACATAAACTAGTTGATAGCTGATAAGCTAGTTTATGAATAAATTATGTTTGGCAAAACTAGCTTATGAGTATGCAAAATGACCAAAAAGGGTATCTTGAGGTATAATATTTAATATTTAGTATTTAATATTAAGATATAATTGGAAAAGGCTACAAAAAACTCATAAAACGCCAAGTCGAGACCTTGCAACCCGATTTGGCCTATAACGGTGTTCTCGATGGACCCGATGGCAAGCCGAAGCCATCGGGTTGGTCGGCTGCGGATGGTCTTATCAGCTACCAGCTAACTTATCACAACCTTTCAAAAGACCAAGCCAAAAAGCCAGGGTGTTGGTGCATTTGTAGTTGGATTGAATGAATTGAAGCGATACCTATGCGACCAATGAAGACGGTGTCAATTAAGGAAGCAATTGGATCAGCTGCTAATGCCATGGCTGCAGGTATAGCAATTGAATGTATTTCTCGTCCAATTCTGTCTAACTTGAGTGCAATCCTACATATATAATTAACCACAATTTATATATATATAATAACTAGGTAGAATTTATTAAAAGATTATTAAAACTTATTCCAAAGAACAAAATTAAGTACCTAACATCTTTGAAGAAAACAAGGACTGGAAACTTCCATTTTGCTTGTGTAGAAGTTGCAACACCATTCTGATCAGCCATATTGGCAAACTGTAGGATAAAGGAACATATTCTTGCTTATATAAGATCAAACAATGTATATGTATGTATATAATTCCTACCATTGAAACATGTTTATGAAATCATATTATATCGAAAAATTAAGAAGAATTTTTTTTCAAATTAGAAAGAATAAGAAACCTCAACCCTCTTTAGTTTCCCTTCCTCTTGATAAGCAGTTGGTCCAAGCTTCTAACTTGGAATCGCTTTTTAACCCACACTCTCCATCCTGCCAATATATATACAGGGGAAGTTCAAATGAGAGGCATCAATTTAAGAAAATGTGGCGAGCAATCTCAACCACTCATTTTGCGGTTACAGTGAACGTGATCACGGAGGATTGACGCGATTCATAGGAGGGTAGAGATTATTAAAGGGGGAGAGACCGGTCAAAACCACCTTTGTTGACCGAGATGAGTGGTTGAGATTGCTTCATACGTTTTCTTAAAAAGTTATGTTTTTCATTTGAATCTCCCCCCCCCTCTCTCTCTCTCTCTCTATATATATATATATATATATATAGGGGTGGGTTCAAATACAAACCACTTTTTGGTTGTGAACGTGAGGACAACCGAGAAACAGCCAAATGTCACTCTGAATTTTCGGCGACTTAGTGTTATTCATACCGAATAACGCTTTATTCAGACTGAATAAAGCGTTATTCAGTATGAATAACACTAAATCGCCGAAAATTCAGTGACATGCGCGACTTGTAACCAAAAAGCCCGCGACTTAGTGTTATTCAGTCTGAATAACACAATTATTCAGACTGAATAACACTAAGTTGCGGGAAAAGTCGCGCGTGTCAGAATTTTTTTTGTCACGTGTCGCGCTCTGGATTGTCCTCACGTTCACAACCAAAAAGTGGTTTGTATTTGAACTTTCACCTATATATATATATATATATATCTTGTCTTATATTTAACGTGATATTAATTTGGACAATACTCAAGTGGGACAAAAATGTCTTTTTTTTATCATGCCAAAATAGGTTAAACAAAAATCAAATTAGATATTGATTGGAAAATTAAAAGATAACGGTTATCCTTTATTTTGGTAAGAGTTCTGACGTCTAAAGTCTTATAAAAATTAAGATGTGAATGGTGTACCTCTTAAAATTTCAAAGGACAACATGAGCTATTGAGCTTCTCAAACCTTTTCTTAAAAAGTAAAATAATGAGTCATAATTTATAAATCTCTTAACTCTCAGATCTAAGGCCATCCGCTATGGCACCTGTTAGAGGGCCGGTATCGAACCGGTACCCTCGGCAACACCGCCAAGGGTATCCGGCACAGCAGCCGGTACGGCAAGCCATTGCCGAGACTCACCACGACTCTATTTCCTCTCTCTCTCTCTCTCTCATTTGTGTCTATCTCTCTCTTCCTTCTCTTTCTTCCTTTTTATTTATTTTTATTTTTTTAGTTATTGTTTAGATTGGAATGGAATTGGTATGAATGTGGATAGATTGGTAAAATATTGGTAAAGGTGTTCGTAAGTTGATGTGGCGCTGAGGTGGCAGCTGGTACCATTGGTACCATAGCGGATGGCCTTATAACCATTGTGAGGTTCTCAAGTCTCAAACCTTTTAACCCAATGATTGATATTTATGTTAACCTCAACTTTCTCACCCAATTATATATGCTATTAAAGTCTTATAAATATTTTTTAGTAACATTTATTCCCAAAGCGACGCGTAATACATATAATTGTAGCTGTAAACATACGAAGGCATGCACATGTGATTATGTCCTGAAACATCAATACTTTTAACCAAAATATATAAAATAAATAAAAACATGTGACAATGTGAACAACTATTAAAAGAACTTCAATTGTGAAACTATGAGACACATGTCAAAAGGTTATTAATTATTGTACTCTTTGTAGTACAGACGACCGATAAGCAACATCACCTATCATCAATGTTATTACTAGATATATATTATAAGGTTTGTGATGTTCTAGTTTTTTCTTAAACCGAATTTCATTAACGAAATATTGTAACCATTGTAACTAGATATATTACCTGTTCCCTTGTTTTTATATTTTTGACGAGTTTTGATAAATTATCTGTGTATCTATATTGTGTTTGTAAACTACCTGATTATCTAATTGATAGTTGATAAGCTAGCTGTTAACTAATAAGCTAGCTGGTAGTTGATAAATTAGCTTATAAATAAACTATGTTTGATAAAAACTAGCTTATGAGTATGTAAATGACCAAAAATGTATCTTGGGGTATACTAATTAATAGGGTTAATTTCATATATGCCCTTATTAAAACTCAAGAGAAAGGTTCAAAAAAGAACAAAACCATTTTATAGGAACTATAGTGTTGGCCAAATTTCGGGTTCGGGCCGGGATTGACCAAAACCCGGTTTGCTACAGTGTTGGTCAAACCCGGGTTTGACCAAAACCGGGTTGGATCGGGCCCGGGTTCGGGCCGGGTTCGACCCGGGTTCCGGACCGGTTTCCGGCCCGGGTTTCGGGTTCGACCCGGGTTCGCCCGGGTTCCGGACCGGTTTCCGGCCCGCGGGCTGAGGCCCGGGTTTGACCGGGGTTCGGGTCGGGTCGGGTTGGTCAACGGGTCGGGTTCGGGCTAGCCCATCGGTTCGGTTTGGGTTCGTTTGGCCATCACTAATAGGAACAAATGAACAATTCTAAATCACATATAATGTGGGACCCACCATTAAATAAATCATATATGATTCAGATGGGTCGCACCACTAAATCATATATGATTTATTTAATGATGTGTCCCACATAACATGTGGCTCAAAATGCATTCTTTTGTTCCTACAAATGAGGTTGTTCTTGTATGAACCTCCCTCTAAAACTCAAAATATCATATTTACCAAATTTAAACCATAAATATCTTATTAACCCAAATATCAGTTTTTATTAATTTTTAATTATTTAAAATCAGATTTAATAATTTATGATTATAAGTTTTAATGAATTGACATTTTTACCCTTTCTCCAAAGCTACATGAGTTTCTTCTTCCACAGGCCACAACCTCTCTCGTTCACTTCTTTTGGGCAGTTTCTTCTCCAAAGCGACTGGGCTTAAAAGTTGATATTTGGATAAATATGATATTTTGATAAGTTAAAAATGGTATATATAATATTTGTAGTTTAGATTGGGTAAATATGGTATTTTAAGTTTTAGTAAGGGCATATATGAAATTAACCCTAATTAATATTAATAAAGGTATAATTGTAAAAACCTACAAAAAGCATTTGAAACACTACTCCAACTATTGTTTTAACAAGCTAGCTTAGAGCATCCACAATGGAGGTTCTTTCTAAGGTTATTCATGGGGTTTTTACAAGAACCTCCATTGTGAGACACTGGTTCTTGCCCAGTCATAGGTTCTTATTGGAACCCAGGTGCTTGAACAAAAACCCAGGTTCTTGTAATAGTTTCCTTTTTTGTTATATAATAACTTACATAAATAAAACTTATATCATAAATAAGAAAATGGAAGTGAGGTTTTTGTAAGAATCTTAATTGTAGAGTTTTAAGGAGGTTCTTAATTTGTTGAGATGACAATATAGTGAGGCAGAAAAAAATATGGTAAGTGGGGTTTTTGGAGGTTCTTCTTGAGGTTCTTCTTGGGGTTTTTATAAGAACCTCCACTGTGGGACACAGGTTCTTGCCCAGTCACAGGTTCTTATTAGAACCCATATGCTTGCATGAACAAGAACTCAGGTTCTTGTATTACTTTCTTTTCTGTTATATATTAATTTACATAAATAAATTATATTATAAATAAGAACAGGAAGTTGAGGTTTTTGTAAGAATCTCCATTATAGAGTTTTAAGAAGGTTCTTACTTTATTGAGGTGACAATGATGTGGCAAAAGAAATATGACAACTAAAGTTTTTAGAGGTTCCACTACACAGTGGATGCTACTTAGCTTCCAATTTATTAAAACATATAATATAGCTTATAAGCCAGTTTATCAGTTATTATCATCAAGACAACTTGAGTTTGATGAGTTAAGTTTTATTAAATTATTTGCAAATTATATATCGAACGCTTTTTGTACGTACTACTGCTTACTTTTTTGGTTGAAATTTTGTCTGTTGTGTTTGCGTCTGAAATACATGCATGTCTCTATGTGTATATAATATAAATAATATGTATGTATATGTGCAGAGAGAGTGAGATATATAGAGTCAGTAAGCATTTATTGCCACATAATTCGTGGCTTCATTTGAATCTAAATCATGTCATGCACATATGCCACCTAAACCCAATTCATGAATACAACATAACACGTATTAGTATTTTTTTAAAGTTTTGGTCCCCTTTCTGATCATATTTTTATTATTAATACATGATGATATATACCTTATATCAAACGGAATATGCTTGTAATCTTTGTATTTTAATTTCTCTACATTATAATATATAATAATTTCATAACATGAAAAACAGTATTATGTAAATGCACATTAGTTCCATAAACATATTTATAAAGAGTTGAATTTCTGAATTAGTATGTGAGGAGTTGATCAATTTATAAAAAAATCATATATATAATTAATGTGATACGTACAAGCATGTAATTATACATTTAAACGTGACACTTTTACCCATGGAAAATTCAATGGTGAAAGCTATATATCAACAGCAGTATATCGGTGGATTAGTCCACGGCTATGGCCATCCGCAGCCAGGCCTTTAGAAACCGGTACCACACCGGTACCGGTGGGGAATACCGCCCGGTATGTGACCGGCAAGGAAGGAGATCAACCCCACCCCACCCTACCCCACCTTTCTCTCTATCTCTCTCTTCTTTTCTTTTTCTTTTATTTTTTTAGTTAATTAATTAGATTGTTATGAAATTGGTATGGGTAAGGATGGTATGATATGGTATAGGTAAGATACTGGAAAACTAATGTGGTGCTGAGGTGGCAGCTGGTAAGATAGTGGTAAAGGTGGTACGGGTAAGGATGACAGTTTATGCCAATTTAATTTCTTAATTAAGACATCATTTGGTATAGGGATGGAGCCAAAACTTTTTTCAACGGTGGCATAATATAATTAAGTTTTTGATTGATTTCGAGGAATTTTTTCAATTTGTTTGGTTAATTTCGAAAGATTTTTTTAAGTTATTTTTTGTTGATTTCTTTGGATTTTTTTTTGTTGAATCGAGAGAATTTTGGGTTTTTTAGTTGATTTCGAGAGAATTTTCAGTTTTTTTGGTTGATTTCGAGAAAAAATATTCGGGTTTTTGGTTGATTTTGAGAGAAAATTTAGGTTTTTTGGTTTATTTTTAAGAGATTTTTTGGTATTTAAGTGCACCCTTTAAAGTTTCGAAAATAATACGGTGGCACCCTCCTAAATTATAGGGTTGCACCTTCACAAATTTTTTTTACCTCTTGTCGGACGAATGAGACGGTGGCACGTGCCACCGTGTGAACCACAATGGCTTCGTCCCTGGGGGATCTTTACTTGAACACTTACCCAATAAGTGCTTAATTACCGGTTAAATTGAACACTATCACTACCATATCGGACAATACTTTAGTCTCTTAAGACGGTTTCGTATGCAACAATTTACCCGGTAAGCTCTTACCAGGTAAGAGTTGTCGATCTAACTTACCGGGTAAGACTCTCGATTCATGCTATCACATTTACCGGGTAAAGATTCTAGTCATATTCATGTTCGTCCCGTAAGTAAATTGACCCAGTAAGCACTTACTTGATAATCGTCAAGTAAACGGCCCCTAAGTTAGCTTATGTTTTGAGCTTTTTCAAAATTTCGTTAATGACCATAAGCTGACTTGATAAGTTATCTTATTGAAAATTTACTTTAAATATCATTTTAATAAGCTAGGAGAGATTTATCTTAGGGAGCGTTTGGTTCGCAGAATGGAATTGGATGATCAAAGGGGGCTAGCTTAATGTGATAGGTAACATCCTTGGAGGTGAGGGGGTGAAAGTTACACTACCAGGGTTCGATTCCCACGGGCCACACTTTTATAAGATATCCAGACTCTGAATCTGGTCATTCGGGACCAGGTTTGGACCGGTTCGAGTTAGTCCATAGGACCCCTAAAACCTGCCGCTCGGGTTCAGCCATAGGTTGGGTCGAGTCGCAGCGGATTAGTGGATTGCCCATAAGGAGGCCCAATATCGTTGGAACGTGTGTGTGCGTTAACTTGCTGTTAAAATAAATGGAATTTGATGAAATTGAAATTAATCAAGGAATTTGACTTTGAATGAAATGGAATGGATAAATAAAAGGATTTGGAATGAGAAAGCGGTGGATTGAGATGAGAAAGCCATAGATGAAGGGGGGGGGGATCCCAATGAAATCCATGTGTTATCGTATGGAATGATGAAATCCGTAGTTAAGGTAGCGTTTGGTACGCAGACTGGACAAGACGAGACGGGACAGGACAGGACATGACAGAACTAATAGTCTGTCATGCGTTTGGTACAACTAAAACAGGATTGGACAAAACTGTTAGAATGACCATATTACCCCTAAAATAATATTTAATATATTTTTTTTACCAAGACATGATATAGTTATCCATTTGTTTCTTTTTTAACATCCACTACGACATTAGCAGGCCCATTACTTTATTTAATTAAAAAAAATAAGCCCAAATACTTATTAGAAATAGGGTTCATTCATCCACCAGACTAGAGGTGCACAGAAAATTCGGTTATCCGATTTTGCAAAAAAACTATCCGAATCCGGTTTTATAAAAACCGATTTTTTTTTTCAAACCGGATCGGATTTTTTTCAAACAGGTTTGTTTTCAAACCGGATTTTAACCGGATTGGATCTGATCCGGTTTGACCGGATAACCGGTTTAAACCGAACCGATTTGATCGGGTAACTGGTTTAAACCGAACAGGTTTCAAATCAAACCGGTAATGTCTATGTGGGCTTACTGCTGTTGGGCCTAAAATCCTAATGATAGTCTGATTACTGATAGATCAGAGCCTAATGAGTAATGAGTATTCAGTAATGATAGATCATTGTGAATTGGAGCCCAAATTTTATGGGCCTGAAAGTCCAAGTGTCCAACTAAGTCAAAATCAGTAAGTCTAATACTCTAATTCAGATTATATTTCAATTGAAAAAAATCCAATACACTTCCATCATGATCCATCCTTCCATATGCAATTCGTTGAGCCCAATTTTTAAAAAAAAATCACGGCCCACACCAATTCAGATTAGATTTCAATTGAATTTTCTAGCCCAAAAAAAAGACCCAATAGAGGACCGGTTTAGTATAAATCCGGTTAAAAAATATCCGATTTCAATCCGATCCGAAACCGGTTCCATCAGATATGGATTTTTTCTAACAAAACCGGTTTCTGACAAATCCGAAAAAAAACCGGTTTATTATATTTCCGATCCGGATCGGATAAAAATCCGGTCGTGTGCACCTCTACACCAGACAACGCATCTTCTTCCTTTATCTAATGTTCGTTGTTGCACAAATACCAACATATCGCCGGTGCACAACCAGAAATCACGCCGGTGCACGACCAAAAACCACCGTTGCTCATCGTTTTGCTTAGAACCAAACTGGATTCGATTAAAATAAACTGATATGTGCATTCTGTGTAAAATACTAGTCGATTCATTTAGAAGAAATCGATTTGCAAAGAAGTCATTAGGAAAAGAAATCGAAAATCAACTTGAAATGAAATCAACTGCAGTGTTGTAGAAGAGAAATTTGGATTTAATAATGTTCTAGATTGGAAAGAATAATTAGATATAAATGAAAAAGCCGATAAAAGATATTTTGTTTTGAATGTAATTAGGATAGAGGCAATTTGGGTATTAAGTAAAAATAGAATATTAAAAGTAAAATAAATAACTAAATAATATGAGTATTAAGTAAAAATAGAATATTAAAAGTAAAATAAATAACTAAAAAGTAGGAGGATAAATAGAAGTCAATCAGATAAGCCTAAATGAACCGAAAGTGTAAATGCGTCCAGATACATGTTTAAGCGGGAAAATCCTATAACCGACTCACCATACGATGACACGTGACAATACAATTAATTTTTTTATTATATATAGATTATTATTATTATTATTTAGTATGCTAGAAATCAATTATAACAATTTTAAAAATATTTTTATAAGTTATATAAAGGATCAAATCTACATCCCTTTGGTTTTATAAATAATAAAATTTAAACAATTGATTAGTAACTCGAGAATCATGCATAGCACACCATTTTTCCTCTTCATAATGAACATGGAAATGTCATTTATCATTAATCATACATTCATGATGAGTATGAAAGTTTTATTCATCAACAATCATACATTCATGATGAGTATGGAAGCATTATTCATTATGAATGTGTGTATTATTCCATAACAAAACACACATTTATGATGAGTAAGATGTCCATATTCTAGAAATATATGGCATGTGTGGGCGACTTTTGGCTTCCTATTCAAATATTATGTTATATCTGATAAAATAACTGAAATATTTAAAACTTATTTTTGTATACCTTCATTACAATTTATATTTGATAAAATAACCACTAGATAAAATTTAAAATAAAAAATATATATTATTTAAATACAATGTATGCATAATAATTTTATAAAATTATGCAAGTTATTTGTTTTTTAGTTTGCTATTTTCAAATATATTTATTTTAGCTATTATTTTTAATTGGTTTATTAGTTCGTGTAGAATTAGGAAGCCTAAGTCAAGAGGTTATAAATAGATGCCTTTGGATCAAACCCAATTCACCAATTAATTCATTCTCTCTTCTCTTTGTGGCATTCTCCTTCTCTTTCCCTCTCCAAATCGCCAAAAGATTTGAGCGTTATTGGTTGTTAGTATGGTGATCTTAGGTGTGAGCCACTAGAGGGATTCATACTATTGGTCCTTGCCCATCCAAGAGGCAATATCAAAGGTATGATATTTCCATCGAGTTCTTCAAGTAAGTTTTCTTGATCATTCTTTTGTAGTTAAAGTTTCTAGAACATGAGTATCATTAAAGGTTATTAACTTTATTTCACAATTTTTTATTTTTGTCACCTTATTAGTTATTATTAAAATTTAATACATTATTAGTTTTCTTATTTAAAAAAACTATAATATTTTCATAAAACTTATTTTTGTATAAGGGGTCAGATGAGGTCTGAAATCGATTTTGAAAGCTGCTGGAATTGGATTGAAAGTCGTCGTATTCGATTGAGGAGGTCGATTGAAAGGAATATTGCGGTAATTTGTTTTTTTATTTTTTTAATGGAATTATGGCAAAACTACGTAGTTTTGAAGGGTCATGTACCTAAGGTTAGGTACATGACAGCAACACCTTCACTTTTCCCTTTGTATATATATACTTCATTAAAATTTCTATTTAAAAATTAAAGGGTTTAGTTCCCCAAAATGTATCCAAGTTGTCACCTTTTGCTATTGTATACATTGTACTTCAAAAACTACCATTTAATACATCAAACTTTCAAAAATTACCATTTAATACATTGTGACCTGCTATCACAGGTTACCAGCCGGTAACATCTTCTCCGGCGACTTTTCCGGTGACGGTCATCTTCTCCGGTGACATTCCGGCGACGGTCATCTTCTTCGGTGACTTTATCGGCGACCTCCATCTTCTCCGAGGATGTATAGCCCCATTTTTCCGGCGGCCTCCATTTTCCGGCGAAACTCCTTATTCCCTCTCTTCCTCCGCCGCTCACCTCCGCCATCCTCTGCCGCTGCAGTGAACATCTGGCACCCTAAACAGTCCGGGATCCCCATTCCACACTCGCGGCAGGCCTCCTTCTCCGCCGCTGGCGGCTGAATCCGTAGCATTTTCCGACGGCCACACTTTGCGTGCCGGCGCCAGCAGTGGTGTCGCCGCCTGTGATGACGTAACGGAGGGATGAAACGATGATGTTGTCTTCGTCGTAAAAGTTAACGGCGGCGGATGAAAAGATAACGGAGAAATTTTTATCCATTTTTTGGGGAGATAGCGATTACATGTGGATTCAGCCGTCATCGGTATATATAATAAGGACGGCGGACAAAAACACACATGGTGATTTCTGGCACACCCGAGTTAGACTCGGGATGACAGTTAACGTTTTATAACGAACTTCGGTCGCCGGAAAATGGAGGCCGCTGGAAAAATTGGGCTATACATCCTCGGAGAAGATAGAGGTCGCCGGTAAAGTCACCGAAGAAGATGACTGTTGCCGGAATGTCGCCGGAGAAGATGATAGTCGCCGGAATGTCGCCGGAGAAGATGATAGTCGCCGGAAAATTCGCCGGAGAAGGTGTTACCGGCTGGTAACCTGTGATAGAAGGTCACGATGTATTAAATGGTAATTTTTGAAAGTTTGATGTATTAAATGGTAGTTTTTGAAGTACAATGTATACAATAGCAACTATATTAAAAAACTAAGTTTTATAAAAATATTATAACAACTATATTTTGAAAACTAATGAAAATTAATGATGCACTAAAATGCAATAATAATTTTGACGAGAATTAAAATGATGAAATCAAACTGATAAACAATAATTAAAATAAATATATTTGAAAATGTTAAACTAAAAAAACATTCTTCACCAGCAACTATAACTTCAAAAACCCAACAAACGTCTATATATATAGGGGTGGGTTCAAATGTGAACCACTTTTTGGTTGTGAACGTGATGACAGCCGAGAGCGCGACATGTGGCGGATGACTAGGCGCCACGTCAGGTCCACGGCGGGTGATTAGGTGCGATTCATGGGAGGGCATTGAATTAAAGGGGGGGACCACACTCAAAGTCGCCACGTGTCGCGCTCTCGGTTGTCCTCACGTTCACAACCAAAAAGTGGTTCACATTTGAACTTCCCCCCTCTCTCTCTCTCTCTATATATATATATAGAGAGGAAAGTTCAAATGTGAACCACTTCTTGGTTGTCAACGTGAGGACAACCGAGAGCGCGACACGTGGCGGTTTTGAGTGTGGTCCCCCTCTTTGATTCAATGCCCTCCTATGAATCGCGCCTAGTCATCCGCCGTGGACCTGACGTGGCGCCTAGTCATCCGCCACATGTCGCGCTCTCTTGGAGCTCCGGCATGTCCGTTCTCTTGGAGCTCCGGCACTTCTTCTCTCATTGGCAATGCAAGGTGTTTTCCGTGGTTTCAAGGATACAAGAACTCTGTTATATGCCACAGGTATGTCATTTGTATCTTAACTATATAATTTTTGCTTAACAATGCAATGTATTCTAATGCAGTTGCAGGAGATGTAGCAAATATAATTTTGGATGCAATTCTTATCTTTGCCTTGCAATTTGGGAGTTACTGGTGCAGCCATTGCACATGTTCTTTCTCAATAATTATCCATCCATCAATTTTGTGCATTATATTTGTTTTCACTCATTCAACTTTGAAACAGATTGGTTCATAAGTTCTTGGGAAACTCTATTATCATGATTGAATGTCTTTTATTGGTTTTCAGGTACTTAATATCAATAATTATGTTAGTTAAATTGATGCAACAAGTTGACCTACTACTCCAAGCGTTAAAGCTTTGCAGTTCAGCTAGTTTCTTAAAAATGGTATGCATTAAGCTTGTGTTACGTAATTAAGTTGATCGTGTTTAGATTCCAACGTATTTCTTCTTATCTTCGGGTTTTCTGTTGTTGTTTACGGTAATTGCATCAACTAGTTGTGTGACGTTTGCTTCGTCATTATCTGCGAGGTTGGGTGCAACACCTATGGCTGCATTCCAAATATGCTTATAGGTGTGTTGACGTATTCACATCTTGCCGATGGTTTTGCAGTTGCTGGACAGGTATATATCGTTATATATATATATATATATATATATAGAGGAAAGTTCAAATGTGAACCACTTTTTGGTTGTGAACGTGAGGACAACCGAGAGCGCGACATGTGGCGGATGACTAGGCGCCACGTCGGCTTTGAGTGTGGTCCCCCCCTTTTAATTCAATGCCCTCCCATGAATCGCGCCTAGTCATCCGACGTGGACCTTACGTGGCGCTTAGTCATCCGCCACGTGTCGCGCTCTCGGTTGTCCTCACGTTCACAACCAAAAAGTGGTTCACATTTGAACCTACCCCATGACTAGACGCCACGTCAGGTCCACGGCGGGTGATTAGGCGCGATTCATGGGAGGGCATTGAATTAAAGGGGGGGACCACACTCAAAGTCGCCACGTGTCGCGCTCTCGATTGTCCTCACGTTCACAACCAAAAAGTGGTTCACATTTGAACTTTCCTCTCTCTCTCTCTCTCTATATATATATATATATACATATAGGAAAGTTCAAATGTGAACCAGTTCTTGGTTGTCAACGTGAGGATAACCGAGAGCGCGACACGTGGCGGCTTTGAGTGTGGTCCCTCTCTTTAATTCAGTGCCCTCCCATGAATCGCGCCTAGTCATCCGCTGTGGACTTGACGTGGCGCCTAGTCTTGGGGTGGGTTCAAATGTGAACCACTTTTTGGTTGTGAACGTGAGGACAACCGAGAGCATGACACGTGGCGGATTACTAAGCGCCACGTAAGGTCCACGTCGGATGACTAGACCTGATTCATGGGAGGGCATTGAATTAAAAGGGGGGGGGGGGACCACACTCAAAGCCGACATGGCGCCTAGTCATCCACCACATGTCGCGCTCTCGGTTGTCCTCACGTTCACAACCAAAAAGTGGTTCACATTTGAACTTTCCTCTCTCTATATATATATATAACGATATATACCTGTCCAGCAACTGCAAAACCATCGGCAAGATGTGAAGACGTCAACACACCTATAAGCATATTTGGAATGCAGCCATAGGTGTTGCACCCAACCTCGCAGATAATGACGAAGCAAACGTCACACAACTAGTTGATGCAATTACCTTAAACAACAACAGAAAACCCGAAGATAAGAAGAAATACGTTGGAATCTAAACACCATCAACTTAATTACGTAACACAAGCTTAATGCATACCATTTTTAAGAAACTGTAACATCCCACTTTCTAAAATACTCACTTACTAGAAAGCAACCAAAATCATCATTTAAAAGCGGAAACTTGTCTCACAATACATCCAAACAAAGTAAGTCAATAACAGAGAACCATGTCTCAAATCTGTTTGATAGAAAAGTTACATGAAATGGAAATACTTAGTTTTTCAAAAACGTCAAATTGTTTGTTAACCATGACCTAGCACTTCTCACAACCTAGTCGACTGAACCGCCGTCCCAGAGCCTCATTCGGTAGCTTTCTCCTTTCCCTTCCGGGAAGTACCTGACACTAAAAAGATAAACAACAACGGGGTAAGCATAAAGCTTAGTGAGCACACACATAACCACTTACCATCATGCAACACAATCATTTCACAAGCAATCAACATAACATGCAAACTCCAACCTTCCTTACGGCTCAACGCCATAAAGGAAGGACATATGACACTGGTACCAGGCCTCTCCAAATTCCCTAGGGGTATCACTACCACCATAGGTACTCTCCCAAGTCCCCGAAGGAACACATCACATAATCACATGCAACATAACCATGTACACATAATAACAAGGGTTAAGTGAGGTACTCACCTGTCGGTTGCTAGCAAACAAGACTCTCCACAAGTTAAAATGATCACTTGCAAACACCTAAGCAAGCATAGAAACATAACTCATCAACTTAGTCCAAAAAGGACCACTTGACACTCCAAACCGAAAAGCCAGTCTTAGACATAGCTAGACTAGTCCGATTGACCTCAAACTCTAGGCCTCATCCTCTCATAACATCCCTAACATGATCCCATAACCCAATCTCCGAAAAGAAGAAAATAAAATTTTGAAATTTGGCAGAGAGTTGCGCGGCCTGCTCCCGCGACCTCAGGTCGCGGGGCCAGGTCGCGGGCTTTTCCAGCCTGCACTCTCTCTCGCGACCTGCCTCGATTACAGTGCCAAAACTCCAAATTTCATACCTAAACACATCAACACATGATTCCTTAACATCTAGGGTCGATATCTAACAAATACATGCAAGTAATTCGACCCTGGAACCTCCCAATTACAACAATTTGATGATCCAAAGATCATCAATTCACACCCAACCCTAACCATCATGACACTTCAAATTAAACTACAAAAGACATCTTAATCAACATAAAGTTCATACCTTAAGCGCAATTAGCGTAGTTGCTAACACCCTTGACAATCACAAGCCTCAATTTCTCCTTGTCTGCCTTCCTTCAAGCGTACCCTAACTCTCTCTCTCGTACGTTCTGAGAAAACTGCCTGGAGAGTGAGGGTTTTCCCTACTTATACAACAATAGACACACTGCACCTTGAACTATCACAAATGACACTCCAGCCCCTCCACACCTAAAACATGACAAATAATCACTTAAGTTGTCTAACCCAAGGTATAAAAGAAAAAGAAACCGGGTGTTACAACTCTCCCCCACTTACCGAGATTTCGTCCCCGAAATCGACTAAGCTTGGAACAACTCGGGGTGGTTCCTCCGCATCTCATCCTCGGGCTCCCACGTCCACTCTGAACCCTTCCGGTGCTCCCATTGGACCTTAACGATCCCGATCTCTTTATTCCTCAATGTCTTGATCTTTCTTTCCAAGACAGCTACCGGCTTCTCCGCGTAGTTAAGCCGCTCGTCCACCTCAATATCCTCCAACGGTACAAAGGCCGATTCATCCGCTAAACATTTCCGAAGCTGGGACACATGGAAAGTGTCGTGTATCTGACTGAGCTCTGGCGGTAACTCAAGTCGATACGCAACCTTCCCGATACGAGCTACTATCCCAAACGGCCCAATGAACCTAGGCCCTAACTTCCCTCGCTTCCTGAACCGTATCACTCCTTTCCATGGCGATACCTTCAGAAGCACCTTATCCCCCACACTAAACTCCAAATTTGAACGTCTCTTGTCTGCATAGCTTTTCTGGCGACTCTGAGCTGCTTTCAGCCGTTCACGAATCTGCTGAATGCTCTCGGTCGTCCTCTGAACAATCTCCGAACTTCCTAACTCCCTCTGGCCAACCTCACCCCAGCAAATAGGAGTTCTGCATCTTCTCCCATACAACATCTCGTAGGGAGGCATGCCGATACTGGCATGGAAGCTGTTATTGTAAGAGAATTCAACCAAGGGAAGATGAGATTCCCAACTGCCTCCAAAATCTAGCACACATGCCCGAAGCATGTCCTCGAGAGTCCGTATAGTCCTCTCGCTCTGCCCGTCCGTCTGAGGGTGGAAAGCCGTGCTGAACTGAAGCTTAGTACCCAACTCCTCGTGAAATTTACTCCAAAAGCGTGAGGTGAACCGAACGTCTCGATCCGAGATCACCGTCACCGGCACCCCGTGCCTCGCCACTATCTCCCGGACATAGATGTCCGCTAACACCTCTGAAGAAGAGGCCTCCCGTATCGCGATGAAGTGGGCACTCTTCGTCAGTCGATCAACCACCACCCATATAGCGTCATGCTTCCTAACCGTCTTTGGTAGCCCGGTAACCAAGTCCATGGTCACGTGCTCCCATTTCCACTCGGGTATCTCCAAAGGTTGAAGTTTCCCATGTGGCTTCTGATGCTCCGCCTTAACCCTTAAGCATGTCAGACACTTCTCCACATACTTAGCCACATCCCTCTTCATGCCTGGCCACCAATAGTCGGTCCTCAAGTCACGGTACATTTTGGTGGCACCGGGATGGATTGAGAACTTCGACTTATGGGCCTCATCCAGAAGTGTCTGCCTCGCCTCACACGAGGCTGGAACCCACACTCGTCCGAATCGAGTCAACAACCCCCGACTGTCAGTCGCCAACTGATCCACTTGACCCTTTATCCTCTCTCTTTTCTGATTATCAGCCTTAATCGCCTCCACTTGAGATTGACGTATCAACTCTATCAAGGAAGTCGACACGGTCAACCTCATACACGGTACCCGCAGTAGTAACATACTCCCCTTCCGACTCAAAGCATCTGCCACTACATTCGCCTTTCCCGGGTGATAGAGGATCTCACAATCGTAGTCCTTTACCACCTCTAGCCACCTCCGCTGCCTCATGTTGAGGTTTTGCTGATCCATAAAATAACGGAGACTCTTGTGATCCGTATAAATGGTACAGCGAACCCCATACAAGTAGTGTCGCCATAACTTAAGTGCGAACACCACCGCAGCCAATTCCAAATCGTGGGTTGGGTAGTTCACCTCATGCGTCTTTAATTGACGAGACGCATAGGCGATCACCCGTCCCCTCTGCATGAGGACGCAGCCTAACCCGTGATATGAAGCATCACAGTAGACCGTCAGGTCCTCTACTCCCTCCGGTAAGGTCAAAACCGGAGCCTCACACAACTTCCTCCTCAACGTATCGAAAGCTGCCTCTTGCTCCTCACCCCAAACAAAACGTTCACTCTTCCTCGTCAACCTGGTCAACGGAACAGCTATCTTGGAGAAGTCCTGGATAAACCGACGGTAATAACCGGCCAATCCAAGGAAACTCCTAACCTCCGTGGGAGTCTTCGGTGTCTCCCACTTCATCACCGCCTCCACTTTCGCTGGGTCTACCTTTATGCCTTCTCGGTTTACAAGATGCCCCAGAAATTGGACTTCTTGCAACCAGAAGTCACATTTGGAGAATTTCGCGTAAAGCTTCTCTTTACGCAAAACCTCCAACACCTCTCGCAAATGCTCCACATGTTCCTCCTTCGATTTGGAGTAGATCAGTATATCGTCTATGAAAACAATCACTGATCTATCCAACATCGGTCTGCAAACCCTGTTCATCAGGTCCATGAACGCCGCCGGTGCGTTCGTCAAGCCGAAGGGCATCACGATAAACTCAAAGTGCCCATATCTGGTCCGGAAAGCTGTCTTGTGCACATCCTCCTCTCGAACTTTCAGCTGGTGGTACCCCGAACGAAGATCTATCTTCGAGAACCAAGCGGCTCCCTGAAGCTGATCAAAAAGATCATCGATCCTCGGAAGTGGGTATCTGTTCTTCACCGTGAGCTTGTTGAGCTCTCGGTAGTCGATACACATCCGCATCGACCCGTCCTTCTTCTTGACAAACAGGATTGGGGCTCCCCACGGTGAGGTGCTCGGGCGGATGAACCCCTTATCCAACAGCTCTTCCAACTGCTTCGATAGCTCTTGCATTTCCGGTGGTGCTAACCGATACGGAGCCTTCGCTATCGGTGCCGCCCCCGGAACAAGGTCTATTCGAAACTCTACCTGCCTCTCGGGTGGAACGCCAGGCAAGTCATCCGGGAATACATCCGGATACTCGCTGACCACCGGTACATCTGCAACTGTCTTCTTCCTTGCCTCCTCGCGACTATCGACCACGTACGCCAAGAAGCTATGTCCTCCGTGAAGAACATGCTTCCTAGCCTTAGCTAGCGTGCATAACTTTGGTATCTTCTTCCGTCTTTCGCTCAGGATAGTTAACTCTCCCCCACTTGGGTTCCGAATCACTACCCGCTCGTTCTCGCAATCGATATGACCTCCATTCCTACCCAACCAATCTACTCCTACTACTACATTGATCTCTCTCATAGGAATTGGGATGAGATCAATTCTGAACTTGACTCCAAAAATCTCTATTATGCTGTTTCTATACACATGCTTACATAACCGATACTTCTGAGCTGCTATCTCTACTTCTAGCGGGCTATCTAAACTACCCCTTACATGCATGAAGTTCTTACAAAAAGCATACGAAACAAATGACTTGCTAGCACCCGAATCGAATAACACAAGAGCAGGTACAGAGTTGACAGGAAAAGTACCTGTCACCACGTCCGGCTCCTCCCTGGCCTCCTCGGCCGTCAACTGAAACACCCTAGCGCGGGTCCTCGGTGCCTCTACCTTCTTGCCTGAGCTCTCCGTCTTCACTGGTGCTACTCCCGACGTCTGAGTTGCCCCATCAGACTGAGGGCACTCATTCGCTACATGACCCGGTCGGAAGCATTTGAAACATAGCCTCATCGTCACCTTGCAATCCTTGCTAAAATGGCCCGGTTGCCCGCATTTGAAGCAGGTTCCCGACCCCATCCGACACTCCCCCAAGTGATGACGTCCACACTTAGGGCAGTTCGGAAACTCCTTCTTCACTACTACCCGGGGCTCTGTCGGCTTGAACTTCTTCGCCGGCTGAGTCTGCGTCTGAACCGTCTCTGCTTTCTTCCTCTTACCCTGCCTCTCGAGCTCTAGCTCCCGAATCCTAGCCACCTCATGCATGCGATGGAAGGTCTTGCACTCTGACATTACCACAAATTCCCGAATCTCGGGCTTCAGAACCTCCACATAGCGAGACATCTTCATTCGCTCACTTGCCACGTACTCAGGGCAAAAGAGCGAACGCTCCAGAAATAGATCGGTGATTTCATTCACCGTCTCCGTCGTCTGCTTCATAGCCAGAAATTCCCCAGTCAGCCGCTCTACCTCCACCTGAGGCACATACTGCTCCTTGAACAGTTCCTTGAACTGTTCCCAAGTCATAACAGCGATCTGCTCCGGAGTCCGCGTCCGGTTGATCAGGTTCCACCAATCCTTCGCTGCCTTTCTCAACAGGTTCGAGGCGTAGCGAACCTTCATCTCCTCCGAACATGAACTGGTGAGGAAGGCTCCCTCCACCTCAGATATCCAACGCGAACTAGCCACCGGGTCCTTCTGCCCGTTAAACTGTGGTGGCTGGCAAGCCGAGAAGTCTTTGTAGGTAACGACTCTCGACTGTCCCCCACTAGACCCTCCCGAGCCACTAGGCCTTGCGGCCACGGCTGCCTCCACAACTGTCTCCACCTGGCTGCGCATCTCATTCTTCAGCTCCTCCTTCATCTGGGCAAAGTAGCCCGGTAACATGTCATGTAGAGCCTCTCCTACCTCTGCAGCTATCATCTCCCTCAGGTTAGCAGTTTCCTGCTCCTCTTCCGTGACTACCTTCTTGCCCTTCTTTGCTGGTCTCCCCATACTGATTCATAAAACACATAACTTTAAATACCACATAACTCTCCCTCCCGTCCCATGCTAGCTCGAGCCAATGGCTCTAACTTCACATCTTTCCTCTCCACATGCTCCTTAGGGGTCTACTAGACACTCAGTGGACACACACGTGGGTCCTATCATGCCACTACCCCTCCCCAAACAACTTCGTGGGTTCATAGAACTCTTGTAACCATGTCAATTCCCAACATGTACAGTGTATTTGCAATGATATGGGCCCTTATACCATTGTAACTACACCCTACATGCCTAGCCTCAACACCATTACTTAAGTCCAAATCCCCTACTTAGTTGTCATGCACATTAACCATACCTTAAACTTTCATAACATAACGATCAATCACATAGATAACAATGTCATGCTTCTACTCCTACCACATATCTGTAAGCCTAAGTAAGGCTTGCATGCATACACGTAGTCATAACAGTTATCATACAGTTCATGCTCAAAATTTACTGCGTGCGCTAGTAATTCACATATCTAGTGCTCATATCTTACACATGCTATACATTTATATCATAACATAACAACATGCTCAACAAAAGAGATTAGTGTGCTCACCCCCGTCCTGATGCTCTGGTCTGCAGTTCAGTCCTACTTTTCATCCCTCTATAAACATTTCTTTGGTTACTTTTATTTACAAATACAAGCTTTTGGTTTAAGTCCAAGTATCCACCACTTGTGAATACTTGATTCTCTTAAACCTAGGCTCTGATACCAACTTGTAACATCCCACTTTCTAAAATACTCACTTACTAGAAAGCAACCAAAATCATCATTTAAAAGCGGAAACTTGTCTCACAATACATCCAAACAAAGTAAGTCAATAACAGAGAACCATGTCTCAAATCTGTTTGATAGAAAAGTTACATGAAATGGAAATACTTAGTTTTTCAAAAACGTCAAATTGTTTGTTAACCATGACCTAGCACTTCTCACAACCTAGTCGACTGAACCGCCGTCCCAGAGCCTCATTCGGTAGCTTTCTCCTTTCCCTTCCGGGAAGTACCTGACACTAAAAAGATAAACAACAACGGGGTAAGCATAAAGCTTAGTGAGCACACACATAACCACTTACCATCATGCAACACAATCATTTCACAAGCAATCAACATAACATGCAAACTCCAACCTTCCTTACGGCTCAACGCCATAAAGGAAGGACATATGACACTGGTACCAGGCCTCTCCAAATTCCCTAGGGGTATCACTACCACCATAGGTACTCTCCCAAGTCCCCGAAGGAACACATCACATAATCACATGCAACATAACCATGTACACATAATAACAAGGGTTAAGTGAGGTACTCACCTGTCGGTTGCTAGCAAACAAGACTCTCCACAAGTTAAAATGATCACTTGCAAACACCTAAGCAAGCATAGAAACATAACTCATCAACTTAGTCCAAAAAGGACCACTTGACACTCCAAACCGAAAAGCCAGTCTTAGACATAGCTAGACTAGTCCGATTGACCTCAAACTCTAGGCCTCATCCTCTCATAACATCCCTAACATGATCCCATAACCCAATCTCCGAAAAGAAGAAAATAAAATTTTGAAATTTGGCAGAGAGTTGCGCGGCCTGCTCCCGCGACCTCAGGTCGCGGGCCAGGTCGCGGGCTTTTCCAGCCTGCACTCTCTCTCGCGACCTGCCTCGATTACAGTGCCAAAACTCCAAATTTCATACCTAAACACATCAACACATGATTCCTTAACATCTAGGGTCGATATCTAACAAATACATGCAAGTAATTCGACCCTGGAACCTCCCAATTACAACAATTTGATGATCCAAAGATCATCAATTCACACCCAACCCTAACCATCATGACACTTCAAATTAAACTACAAAAGACATCTTAATCAACATAAAGTTCATACCTTAAGCGCAATTAGCGTAGTTGCTAACACCCTTGACAATCACAAGCCTCAATTTCTCCTTGTCTGCCTTCCTTCAAGCGTACCCTAACTCTCTCTCTCGTACGTTCTGAGAAAACTGCCTGGAGAGTGAGGGTTTTCCCTACTTATACAACAATAGACACACTGCACCTTGAACTATCACAAATGACACTCCAGCCCCTCCACACCTAAAACATGACAAATAATCACTTAAGTTGTCTAACCCAAGGTATAAAAGAAAAAGAAACCGGGTGTTACAGAAACTAGCTGAACTGTAAAGCTTTAACGCTTGGAGGTAGTAGGTCAACTTGTTGCATCAATTTAACTAACATAATTATTGATATTAAGTACCTGAAAACCAATAAAAGACATTCAATCATGATAATAGAGTTTCCCAAGAACTTATGAACCAATCTGTTTTTAAAGTTGAATGAGTGAAAACAAATACAATGCACAAAATTGATGGATGGATAATTATTGAGAAAGAACATGTGCAATGGCTGCACCACTAACTCCCAAATTGCAGGCAAAGATAAGAATTGCATCCAAAATTATATTTGCTACATCTCCTGCAACTGCATTAGAATACATTGCATTATTAAGCCAAAATTATATAGTTAAGATACAAATGACATACCTGTGGCATATAACAGAGTTCTTGTATCCTTGAAACCACGGAAAACACCTTGCATTGCCAATGAGAGAAGAAGTGCCGGAGCTCCAAGAGAACGTAGGGTTAAATATTTATGTGCAGGTAATAGCATCGGAGAACCCTATTTAATGGAGAAAGAGCAGAGTCAGAGAATCTTTATGGTAAACTCGAGACACCATAAGAATGTAAATGCTTACGAATTTCACGCCCATCAAACTCAAAAGCGGCTCTGCCAAAAGTACAAGTAGCAGTGTTTCAATAATACCAAGAATTGCACCAAGAAGCAATGCTGTTGAGGCTGAAGGGATATTTTGCTTTGGCCTTCTGAGCTTCGACTCATTAGAAACGTCATCGGTAATCATCGTATGCTTGCATGGGCTTGTTCTGAAGCCTCATTAACAACAAGATCATGAATACAAGCATTAACTTGCGTTCTATAACAATAATGTGAAGAACCGATGTGATGAAATGAAAAAGAGAATGATCTTTAACTTGAATAGTACTTATGAGAACATACCATTTTCTTTTTCCAGTGAACCATTTTCCAATGTTTTAAGGATGACATCATCTTGTGTCACTCCTTTTGTTTCCTCCTCATTTGTGGAACCCTTTTGTGACAACCGTCAGTTTCGACCTCCAGGTTAGTTACTCGTAAAAAAATTCACTCTGTAGCATTCCGTAGGTGAAAATGATAGTATTTAAGTTTTAAATGAAACTAGGTTAGTTTGCGTGAAAAACTTAGGCAAAAACCCTAAAAGTCCCGAAAATTGTCCGGAAAGCCTGTACCGGTCCGAAATCGTCCGAATATCCTAAAATGCCAAATCTAAAGTAAATTTTGGAAATTTAAGTCATTTTGTTTAAAATATATGTAATCTGACCTAAATAATCCAAAAACCACCTTCGAAAAATCGGTTTTCGCCGAAAAACTCCGAAAACCCGGTACCGTTTTGAATAAACTGTATAATTTATACATCTTTAAATAAAAAAAATGTATGAGAGGGTAGGTGGGACCCACAAGGCCCGGCCACCCCCCCCTACACTCTCTCCTCCTCTCTTTTCTTTCAAAATCATAATTGATTTCTCTTCCCCACACCACTTTTCAAATCCTCTCTCTCTCTACCTTCTTTCTCACTCTAAGAATCCTCTCAAACCTCTCAAAAATCCAGCCATCTTCATTCTTAGAAATCAGATTTTTGAGGCTTAGAACCCAATTTCAAGATTAAAAGTGGTATCATCTTCAAGGTAAGAATGTTGTATAAGTGTTCAACCTCGTTTTTGGATCATTTTGAGCCTCTTTTTCATGTTTTCTTGAGGTTTAAACCTACTTCTATGTCTTACTACTCCTCTTGATGTTTGGGAAGGAGATTTAGCCTTAGAAATGTTTATAAACAATCTAAGAAGGTGAAAATCCGTGATTTCCCCATAAGAACACAATATAGGAATCAAAAATCGTTTGGGTGATGTTTTTGACCATCATTCTTGGGCTAAACTTCATTGATAGTTCATGCATGAGTCTTGATGGTGTTAAAACATATTTTGACTATTTTTCTTTTGTATAATCTGATTTGTGGGTGTAATAGCAAGAAAAACCCCAAAAGTTTATGATTTTATGTGTTTTGGTGATGAAAATGGAGTTTGATTCTTGACAGATTCTGTCCAAGTTCTTGCATGTAGTTTATACGACCCAAAAAGGGTTTTCTCGAACTCATTTATTTTTGAAATTTTTATGGATTAATATTTAAGGTGTTAGGGTTCAAACCCCACTGGATTTGTGCAAAAACTCCAAGATATAGACCCTTAACCATCATTAAACATTTTCGTGTGCAACAGTACTTGGTCAGGAATTTGGGTCATCTTCAAGCTTGTATAACTCTTTGATAACTTATCCAAAATGCAAACTTTTTAATTCTAAACTCAAGTACTCTGAGTTAGCTTTCCAATGAGTCCAAAATCATGTCATTTAGAGGAGTTTTGAGGGTTAAACCAATGAAAACAAGTTAGTGGTGTAGGCTGTTCCTTAGTGGCAGATTACACATGCACAACTTTAAGAGGCCATATCTCCCTCAAAAATCACTCAAATGATATGAAACTTGTCTCATTAGCTTGGTATATGTGTTGGCTAGAAAATCTCTTTTGAAATTCGTGAATTGGTGGTGTAATAAATTATTTATGAGTTAAACTTCACTGGAAGGTATTTCTGAAAAATAAAGGGGGACCACTGATTTTGCAAAAATGTTTAAAAATAGTAAAACACCTCTAAAAATTGTGAAATTTGGTGAGATTGTTCCTAACATCCCCTAAATCAGAGGGTAAAAATTTGAGGATTTATCATTTGGTGGACTTAAGCTTAAGAGTGGCATTTTTACAACTTGATATTTTGGACAGATTCTGGAAATTGACAAAAATCCAATTTTATGAACTTTAAGCTTTCCAAAATAAGTGGAAGTCTTCAAAATGCACCAAAACAAACTTTTACTATATTGGACTATATAAACAACGTAACGGCATTATAATGGATATTGGTACGATTTATGACTTAGGGACCGTTGAACTTGGAACTTACGTTAAAAATTACGTGTTTGTTAGGGCAATTCTAGATTCGGGGCCGAGACACGAAAACGCACTAACGTTTGTTTGAACGCTAATCACTCGAGGTGAGTATTCACAGCCCCTATTTTACCATTTTTATGTTTTGGGGTGAAAAGCATGTTGTGATGAAAATTTGTTGAATTATGCTCTAAGTAAGTAATGAAACATATGTTAAATTGTTGCTTTCTAGCAAGTGTTAATGCATTATATTGATACACGTTGAGTAAATTCCCCTTACAATAAACACTACTATTAACTCCGTTATGAGCCTATGACTTAGTGGATAGCGCTATTTGGTACCAATACCCACCTTCTGACTGACGAGTTGAGGGTGCACGAAATCAGATTTAGCATTCTACACATGTGGACTAGGTTCCACCGCTGAGGTAGTTTGCTGGGAAACGCTCTGCCCATGTGGTCCGCTACCACCTCTGAGGTATTCGTTGGGGTTAACGGCTTGTAGTGGCTCAACCTTACGTATCTTATGTATAATTGAAATTTTGACGTTAGCAAGCGTCCAAGAATTTTCTCTCACGACAAAAGTCTGCTTGTGAAATGTTTTGTGTAAATTAAAAATCTGTGAACTCACCAACTCTCGTAGTTGACGTCTCTTTTTAACATGCTTTTCAGGAAATCAGAAGGTGATCGATAATCTTTGATTTGGACATTCATAGTCATTAATCTAGACTTCGTATTTTGTTTTATTATGTTTGTAAACCTTAAATTTGGGTTGGTTGTAATAACTTTATAAACTTTACATTTTGCCTTATGAATGAATGATGGTATTTATCTCCTATCGCTATGAAATCTGTACTGTTGCATCTCGCGATTCCGCTTTAGCGGGGTGTTACACCTTTTCTGTGTTATGTAGTTTCATTGCTTCACATTCACTCTCTCTTCTTCAGCAACAAAGGAAGTTGTAATACTAACAAGTGGGAATGAACTGTGAAACAATAAAACTACAAATGAAGAGGAAACAAAAGGAGTGACACAAGATGATGTCATCCTTGAAACAATGGAAAAGGGTTCACTGGAAAAGGAAGAGAAAAAGGAGTTGGTACAAGAAAATGGTATATTGTCATAAGTACTGTTCAAGTTAAAGATCATTCTCTTTTTCATTTAATGTAACACCCCAAAAATTGAGGTAAACAAAAACTTTCGTTTAACGAAAGGTGGTACACAAATATAGCGCCATAGCGCGAGCTCTTCCCAAAACAGGGGTACAAGTAATGTATGATTACAATGTTTGTAAATTAATTAAAGGATGCGACAACCGTCTAGTCTAACTCCTATCTCGGAAAAGACTACAAAAGGGTTGTCCAAAACTATCAACGCATGTACGGTCTAAGGACCGGTCTCTTCACACTTTCCCCAAAGCTCACTCTCACTCCCGGCACCTACTTGGGAACGGCGTCCCTTGTACCTGAGAGACACATCGACACCAAACAAGTGTTAGGCTAAAGGAGCCTAGTGAGTTGTATCAAATAAACATCATACATATGAAAGCATGTTAAGCCATGTAAGATATACGAAAGTGTATTAACCACAAAATGCAACACGTTAAACCGGTTTATCTTTTAACTTTGAAAACCGTGGGAGCGACCCACTTTCAACAAGCAAGCTACACCTCAGAGTCGAGACACCCCGTTGCCGTCCTCCTACGAAGACTCGAATAGGCAACCTTAGAGGCCAGGCACATTCGCGGCCACACGAATGGCGAGGGACATAGGTGCACACCTTTTGACTAGTGCCACCCAAGACTGAGTCGAACTCGTGTAAACTTGAAGTGCACACCTTTTGACTAGTGCCACTTTAAATCAATTTCATTTATCCACTTTGCCAAGCAAGTTACACATTAGCGACGAGACACCCCGTTGTCGTCCTCCTACGAAGACTTGAATTGACAACCCCAGAGGCCAGGCACATTCGCGGCCACACGAATGGCGAGGGACATAGGTGCACACCTTTTGACTAGTGCCACCCAAGACTGAGTCGAGCTCGTGTAAACTTGAAAGTGCACACCTTTTGACTAGTGTCACTTTAGATCAATCTCATTTTAAAACGACACAATGTACACCTTTTGACTAGTGTCACATTTTCCAATTATGTTTGCGTAAAAACATGGGTACTCACCTTTTGACTAGTGACATCCCGACCCACTTTTTGACTAGTGGCCAATATCATCCTACCTTTTGACTGGCGGAGCTCAATAACATTTAAACATTATTTTAAGTCTCAATACTTTCATTTACTTCATACAAGCCAACATGCTCGGGATTCAATCCATTCGCATCATTCCGTGGCATACATAATAACACGTATTTTTCATGCATACCTTCATCATATAATCTCATGAATATAGCTCATACAAGGTAGCATACGATTGATCATTCCATGTATACAATTCTCAAGCAAGACATATATATATATCAATCAAGATGATGCGCTCTCAGTTTTAACAAAATAGTTTTAGCAACTCACCTTGGTATTCTTCACAATCCAACACGGATTAGATTGCTAAACACGTCACACGATAGTACCTATACAATCATATCATGGTATACATCAATAAACCACCAAAATGACACTTATGTTTCGCAAACGAAACACTAGTCTAGAGCTAGGCTAGACTATCTCAATTGCCCCCAAAATCTCCCAAACATCATCTAATATAACCCTTAAGGAAAGCCCAAAGCCAAAACTCGAAAAGGATCGCAAACGAAAAACTTCAAATTGGAAACAGTGGCTTGCGCGACCTAACCCCGGGACCTCAGGTCGCGGGGTTTTACTGACCTGCACAATCCCGCGATCTGTTTCGCAAACCTTTACCAAAACTCATCCAAAACTCGATTTTTGACTCCCAAACACCCCGCGAATGATTATGATCGATCCTATGATGATATAACATGATAAACTAACAACAAAACTCGAAAACACTCCATGGATCGTCGAGATCCATGGTTTTCCCCAAATATAAACCCTAGCTTTCCAAAACCCCAAATCCCGACTAAAACACGAAATTAACACGAAGTAAGCTGTACCTTTTGTTAGGAACTCGATTCTAACAACATTTCACGGATCGATTTCACCTCCTACGCTCGATTCTTCCTCCGGATCTCGAATTCTCTTCCAAGCCCTCTTTCTCCCTTTTCTCTCTTTTCTCTCTTTTCCTCTTTAAGTGCACAAACACACAAACAAATGAAGGGATGAGGGGTTTTGTAACTAGTTAGTGAGCTAGTTACACTTCACCCCCTTCCTTATCTCGGGTATTTACATTCTCATCCCGAAACTGTTAAATTGGACACTCGACTCGACCTATAACTTAAAATACGAGTTAATAATTTACTTTGGGAAATGAACGTTATATTTAACCAAATTTCCATTATCTCCACTTTTATCATAAAAGTTTGAGTTCACAAAATTCTGGGTGTTACATTTAATCACATCGGTTCATCACATTATTGTTTTAGAACACAAGTGAATGCTTGTATTCATGATCTTGTTGTTAACCAGGCTTCAGAACAACCTATGCAAGCATACAACGATTACCGACGACGTTTCGTAATAAGTCGAAGCTCAAAAGGCTAAAGCAAAATATCCCTTCAGCCTTAATAACATTGCTTCTTGGTACAATTCTCGGTATTATTGAAACATTGCTACTTGTACTTTTGGCAGAGCCGCTTTTAAGTTTGTTGGGCGTGGATTCTTTAAGCATTTACATTCTTATGGTGTCTAGAGTTTACCATATATATTTTCTGACTCTGCTCTTTCTCCATTAAAAAGGGTTATCTGATGCTATTACCTGTGCATAAATATTTAACCCTACGTTCTCTTGGGGCTCCGGCAGTTCTTCTCTCATTGGCAATGCAAGGTGTTTTCCGTGGTTTAAGGATACAAGAACTCCATTATATGTCATTGGTATGTCATTTGTATCTCAAGTTCCTTTCTTTATAGTGTATTCACAACTAATATATAAATGTGCAAAAGTGAGTCTCCATGAAAATTTATTCTCCTACTTTTAAGAAAACAATATCTTTAAAATATCCAATAAAACTGGAAAAAAATAACTATCATAAATAACTTTGAAAATAATACAAAATTTTCCATAATTAACTTCCTTTACATTTTGTACACTTATGTTCGTTCGTTTATTTTCATTTATGTTCATTCGTTTATAAATGACAAGAACAAACACTTTTTAAACGAACAAACATGGACACAAAAAATCCATATGTTTACCGTATGTTTGTTCGATTATGACGCAACATAGGTTTGCGGAAGGATCAACAAGTGTCTAAACCCTTTTGATAGACGAGAATTACGAAAGGTAAAACTTAAAACAAGAGAAAATTCTCTTAGCAGATGAACTTTTATTGAATAATAACCCAATCACAAAAGAAGCCTAATAATCCTATTTATAATACCAAACAAAAAATAACTATAGAAACTAAATATAATTCTAGATTAACTAGGAAACTAAATAATTAATCCTAAACTAAAAAAAGATAATTATAAAAGTAATTCTAAACTTAATTTAACTATAATTAATAAAGATAGATAATAATAAAAAAAAACTAAAAACAAATTGATATGCGAATGGAATTTGTAGGCACCTAGGATGATAGAAATTCGGTCAAACGTGGAGACTTGGGTCAAACATGAAGGCTTGCATATGCGGGTTTAGATGAACAACAATAGCTCTGATTCACTTGTGCAGCTATTTTGATTTTCGATTGTTTTTCGACCTCTATCGCAATCCTACCTATGTCAGTCTCCTCCACTTCCAAAGAACTCGATCCCGAGTTCTTACTAAAAGATTGAGTCTTAATCGAACCTTTTTGGAAACCGCACGGAATAGCAA
This sequence comes from Centaurea solstitialis, assembly GCA_030169165.1. Lineage (NCBI taxonomy): Eukaryota > Viridiplantae > Streptophyta > Magnoliopsida > Asterales > Asteraceae > Centaurea > Centaurea solstitialis. Next base: position 85,033,300 of record CM058042.1, read on the forward strand.
CTTCCAGTGGGCCGTGCTTGACCGGCTCTGGTTTGTTGCACATGATAACCTTCCTGGTATTCAACTCGACTTCTTTGCTTGGGTGTTTATTCATGGCAACGATCAAACAATTTCTCTCCTTCGTTTTTGTGTCTCTCTCGAAGTGCAGAAGAGGTGTCATTGCGATTTTGTGCTCACCCCAACGAAACAACAAAGTATTGTCTCTCCCTTTATATGTGACATCATTGTCATATTGCCAAGGCCGGCCAAGTAGGATATGACATGAATTCATCTCAAGAACATCACACACTACATCCTCTTTATAGTGTTTTCCAATGGAGATGGGTACTTTACAAGTTTCATCTCTTTGGTTTGTTAACATTTGTGACTTTTTCCACCACCTTCATCTCCTCTTCCAATTTAACAATCTCCTCTGATCCGTCACCTCCACAACCATCGTCGACCACTAATCAACCACCACCGTTCATCACCACCTCTGCAACCACCGTCGCTAACCGACCACTACAACCACTAATAGTCTAATACCTCCTCCTCTACCACAACCACCTACACCTCCTCCTCCAACATAAATCTCCTACACCACCTCCACAACCAATATTGGCTATTGACCACCACTATTCATCGCCATCACCTAGAGCCACCTCACCTCTACCACCATCGTCGTTTACTACGTGCCACTAGCATTGCCCACCGCTTAGGGACGTGCCTAGAAAAAATTTCAAACGGTGGCACCATTTGACTATAAGATACATATATAGAGATATTTTTTACAAAGTCAATATTGGTTTAGTGGTTGGTTCATTGGTTTTTTAATGAAAAGTATCATGTTCGAGTTTTGTTATTACAATTTTTTTAGAAACATAATAAATATGTATTAAAAGCTAAAAACTAGAAAAATGACTCTAACACAATTTGAATCAAAGACCTCAACTTTGAAAAATAAGGAACTAACCAACTCCAACCAAGAATAACTTGTGTCTTTATTGTAGTTTCAAAATATATATGGTAGCAAACAACAAATTAATATTGTGGCGTTTTCAAGACCTTATATTTTTTTTCACTACGACGGATGAACGATACTATGCCACGTGCCACCGTTGGCACTTAATCAAGTCTGCCCCTGCCACCACTGCCCACTACCTCCACTACATCGGCCACAACGACCTCCTTCACTGTTGTCGATGACCACCACCACCAATATCCACACACCATGATCGTCCACCAATTACCAATGCCTCTACTTCCAAAACCATTGTTGTAAAAAATTTCAGGGTACCTTTGCCAATTAATAAGGATGTTCCAAACCAAATATAACATGTATAATTTCTCTTTATTTTGTACGAATTTAATCTTTTCAAACTACCTTCAATTATATCAAAATTTTAATTTAAATTTTATACTATTGTATATATATATATATGTGTGTGTGTGTGTGTGTTTAAGTATATGAAAATTGTATAAAAATGTTAATAAATTAAATTATTTACTTTATTTGTGATAATTATAATATATATACACATATAAAATCATCAAGTAACTTTTGGATGAACTTGTCTACTTTTGTCATGTCTAGTTCCTAATCATATCGAACACAAGGCAATGTCGAGTCGTCCTACTCTCTTATCCTGTTCAAACTTGTCTCTGTACTAAACTATACATTTAATATGATACTATACATGTACATAGTCTAATAGTAAATGAAAACAAAAGTTGGTGAGAATTTTTCATTGATAAAGATATTCTGGATTTGATCATAAAATGGAGTTGTAGACGAGACGTCTTGGTACCACCTTGTACCATAGGAATCATTTCTATAAAAAGAGATTTTTTTTTTACAAATTAACCAACTACAAATGTTAATTTTAGTCGGAAAATATTAAACTATAATTTATACTTTTATTTATTTGTTAATTACTAAGTCTTTGTAGAGATCACATTGTTCTAACATAAATTTGTCAAAAACAACTTGACTGATGTTATATGGTTGAGGGATTAAACCCTAGAACCTGTTGAATTCCCCTTGGCTTAATTAACTAACCAACCAATTGATCAAATAGGTCGGTGACACCATTCGCAGGAGTAGAAGCACTCCACCGCCTTAAACTAATGCGGCGGCCACCAGTGGCGGATCCAGGATTTTTTCCCAGTAGGGTCACCTTGAAGGTAGCTTAAAGGTCCGGGAAGTTGTCCGATATTTTTTTAGCCTAATTCCACCATTTCGATGGATTTTTAAGTTTTTTTGATTGATATAAAGAGATTTCTAACGATTTTAATCGGTTTCGCAAGATTTTTTTGGTTTTTTTTCTATTTCGAGAGAATCATTTTAGTTTTTTGGTTGATTTCAAGGTAGTTTTTGATTGATGGGGTCCCAATCGAGAAATCACTGAGGGACACGACGATAAATGACTAAAAACATTCAAGTTTTACATAAGAATTTTTATTTTTTTCATTTCCAAGTGGGGGCCCATCCCCCCATACATATACAACTGGATCCGCCCCTGGCGGCCACCGACTTACCTAACTCCATCGATCGGAGCTAGCTAGTATTGCTTCAGGTAGTTGGAATTTTTTGGTGTTAGGACCAAATTGTCCTAATTAGAGAAGGTTTGATAAAGTAAGCTTTGAGAAGGATTAATTAGTAATTTGCTAGTAATTCTAGCAAATGGGCTTGGGCTTTTTTAATGGACCCTATATATAAAGGGTTTAGGGTTTGGGATGAAATCAGAGAAGCATTTTCCATGAGAGTCGTGTAAGAGAGAAAGTGTGTGTTTTTGTATATTGAGAGCTCTCTAAAATAAATCAACTTTTTTTTTTGGAAGAGGTATCCCAGACCATATTGGGCCCAGACTAATCCTTGGCAATTTTGGGCCGAAGCCCGACTGCTAAAGCATGCAGCCCGGGTCGAATCCCCCGTACCTCCAGAATGCGTCCCCCAGGGCTCGAACTCGGGTTCACCACTATGTAGTGCCCAAGTCTTACCACTAGGCTAACACTCCTTTGGTTAAATCAAGAACTTTACATTTTGTCTATCAATTTCTTCTCCTAAATCCTCTATTGTTTGATTGTTTGGGACCAACAAGTGGTATCAGAGCCAAACAAATCATCAAATTTGTTTGTTCCTATGAAATCATTCAATTAGAGGTATTTTTATTTTTGGATTTTGAGCATTGTTCTTGAAGAAAAGTTTGAATCTGGGTTTTGTGGTTTGGATTTGGATGAAGAAGATTGTTGTTTAGGTTGAGATTTGAAGCAACTTTAAGCTTGATTTTCTGTATTTTTCAAGTTGTTTCATTGATTTTCTTGGATTTGGAAAGGATTTTGGGTTTGAAAAGTTGTCTCCCAACTCTTCAGATCTGATTTCTCATGGTTTCCCGACAATATAATTTCCCGACCTGGATGTTTTTCAACTCCAGATCTGGTTTCCCGACTCAAAATCTTGTGTTCTAAGAGGTTGCCATTGGAATTCTGGAGACGCATTTGAATTCAAAAATAAAATTAAATGTCTAAATCAGAATTGCAGGCAGATTAGAAAAATGGATTCTGGGTTTGATGTTTCCCGACTCCCGAGTCCGCATTCGAATTCAAGGAATTTGTGCAAACTTTGGAAACTCACATAAACCATTGATTAGAAGGATCAATGGACAAGATTAATTGCAAAATCCAAAATTGTAACCACCAACTCCTATAATTAAGCATCACAAAAATAAAATAAATAAAATTACCAAAAATAAATAAGAAAATGGATTACGATTGGTGGAAAACATGGTTTCCAAAGTTTGCACAAATTAATGAGTTTGCAAAATAAGGTGACTCTATATATAGATATATAGAGGAATAATCAAATAAAAACCATTTTTTTGTAAAAACTTGAGGAATAATCTTACACCATTAAATTTTTTTGATCAAGGGCTATTAAGTAAGATGCCATGGGTTGTACCTTTGTCAATTTTAATTTCACCACACCTGATTATAACCCTTAAAGGGTATTTTTGACATTTTATTTGTTCCTTCTAGAAGCCATCATCTTCCCCAAATTGAAATCATCTTCCCCAAATTGAAAGCTACAACAACCACATACCCCAACCTCATCTTCCACATCCACCACCACCACCACCTGCCGCCACCACCGCACCACCGTCGCACCACCGCCACGACCGTCCACTGTACCGCCAACACCACCACCTGCTACCGCCGCTGGTGCAGCACCAACACCATCTTCTTCTTTCAGATCTGGAAAACCTCCCTCGTCACCGCACCACCGTCGCACCGCCGCCGCCACTACCGCTACCACCGTCCACTGCAACCACCGCCAACACCACCACCTGCTACCGCCGCCGGCGCCACCACCAACACCATCTTCTTCTTTCAGATCTGAGAGCCCTCCCTCGTCACCGCACCACCGTCGCACCGTCGCACCGCTGCTGCCACCACCGCTACCACCGTCCACTGCAACCACCGCCAACACCACCACCTGCTACCGCCGCCGGTGCCACCACCAACACCATCTTCTTCTTTCGGATCTTCTTTTTGGTAATGCTTCATTTCTAGTTTCTTATCAAGAAATTTGATTAGTTGTATTGCATGCCAGGTGTTCGACAAAATGTCTGACTATTTAGAAACCTTTTTAAACACCATATTCAATTGAGTCTTTTCAGAATGTGTTTCTTGGGTACTTCCCTGAGATTTTTGATCAAAAACCTCCAATGAAACAATGTTTAATTGATATGGTACTTTCCCAAGTTCATGATTGATATGGGTTTCTTGTTAAATGAAATTGTAACCAATTTTGATTAACTCTTTTCAAGTTTGTGAATGTGTGTTCTAAGAATTTTGGTCATTTTCATCAGCATTGCATATGATGGTCTGATGGTGTTGATTAGACAGCTTTCCTTCATGGAGGTCCTAATATAGAACATGGTGAGGTCCCCGGATTTAACGACGGCGGCGGTGGTGGTGGTGAGGTCGCCGGATTTAATGGTGGTGGTGGCCGAAAGAGAGAGATGAGAGCTATGGTTGTATGTATTTACGTTGTTATTTACTTATGAATATGTAAATGTAATGGATATTGTGTTTTGTATTCATAAGGTGAATATATAGTGAATATTATACGGTGAATATGAATATTCATATGGTGAATATGAATATTCATATGATGAATATGATGGTGAATTTATATAATTTTTTATCTGGTGAATATGAATATTCATAAGGTGAATATACGATGAATATGATATGGTGAATATGAATATTCATATGGTGAATATGATAGTGAATATTCATATAATGAATAAACTGCGATTTTCAGATCAAGGGCTTAGATTATTCCTCAAGTTTTTACAAAAAAGTGAATATATATATATATATATATATATTTTGTAAAAACCTCTTCTTTTGTAAAAACTTGAGGAATAATCTAAAATGACGATCATGCCCTTTTTAGATCAAAGGCTTAGATTATTCCTCAAGTTTTTACAAAAAAATGGTTTTTCCTTGAAGGACCCTCTATATATATATAGGGGTGGGTTCAAATGTGAACCACTTTTTGGTTGTGAACGTGAGAACAATCGAGAGCGCGACACGTGGCGGATGACTAGGCGCCACGTCAGATCCACGGCGGATGACTAGGCGCGATCCATGGGAGGACATTGAATTAAAGAGGGGTACCACACTCAAAGTCGCCACGTGTCGCGCTCTCGGTTGTCCTCATGTTCACAACCAAAAAGTGGTTCACATTTGAACTTTCCTCTCTCTCTCTCTCTCTATATATATATATATATATATAGAGAGAGAGAGAGAGGGGTGGGTTCAAATACAAACCACTTTTTGGTTGTGAACGTGAGGACAACCGAGAGCGCGCCACGTGTCACTCTGAATTTTTGCAACTTAGTGTTATTCATACTGAATAACGCTTTATTCAGACTGGATAAAGCGTTATTCAGTATGAATAACACTAAGTCGCTGAAAATTCAGTGACAAGCGCGACTTGTAACCAAAAAGCCGGCAACTTAGTGTTATTCAGTCTGAATAACACTATTATTCAGACTGAATAACACTAAGTCGCGGGAAAAGTCGCGCGTGTCAGAAATTTTATTGCCACGTGTCGCGCTCTAGGTTGTCCTCATGTTCACAATCAAAAAGTGGTTTGTATTTGAACTTTCCCCTATATATATATATATATAGACTTAGGATCAGGTGAGACCAAACTGTTTTCGTGAGACTACGTGAGACCAATACCTAACGTACGAAACTTCACAAAAATAACACCGTGAAGGTAAATAAAACTTGAATACGCAGACCTAAAAATCACTTTCGATGCAAAAAATATCCAAACCAAGGTAAAAAATGAAACATTCACAGCTCAAATGTTGTGAAGGTTACAAATAAATAATGCGAATATATATATATATATATAGGGGTGGGTTCAAATACAAACCACTTTTTGGTTGTGAATGTGAGGACAACCGAAAGCGCGCCACGTGTCACTCTGAATTTTCGCGACTTAGTGTTATTCATACTGAATAACGCTTTATTTAGACTGAATAAAGCGTTATTCAGTATGAATAACACTAAGTCGCCGAAAATTCAGTGACACGCGCGACTTGTAACCAAAAAGCCCACGACTTATTGTTATTCAGTCTGAATAACACTATTATTCAGACTAAATAACACTAAGTCGCGGGAAAAGTCGTGCGTGTCAGAAATTTTGTTGCCACATGTCGCGCTCTGGGTTGTCTTCACGTTCACAATCAAAAAGTGGTTTGTATTTGAACTTTCACCTACACACACATATATATATATAGAGGAAAGTTCAAATGTGAACCACTTTTTTATTGTGAACGTGAGGACAACCGAGAGCGCGACACGTGGCGGATGACTAGGCGCCACGTCAGCTTTGAGTGTGGTCCCCCCCCTTTAATTCAATGCCCTCCCCATGAATTGCGCCTAGTCATCCGCCGTTGACATGACGTGGCGCCTAGTCATCCGCCACGTGTCGCGCTCTCGGTGTCCTCACGTTCACAACCAAAAAGTGGTTCACATTTGAACCCACTCCTATATATATATATATATATATATATAAGGTCAGGTTCAAATGTGAACTCAATTTTGGTTGTGAACGTGATGACAAATCTAAGCCACACATCTTCAGTTAGGGTGGACGCGAATCATGGGAGGGTGGAGATTATTAAAGGAGGGGACCCGGTCAAAACCGCCTTTATTGACCGGATGAGTGGATGAGATTCATCCTCATGTTCACAACCAAAATTGAGTTCACATTTAAACTTGCTATATATATATATATATATATATATATATATGGATTTTCTTTTGTGAACCATTATTTTGGTGTGAAATTGTGTACTTCATCAAAAAAAACGATTATATAATAAAATTGGTTCATAAAATTGTTTAACATTATGAAATTATATTATATGATTAATTTTTTGTTGAAATTGTTTCATATTTTGGTATTTTTTACGTAATGACACGGAGATCATGACACAGAGAAAGAATATTACTGAAATTTAATCTTCTAGAGTTGTTTTGAATTGTAAAAATGTACCAAACCACCCAAGTCAACCCATGTATTATTAGCTTGTCTTCATGCATTATTAGCTTGCACATTACGCAACGGGTAATAGTAACTTTATGGTTTACATGAGTATACACCTCATACCTCCTAACTGATATTATAAAGAAAATACTTAATACATCCTACATAAATCATAATTACACCAAAATAATTCATTATGCATTATCACCCAACTACCAAAGGGCTTACTCCACAAGGTAGTTGCCACTTGCCACATAAAATAGATGGCCCAAGTACATTGACATGCTAAACAAGCAACTTTTCCTATCATACACATGTACGAAAAGCTTCTGAACTAAACATCAAGTGATAGTATGAACTACAACGTTACTATCAGTCATCACATAATGTACAAGTTCATAGCGAACGATACAAAAGATCTTAAAACAAATGTAATGTAAGGTGAAACCTATGTATAAGCAAGAACCAAAAGAGGTTTACAGACTCTACATGAGGAATTTCAACATCCTAAGGCGATAACTCATCCCTTTTATTATCAATCCTATAAGCAGCAACCATCTTCTACTTCCTAAGATAAGACCATGGACCTGTGCCTGTACCCATCCTGCAAATTGAACTCATAACTTATCAATAAAACCATTAAAAAAAAAACGTTTCTTTAGCAATCGTTGTACATAAGACCACATCAATAAAAGAGGTTCATGATTCATGCTAGTTGTTTGTGTGGTTTCTCATGTCTTATTGCTTAGTGAGTACACGATTATGACTCATTTTGATCTTAAATCATGAAAATGGGACATTGGAACAAAAAATAATCAGAGAAGGTTACCTCCATATGCCTGCAATTGCACGTAAACCCATGAAAATGGATAAAGCGACCCATATTCCCACAAAACCACCAGCATGGTACAAAACGAATAATGATCCGATGCTGCCAATAGCCACTAGGATCTAACAAGACGAAATTCAGATAAACATAACATGACATAAATTTAATGTAGACAAAAGTCTTGTTCTTGAGTAGTAAAGGCTAACCATGGAGTATGCAGAATAAGCAAAATCGGATGCGCCAAAGTTAACTCCATCGAATACGAATGCTATTGAATTGATTGGTTGTGTGCCAGCAACGAACTAATTGTGGAAAAGAGGAGCAGTGAGATAAGACATTGATTAATCATTAATCATAAGGAATTGAAAGGAGTGTCAGCTGAAAAAAGATAGATGAGTACCGGGACACCAATGGTAATTATGTGTTTAATATTTATGTCTTTTGTAAACACCCCGGAACCATATTGCAACCCAAGTCCAACAAGAAGAGCTAGTCCCAGACCCATTACAAATCCCATCTGCAAATTACAACATCTAGGTTAATGTGATCTACCATATACATATATATAACATTATATTTGAATGGAGGAACCCAGGAGTAGCCCATAGTGCAACACATGTCATATTTCTATAGAATATGGACATGTTATGCATGATGAATAAAACTTCCATACTCGTCATGAATGTATAATTCCATGATGAATGACACCTCCAAATTCATTGCGAAGAAGAAAATGTGGCGTGCTATGGATGGTTCTCAGGTTGCTAATCAATTTTGGCTTCCTAATTGAACCTCTCTCTCTCTCTCTCTCTCTCTATATATATATATATATATATATATATATATAAACTAAACAAAGAGCTTCATATATATCATATGATAAAACTATGATAGTTATTCTTTATCTACCTATGATTTTGGACTTTTTTTGGAAGAGGTATCCCATTCTCAGACCACATTGGGCCCAGACTAATCCTCGGCAATTTTGGGCCGAAGCCCGACTGCTAAAGCATGCAGCCCGGGGTCGAAGCCCCGTATCTCCAGAGTGCGTCCCCCAGGACTCGAACTCCGGTTCACCACTATGTAGTGCCCAAGCCTTACCGCTAGGCTAACACTCCTTTGGTATGATTTTGGACTTCATTTACTACTTTTCTTGTGATTATACTTATAAATTTTGTTGGTATTAATATCCATTTATATATATATGTATGAAATGTTTTGCAAAAAAATAGAAAAATTTATGAATAACATGTCAAAAAAGTGAATTAATTGGATTAAAAACCGATCAAAATATTCGATGGATTCAACTAATAACCAATGGTAGTATCCAATGGATGGATAGGTTATCCAAAGTTAAATGTATTGAATCTATTGACAAAATCCCACATCCAATGAATGATTAGATTGGATCAGTTCCGCCCAAATCCATTAGAGTCCAATCAATGAACACCGCTAGCAAATAATGTGATAACCATACATCGCAAACATACCTGCAACACTCGAACTGCTGTTGCTGTTGCCTTCTCATAGTTCTTCTCAGCAAATGATGAAGCAATTATCGCCTACAACCATCGGATATTCAAAACTTGATACAAAGAACAAACAAACCATCCGAGTTCTAGAGAAACATTTATATTATATATTGGCTTGATGAAAAAATAGTGAGAAAACGGCAAATACCTGTCCAGCAACTGCCAAACCATCAGCAAGAAGTGAAGACGTCAACCACACCTGTAAGCAAACTTGGAACGCAGCCATAGGCGTTGTGCCCAACCTTGCAGCCAATGATGCAGCCAACGTCACACAAACAGTTGCTGCAATTACCTTAAACAGCAAAAGAAAACCTGTACTACAAGAAACACGTTAGAATGCATGCAAACTAACACCATCGACTTAATTATGTACCACAAGTTTAATGCATACCATTTTTAAGAAACCGGCTGAACTGCAAAGCCTTGACGCTTGGCGGTAGTAGGTCAACTTGCTGCATCAATTTAACTAACAAAATTATTGATATCAGGTACCTTAAAAAAAACAGCACACGCCATTTAGTCACAATAACAGAATTTCCAACAAGTCTTAAATCGATCGGTTTCAAAAAGTAAATATAAAGCATAGATAATTACTGGGAAAGAACATGTGCTATGGCTGCACCACTGACTCCCAAATTGCAGGCAAAAATAAGAATTGGATCCAAAATTATATTCGCTACATCTCCTGCAACTGCATTACAACAAGAAAATATGTTGCATTATTAAGCCGAAATTATACAGTTGAATCATCAACTATAAAGGAAGGAACTTGGGATACAAATGACATACCAGTGGCATATAATGGAGTTCGTGTATCCTTGAAACCACGGAAGACACCTTGCATTGCCAAAGAGAGAAGAACTGCCGGAGCTCCAAGTGCACGTAAGGTCAAATATTTATGCGCGGGTAATACCATTGGAGAACCCTATTTAATGGAGAAAGAGAAGAGTCAGAAAATCGTTATGGTAATCTTGAAACACCATAAGAATGTAAATGCTTACGGATTTCACTCCCATCAAACTCAAAAACGGCTCTGCCAGAAGCACAAGTAGTAGTGTTTCAATAATACCGAGAATTGCACTAAGCAGCAATGCTGTTGAGGCTGAAGGGATATTCCGTTTCGACTTATTTAAAACTTTATCCATGATGGTCGTATGCTTGCATCTGAAGCCTGATTAACAACAAGATCATGAATAAAAGCTTTAACTTGTGTTTTAGAACAATAATATGAAGAACCAAAGAATAAGAGAATGATTATGACAACATACCATTTTCTGGTACCAACTCCTTTTTCTCATCCTCTTCTGTTGAACCATTTTCCAAGGTTTCAAGTATGACATCATCTTGTGTCAGTAGTTTTGTTTCCTCTTTATTTGTAGAACTAGAACCCTTCTCTGTGTTCTGTAGTTTCATTTTTTCTAAACTCTCTTCTTCAGCAACAAAGGAAGTTGTAATACTAACAAGTGGGAATATGGCTACTTTTGAAACCTGATTGAAAATAGCAATAGACACTCCAACAGCCGCAATTTCCACCGGGCCTATATCGAAGATTATAGATATTACAAATTGCAACCATCCACGAGGCCAAAACAGTTTACAAAATAAATGTCCACAATGAAAAAGGCACATAGTTTTGGAAATGCCTAATTACTACACTTTTTAGCCAACTAATAACAATTTTACTCTTAAATTCTTCATATAACAATTTCTCCATTTTATAATCAAGGGTAGAATACTTGTATACAAAGTAACAACGGTAGGATGAAATGAAGTAAGAAGACATACCTATACGACCAATGAATGCAGTGTCAATTAAAGAAGCAATAGGATCAGCCGCTAAAGCCATGGCTGCAGGTACAGCAATAGAAAGAATTTCCTTTCCAAGAGCGTCCATCTTCAGGACAAGCCTACAGGACCGTTTCATATGCGACCATAAGAACTCCAACAGTTTAATTAACCGATTCCAAATATAGGAGCTCAATAAAAGGTTACGGAACTTCTCTAAATAATATCTCATTCTAGTAGCCAAGAGATTTCTAAAGCTGATCAACTGTGATCTAACAACTCTTGCATTCATTGATCAGAACACCAACAACAATAGCAACAATATTCTAGGGTTCAAAGTTCATTCCAAACAGAAACAAAATAATTCTTAATATGTATAATACGAAGAAGGTACCTAAGATCTTTGAAGAAAACAAAGATCGGAAGATTCCTTTTTTTCTGTGTTGGAAGCACAACACCATCTTCAGCCATAGTTTGAAATAAGGTGTGTGTATATATGTGTATGTGTGTGTAAAGAGTTGTAAGATGGTGAACAGCAAAACCTTCAAGAGTCAACTTGCAATGACTCATTTTACATTCATTTATAGAGTTATAATAGCAGTACACACCTCCCCTAGATAAAAGAGTGATAGAAACATGATATCCACGTTAACTACCGATTATGACGTATATAAGTTAAGAGATGAAAGGTACACCTGGTCCAAGTTTTGGTTTTGATATGTTTCTAGAAGCAATCACCACACACAAATCTTCTTATATCATGAAAAGAAGATGACTTGGTTAAGTTACAGAGATAGGACAAGCATTTTTTTTTAAATTTTAATTAAGTTTAACAAAAATCACATGGGCTGGCCACCAATTAAACAACCTTAAACTTTGGGTGCAGCTCATCTGTCAGGCCTCTAACTGGAGGTTTTCCCAGTTTTCAAGTGTAATGTTACAAAGCCCAAAGTACCATGCTGATCTAGCAATCTATTTAAACCAACTTACATCAATGGTGGAAGTTACTGATAAAGACCCGCTGATCTCATTTTCTATTCATATGGGGGCAGGTTGTCACAACTAGTTAGGATTTTCTTGGCTGATAACTCGAGGGTTTCCCTGCCCTTTGTTATATGCTAGGGTCAATAAGTCAAATATTTGTTTAGTCCATGGGTCAAGGTTGGTAGGCGTGTAGTAGAGTTCTAGTAAGCGTAGTATAAATAGAGTAGTGGTCATCAGTTTAGGCATTCTGTTTTGTGATTGTTTGGGCGGGAAACCGTTTTGGGAGAGAACAAGCCTCTCGAAAGCTTGTAAACATTTTCTTCATTCCATATCAATACATTCAGCAGTCTGATTCGATCCAGTTCACATCACCCTTCTCAAACCAACTCCAACCCATAACACCAAAATAATTACACCAAAACACTAAAACTGGTGCAACCTTGACACTAAGGCATTGTTTGGTAAAAATAAGCTAGCTTTTTGAAAAGCTAAGGAGAGTAGCATCTAGTGACTTTATGAGGCTTTTTATTTTTGTTATTCCAAATATACCCTTGCTACTTTTTACACTACCAATTTTTGAACATGTCTTCTTTTGTCATTTTACAGTCATAAACTACCTTATCAGCTAGTTTTTGCCAAACACATCTTATTCATCAGCTAGCTTATCAGTCATCGGCTATCTTATCAGTCATCGGCTACCTTATCAGTCATAAGCTAGCTTATCAGCTAGTTTGCCAAACATAGCCTACAAAAATTTCATCTCCAACCATACTTCGAAAAAGAACACCAAATTAAAATGGGCCCATATTCAAAAAACATTTTTTCATTATTACTGAACACCAAAATAATAATTTAACTAGTGGGCCATGTTGGTTTTGGAGTGTAAACAGTTTCCACCATATCTGGTGACTTTCATTATGAGAGAAATTGGGCCGGCATTTCTTTTTGAAGTTTGAGGTATGGTTGGAATCCACCACACCGCAAATCCTCATTTTTGCAGTATGTTGGAGAAATTGGAAAATTAATATGTTATCACCGTGTGATTTGTGATACTCCTATAGCTATTTTGGAAGATTATATTAGTATGAAGATGGTTAACTGTATGAGGGGAGGTTCAAACGAGAAACATATCAATTTAAGAGAACGTGAGAAGCAATCTCGGCCACTCATCCGGTCAACAAAGGCGGCTTTGACCGGTCCCCCCCTCCCCCTTTAATAATCTCTACCCTCCCATGAATCGCGTCAATCTTTCGTGATCACGTCCACCGTAACCGCGAGATGAGTGGCTGAGATTGCTCCTCACGTTCTCTTAAATTGACATGCTTCTCGTTTGAACCCTCCCCTATATTGTATTGATGACTTGTGATTTCAAATCCTCAAAGGGTACACATTATTGATATCTACAACAAAGTTCACTACATAGAACAAAACAGACTAGCAATTTACCCAAGTTCGAATCCCCCCGTGCACAAACTAAGGACATTTGTCAATTCCTTTGTAACCTCAATGGTCGGTAACATCCTGAGGGGGGCGGTGGATGGTAGCCCTGTCTACTTGGGTTCGATTCGGAGGGGGAACAGGAGGCGACACCTCGGGCTGGGCATGGGCGAGGCTATGGCCGTTATTGGTTTCCATGGTCGAGAAGATAAGTCGGGCGCCCGAATGGATCCCGGATACCTCTTCGACTTCGGTCGGGGCGTGTACGTGTGTTTAACTGCCGTCCAAAGATAAAATAAAATTCACCAATCACAGATTAGCCAGCAAAGTCATATTATAATCCAAAAGATATCTCCCTTAGATAACACCATCCTAAAGCAATTCTCAACTTTCATTTAAATATTCCAACTGCAGTTCAAGAAAACCATACCATATAATATTAATATATCAATTTCCACGAAATTAAGAGAACAGAAACATCAGACTCAGGGGAACCCCACAGATTCACATAAAGTAATTAAACTATATGCAAAAAATACATAATCTACATCAAGTAATTATGGATGCTTTTAAGAACATGCTCACCTAACTTACTTACTCAACATGATTAGTGATGATGAAACCTGGTCCTTATAATAATTCTCCTCCATTTACTACTACTACTACCCTTCCTCCATGCTTCTGAAACCCTAACACATGCGCTTTCTACCTCTGATTTCACTCTCTTATGCAGCATTGTTAGATGGAAATTATAATTTATTGGAAACAATTGGATAAAAGAAGAAGGGGAAACAAAGGATTGAATGAAGATGAAATTAAGAGCGATTTTGATCAAATCTTTGGGAGTTGTTGTTGTTGTAACCTGGAATCTGGTAAGGTCTAATTTTGGGTAGTTGGGTGTGAATTTGGGTTCAATTGAATTGGAAACAATTGGATAAAATTCTTGCAAAACCCCATTTTCCTTTTTTTATTTATTAAATATTATATATACATATATATTAAAAAAGTTGAAGTATAATTTATTCTTTTTCACTTTTTTATTGATTTTAATTTTTCAACATATATATATATATATATATATTTTATTAACATACATAAAAAAAACACTTAAAACACAAATATAATTTTATACTACAATTAAAAAATGCAATATTATAAAAATATTAATTCTTAAAAAACGTATGAGTAAATAGTTTATAGTTATAGAGATCACTCGTAATCTCGAATTGACCATATGGTTCAACCAAGGAGCAGAGTTGATGATAAACTTTATTTGAGTCTATTTCGGAATTTCTTTGAAGATATTCTTGAAATTCATAGGTTGAACCTTAAAATATTTGTGTCAAGTTATTTACGTCTTCACCGATCCAATTGACCATCATATAACCTTCATCATCAAAAGCAGTTATTTCGGCAACACGTAGATATTCATCGTAAGATATTGTATAATTGTTAGTATACGACTCATCATTTAATTTAATTTACATGCAGAAAAATATTTAAAAATAATCAAAGCTTGATAACTTAATAATATAATTAAAAATCAAACTTATTAAAAAAATTATAAAATTTGTATAAGAATTTATGAGAAACAAAAAGATATTTTATAATAATTATTTTATTTAGGACTATCTTCACCAAAATGTATCCAACTATACTCGTATTCCTATTGTGTGTATCCAACTTCAAAATGTGTTATTGTGTGTACTAAACTTTCAATTTGGTTTATTGTATGTAACATGTTACCTGGTAACCTGATAATGTTGATGTGTAACAGGTTATATCCTACATGTCATTTTATTTTATTTTTAAACTGAAAAATATTGTTCTTCTTCTTCATCAAAATTAGGGCTAATTTTTGGGTTCATAAAATTAGGGTTCATCAAAATTAGGGCTCAATTAAAAAAGTGAAAAGGAATTAGCAGTTAAGATAACAACAATAATGACATCAACACTAATTATACACATTGTGATTGAACAATTTATATATATATATATATATATATATATACACACACGCTTGCATTTCATTAACAACTTTTTTAGAATATTAGTTCGAAGTGAAGTGAAATCAAACAATACGTTGAGAAATTAACAGGCATAAAGAGAAATAGAAAGAAACAGAGAGAGTCTGCTTTACTCGATTTCTTCCTTTTTCATTTTTTCCAACTTTGATTGATCTACCAAATTTACTCTTTTATTATATATAGATTATTATTGTTTAGTATGCTAGAAATCAAATATAGCTATTTTAAAAATATTTTTATATGTTATATAAAAGATCAAATCTATATCTTTTTTGATTTATAAATAATAAAATTTAAACAATTGATTAGTAACTCGAGAACCATGCATAGCACACCATTTTTCCCTCTTCATAATGAACATGGAAATGTCATTTATCATGAATCATACATTTATGATGAGTATGAAAGTTTTATTCATCAACAATCATACATTCATGATGAGTATGGAAGCATTATTCATTATAAATGCGTGTATTATTCCATAACAAAATACACATTTATGATGAGTAAGATGTCCATATTCTAGAAATATATGGCATGTGTGGAAGACTCTTGGCTTCCTATTCAAATATTATGTTATATCTGATAAAATAACTGAAATATTTAAAACTTATTTTTGTATACCTTAACTACAATTTATATTTGATAAAATAACCACTAGATAAAATTTAAAATAAAAAATATATATTATTTAACTACAATGTATGTATAATAATTTATAAAATTATGTTAGTTATTTGTTTTTTAGTTTGATATTTTCAAATATATTTATTTTAGCTATTATTTTTAATTGGTTTATCAGTTCATGTATAATTAGGAAGCCTAAGTCAAGAGGTTATAAATAGATGCCTTGGGATCAAACCCAATTCACCAATTAATTCAATCCTTCTTCTCTTGGTGGCATTCTCCTTCTTTTTCCCTCTCCCAATCGCCAAAAGATTTGAGCGTTCTTGGTTGTTGGTATTTGGTGATCTTAGGTGTGAGCCACTAGAGGGATTCATACTATTGGTCCTTGCCCATCCAAGAGGCAATATCAAAGGTTTGATATTTCCATCGAGTTTTTCAAGTAAGTTTTCTTGATCATTCTTTTGTAGTTAAAGTTTCTAGAACATGAGTATCATTAAAGGTTATTAACTTTATTTCACTATTTTTTATTTTTGTCACCTTATTAGTTATTATTTAAATTTAATACATTATTAGTTTTCTTATTTAAAAAAAACTATAATATTTTCATAAACTTATTTTTGTATATATATACTTCATTAAAATTTCTATTTAAAAATTAAAATAACAACTAGATGAAAATGAAAATAATTCAAAGTCATATATCATCTAAATATAAAGAACATATACAAAAATAAGTTTTAAGAAAATATTCTAGCAACTATATTTTGAAAATTAAAGAAAATTAATGATGCACTAAAATGCAATAATAATTTGACGAGAATTAAAATGATGAAATCAAACTGATAAACAATAATTAAAATAAATATTTGAAAATATTTAACCCATGTGTGTCATTGGGTTAAATGGTCAAAAGTTCTAGAAGACTTCAAGTTCGAGGTCTAAATGTGGGTGGGTTAAAAGAGTTAAATTGGGGTTTGCTTGGTAAATGGTGGTGGAGGTTTTATAACGAGAGTGATGCGTTGTGGGTGAAGGTGGTAAAAAGTATTTTTGGGGAGGAAGGGGGTCTTGGGAAAGATGGTATAAGGAGTGGTGGGAGGATGGGTTCGGTTTGGGGGAATATTATCAAAGTAGGATTAGAGATTGACAAAAGTGGAGTTCATTTCTCTAACTCGGTTTGCAAAGTGGTAGGGGACGGGGTTGATACAAAATTTTGGGAGGATAGGTGGTTAGAAGGAGGGGAGTTAAGAGAGAGATTCGGGAGACTTTATAATCTTGAATCCAATAGGGCGGTATCGGTGGCGGGTAGGGGTGAGTTTGAGGGAGATGTGTGGAAGTGGGTTTAAGAGTGAAGGAGGGAGCCAAGGGGTTGGGAGTTTAGAGAATTAAAAGACTTGAAGGAGACCTTAGAAGGTGTCTCACCAAGAAAAGGTGTTCGCGACCGTTTTAAGTGGAACCTTGATCCTTCCAATGGGTTCTCGGTTAAGACTTTGAGGGAGAAAGTAGAGGAGGCGGGGTGTAGTGGGAGAGTTTGTGATGCTAAAACCGTGTGGTTGAAGGTCGTTCCCAAAAAGGTATGTATTTTTATGTGGAGAGCAAAATTAGGAAGGTTACCGGTGAGGGTGGAATTGGATAGGAGGGGTGTTGAGCTAAACTCGGTTCTTTGTCCTTGGTGTGATAGTGAGGTGGAATCGGTTTCGCATGCTCTCTTTGGATGTGAAAAGGTGAAGGGTTTTTGGAGGTGTGTGGGGAGGTGGTGGAGTTTAGAAGTTAATTCGATAAACTCGTTAGAAGAGATGATGGAGGTTGGACTGCAAAAGAGTAGAGATTCGAAAGGAAGTAAGAGGTGGGTCGCAACAATATGGTGTTTAACGTATCTTCTTTGGTCTCATAGGAACAAATTGGTTTTTGGAGGAGAAAGAGGGTCGTTGGAGGATATGTTTTTCAACTTCCAAACTAAATCCTTTAAATGGATAAACCGCCGTGATCCGGAGTTAGCAGTAGATTGGGTCACTTGGATGTCAAATCCGAGTGCATAAATCAGATTCGATGTTGGTTGCTGAAAGTGAAGGGGTCGTTGGTGCTCCAGGAGTTTCAATCGCGGTTGGTTGCTGGGTTCGATGGGATCGTTGGCGCTGCTGATGTTTCAAGTCTGCAGGTATATATCTCATAAACAGGCAACTATAACTTCAAAAACATTCTTCACAGCAACTATAATTAAAATAAATAATTAAAATAAATATATTTGAAAATAATAATTTGACGAGAATTAAAATGATGAAATCAAACTGATAAACAATAATTAAAATAAATATATTTGAAAATGTTAAACTAAAAAAACATTCTTCACAGCAACTATAACTTCAAAAACCCAACAAACGTCTATATATATATATATATATGGGTGAGTTCAAATGTGAACCACTTTTTGGTTGTGAACGTGAGGACAGCCGAGAGCGCGACATGTGGCGGATGACTAGGCGTCACGTCAGGTCCACGACGGGTGATTAGGCGCGATTCATGGGAGGGCATTGAATTAAAGGGGGGGGACCACACTCAAAGTCGCCACGTGTCGCGCTCTCAGTTGTCCTCACGTTCACAACCAAAAAGTGGTTCATATTTGAACTTTCCTCTCTTTCTCTCTCTCTCTCTGTGTGTATATATATATATAATATATATATAACGATATATACCTGTCCAGCAACTGCCAAACCATCGGCAATATGTGAAGACGTCAACACACCTATAAGCATATTTGGAATGCAGCCATAGGTGTTGCACCCAACCTCGCAGACAATGACAAAGCAAACGTCACAAAACTAGTTGCTGCAATTACCTTAAACAGCAACAGAAAACCTGAAGATAAGAAGAAATACGTTGGAATCCAAACACCATCAACTTAATTACGTAACACAAGCTTAAGGCATACCATTTTTAAGAAACTAGCTGAACTGCAAAGCTTTAACGCTTGGAGGTAGTAGGTCAACTTGTTGCATCAATTTAACTAACATAATTATTGATATTAAGTACCTGAAAACCAATAAAAGACATTCAATCATGATAATAGAGTTTCCCAAGAACTTATGAACCAATCTGTTTCAAAGTTGAATGAGTGAAAACAAATATAATGCACAAAATTGATGGATGGATAAATATTGAGAAAGAACATGTGCAATGGCTGCACCAATAACTCCCAAATTGCAGGCAAAGATAAGAATTGCATCCAAAATTATATTTGCTACATCTCCTGCAACTACATTAGAATACGTTGAATTATTAAGCCAAAATTATATAGTTAAATCATCAACCATAAAGAAAGGAACTTAAGATACAAATGACATACCTGTGGCATATAACAGAGTTCTTGTATCCTTGAAACCACGGAAAACACCTTGCATTGCCAATGAGAGAAGAACGGTCGGAGCTCCAAGAGAACGTAGGGTTAAATATTTATGTGCAGGTAATAGCATCGGAGAACCCTATTTAATGGAGAAAGAGCAGAGTTAGAGAATCTTTATGGTAAACTCGAGACACCATAAGAATGTAAATGCTTACGAATTTCACGCCCATCAAACTCAAAAGCGGCTCAGCCAAAAGTACAAGTAGTAGTGTTTCAATAATACCAAGAATTGCACCAAGAAGCAATGCTATTGAGGTTGAAGGGATATTTTGCTTTGGCCTTCTGAGCTTCGAAAATTAATAAAAATATTATAACAACTATATTTTGAAAATATTATAACAACTATATTTTGAAAATTAATGATGCACTAAAATGCAATAATAATTTGACGAGAATTAAAATGATGAAATCAAACTGATAAACAATAATTAAAATAAATATATTTGAAAATGTTAAACTAAAAACATTCTTCACCAGCCACTATAACTTCAAAAACCCAACAAACGTCTCTATATATATATGGGTGAGTTCAAATGTGAACCACTTTTTGGTTGTGAACGTGAGGACAGCCGAGAGCGCGACATGTGGCGGATGACTAGGCGTCACGTCAGGTCCACGACGGGTGATTAGGCGCGATTCATGGGAGGGCATTGAATTAAAGGGGGGACCCACACTCAAAGTCGCCACGTGTCGCGCTCTCAGTTGTCCTCACGTTCACAACCAAAAAGTGGTTCATATTTGAACTTTCCTCTCTTTCTCTCTCTCTCTCTCTCTGTGTGTATATATATAACGATATATACCTGTCCAGCAACTGCCAAACCATCAGCAATATGTGAAGACGTCAACACACCTATAAGCATATTTGGAATGCAGCCATAGGTGTTGCACCCAACCTCGCAGACAATGACAAAGCAAACGTCACAAAACTAGTTGTTGCAATTACCTTAAACAGCAACAGAAAACCTGAAGATAAGAAGAAATACGTTGGAATCCAAACACCATCAACTTAATTACGTAACACAAGCTTAAGGCATACCATTTTTAAGAAACTACCTGAACTGCAAAGCTTTAACGCTTGGAGGTAGTAGGTCAACTTGTTGCATCAATTTAACTAACATAATTATTGATATTAAGTACCTGAAAACCAATAAAAGACATTCAATCATGATAATAGAGTTTCCCAAGAACTTATGAACCAATCTGTTTCAAAGTTGAATGAGTGAAAACAAATATAATGCACAAAATTGATGGATGGATAATTATTGAGAAAGAACATGTGCAATGGCTGCACCACTAACTCCCAAATTGCAGGCAAAGATAAGAATTGCATCCAAAATTATATTTGCTACATCTCCTGCAACTGCATTAGAATACGTTGAATTATTAAGCCAAAATTATATAGTTAAATCATCAACCATAAAGAAAGGAACTTAAGATACAAATGACATACCTGTGGCATATAACAGAGTTCTTGTATCCTTGAAACCACGGAAAACACCTTGCATTGCCAATGAGAGAAGAACGGTCGGAGCTCCAAGAGAACGTAGGGTTAAATATTTATGTGCAGGTAATAAGCATCGGAGAACCCTATTTAATGGAGAAAGAGCAGAGTCAGAGAATCTTTATGGTAAACTCGAGATACCATAAGAATGTAAATGCTTACGAATTTCACGCCCATCAAACTCAAAAGCGGCTCAGCCAAAAGTACAAGTAGTAGTGTTTCAATAATACCAAGAATTGCACCAAGAAGCAATGCTATTGAGGTTGAAGGGATATTTTGCTTTGGCCTTCTGAGCTTCGAAAATTAATAAAAATATTATAACAACTATATTTTGAAAATATTATAACAACTATATTTTGAAAATTAATGATGCACTAAAATGCAATAATAATTTGACGAGAATTAAAATGATGAAATCAAACTGATAAACAATAATTAAAATAAATATATTTGAAAATGTTAAACTAAAAACATTCTTCACCAGCCACTATAACTTCAAAAACCCAACAAACGTCTCTATATATATATGTGGGTGAGTTCAAATGTGAACCACTTTTTGGTTGTGAACGTGAGGACAGCCGAGAGCGCGACATGTGGCGGATGACTAGGCGTCACGTCAGGTCCACGACGGGTGATTAGGCGCGATTCATGGAGGGCATTGAATTAAAGGGGGGGACCACACTCAAAGTCGCCACGTGTCGCGCTCTCAGTTGTCCTCACGTTCACAACCAAAAAGTGGTTCATATATGAACTTTCCTCTCTTTCTCTCTCTCTCTCTCTCTCTCTCTTGTGTATATATATATATAACGATATATACCTGTCCAGCAACTGCCAAACCATCGGCAATATGTGAAGACGTCAACACACCTATAAGCATATTTGGAATGCAGCCATAGGTGTTGCACCCAACCTCGCAGACAATGACAAAGCAAACGTCACAAAACTAGTTGTTGCAATTACCTTAAACAGCAACAGAAAACCTGAAGATAAGAAGAAATACGTTGGAATCCAAACACCATCAACTTAATTACGTAACACAAGCTTAAGGCATACCATTTTTAAGAAACTACCTGAACTGCAAAGCTTTAACGCTTGGAGGTAGTAGGTCAACTTGTTGCATCAATTTAACTAACATAATTATTGATATTAAGTACCTGAAAACCAATAAAAGACATTCAATCATGATAATAGAGTTTCCCAAGAACTTATGAACCAATCTGTTTCAAAGTTGAATGAGTGAAAACAAATATAATGCACAAAATTGATGGATGGATAATTATTGAGAAAGAACATGTGCAATGGCTGCACCACTAACTCCCAAATTGCAGGCAAAGATAAGAATTGCATCCAAAATTATATTTGCTACATCTCCTGCAACTGCATTAGAATACGTTGAATTATTAAGCCAAAACTATATAGTTAAATCATCAACCATAAAGAAAGGAACTTAAGATACAAATGACATACCTGTGGCATATAACAGAGTTCTTGTATCCTTGAAACCACGGAAAACACCTTGCATTGCCAATGAGAGAAGAACGGGCGGAGCTCCAAGAGAACGTAGGGTTAAATATTTATGTGCAGGTAATAACATCGGAGAACCCTATTTAATGGAGAAAGAGCAGAGTCAGAGAATCTTTATGGTAAACTCGAGACACTATAAGAATGTAAATGCTTACGAATTTCACGCCCATCAAACTCAAAAGCGGCTCAGCCAAAAGTACAAGTAGTAGTGTTTCAATAATACCAAGAATTGCACCAAGAAGCAATGCTATTGAGGTTGAAGGGATATTTTGCTTTGGCCTTCTGAGCTTCGAAAATTAATAAAAATATTATAACAACTATATTTTGAAAATATTATAACAACTATATTTTGAAAATTAATGATGCACTAAAATGCAATAATAATTTGACGAGAATTAAAATGATGAAATCAAACTGATAAACAATAATTAAAATAAATATATTTGAAAATGTTAAACTAAAAACATTCTTCACCAGCCACTATAACTTCAAAAACCCAACAAACGTCTCTATATATATATATGGGTGAGTTCAAATGTGAACCACTTTTTGGTTGTGAACGTGAGGACGCCGAGAGCGCGACATGTGGCGGATGACTAGGCGTCACGTCAGGTCCACGACGGGTGATTAGGCGCGATTCATGGGAGGGCATTGAATTAAAGGGGGGGACCACACTCAAAGTCGCCACGTGTCGCGCTCTCAGTTGTCCTCACGTTCACAACCAAAAAGTGGTTCATATTTGAACTTTCCTCTCTTTCTCTCTCTCTCTCTCTTTGTGTATATATATATATATATAACGATATATACCTGTCCAGCAACTGCCAAACCATCGGCAAGATGTGAAGACGTCAACACACCTATAAGCATATTTGGAATGCAGCCATAGGTGTTGCACCCAACCTCGCAGACAATGACAAAGCAAACGTCACAAAACTAGTTGCTGCAATTACCTTAAACAGCAACAGAAAACCTGAAGATAAGAAGAAATACGTTGGAATCCAAACACCATCAACTTAATTACGTAACACAAGCTTAATGCATACCATTTTTAAGAAACTAGCTGAACTGCAAAGCTTTAACGCTTGGAGGTAGTAGGTCAACTTGTTGCATCAATTTAACTAACATAATTATTGATATTAAGTACCTGAAAACCAATAAAAGACCTTCAATCATGATAATAGAGTTTCCCAAGAACTTATGAACCAATCTGTTTCAAAGTTGAATGAGTGAAAACAAATATAATGCACAAAATTGATGGATGGATAATTATTGAGAAAGAACATGTGCAATGGCTGCACCACTAACTCCCAAATTGCAGCAAAGATAAGAATTGCATCCAAAATTATATTTGCTACATCTCCTGCAACTGCATTAGAATACGTTGAATTATATTTTCCAATGTTTCAAGGATGACATCATCTTGTGTCACTCCTTTTGTTTCCTCCTCATTTGTGAAACCATTTTCTGTGTTCTGTAGTTTTCATTACTTTACATTCAGTCTCTCTTCTTCAGCAACAAAGGAAGTTGTAATATTAACAAGTGGGAATGAACTGTGAAACAATAAAACTACAGAACACAGAAAAGGGTTCTACAAATGAAGAGGAAACAAAAGGAGTGACACAAGATGATGTCATCCTTGAAACAATGGAAAAGGCTTCACTGGAAAAGGAAGAGAAAAAAGGAGTTGGTACAAGAAAATGGTATGTTGTCATAAGTATTGTTCAAGTTAAAGATCATTCTCTTTTTCATTTCATCATATCGGTTCATCACATTATTGTTTTAGAACACAAGTTAATGCTTGTATTCATGATCTTGTTGTTAACTAGGCTTCAGAACAACCTATGCAAGCATACAACGATTACCGACGACGTTTCGTAATAAGTCGAAGCTCAAAAGGCTAAAGCAAAATATCCCTCTAGCCTTAATTACATTGCTTCTTGGTACAATTCTCGGTATTATTTAAACATTGCTACTTGTACTTTTGGCTGAGCCGCTTTTAAGTTTGTTGGGCGTGGATTCTGTAAGCATTTACATTCTTATGGTGTCTAGAGTTTACCATATATATTTTCTGACTCTGCTCTTTCTCCATTAAAAAGGGTTATCTGATGCTATTATCTGTGCATAAATATTTAACCCTACGTTCTCTTGGGGCTCCGGCAGTTCTTCTCTCATTGGCAATGCAAGGTGTTTTCCGTGGTTTCAAGGATACAAGAACTCCATTATATGGCATTGGTATGTCATTTGTATCTCAAGTTCCTTTCTTTATAGTGTATTCACAACTAATATATAAAGTATGGATATATGCAAAAATGAGTCTCCATGAAAATTTATTCTCCTACTTTTAAGAAAACAATATCTTTAAAATATCCAATAAAACTAAGAAAAAATAACTATCATAAATAACTTTGAAAATGATATAAAATTTTGCATAATTAACTTCCTTTACATTTTGTACACTTATGTTTGTTCGTTTATTTCATTTATGTTCATTCGTTTATAAATGACAAGAACAAACACTTTTTAAACGAACAAACATCGACACAAAAAATCCATATGTTTACCGTACGTTTGTTCGATTATGACGCAACGTAGGTTTGCGGAAGGATCAACAAGCATCTAAACTCTTTTGATAAATGAGAATTACGAAAGGTAAAACTTAAAGCAAGAGAAAAATCTCTTAGAAGATGAACTTTTATTGAATAATAACCCGATTACAAAAGAAGCCTAATAATCCTATTTGTAATACCAAATAAAAAGATAACTATAGAAACTAAATATAATTCTAGATTAACTAGGAAACTAAATAATTAATCCTAAACTAAGATAAGATAATTATAAAAGTAATTGTAAACTTAATTTAACTATAAAATAATAAAGATAGATAATAATAAAAAAAACTAAAAACAAATTGATATGCCAATGGAATTTGTAGCTCTTTTGATTTTCGATTGTTTTTCGACCTCTATCGCAATCCTACCTATATCAGTCTCCTCCACTTCCAAAGAACTCGATCCCGAGTTCTTACCAAAAGATTGAATCTTAATCGAACCTTTTTGGAAACCGCACGGAGTAGCAACTTCCAATGGGCCGTGCTTGACCGGCTCTGGTTTGTTGCACATGATAACCTTCCTGGTATTCAACTCGACTTCTTTGCTTGGGTGTTTATTCATGGCAACGATCAAACAATTTCTCTCCTTCGTTTTTGTGTCTCTCTCGAAGTGCAGAAGAGGTGCATTGCGATTTTGTGCTCACCCCAACGAAACAACAAAGTATTGTCTCTCCCTTTATATGTGACATCATTGTCATATTGCCAAGGTCGGCCAAGTAGGATATGACATGAATTCATCTCAAGAACATCACACACTACATCCTCTTTATAGTGTTTTCCAATGGAGATGGGTACTTTACAAGTTTCATCTCTTTGGTTTGTTAAGATTTGTGACTTTTTCCACCACCTTCATCTCCTCTTCCAGTTTAACATCTCCTCTGACCCGTCACCTCCACAACCATCGTCGACCACTAATCAACCACCACCGTTCATCACCACCTCTGCAACCACCGTCGCTAACCGACCACTACAACCACTAATAGTCTAATACCTCCACAACCACTAATAGTCTAATACCTCTCCCTCTACCACAACCACCTACACCTCCTCCTCCAACATAAATCTCCTACACCACCTCCACATTGGGGTGTTCAAAAAAACCGAAAAACCGTAAAACTGAACCGAACCGTATGATCCGAAACCGAGAAAACCGATACCCGAGCAACCCGTGATCCGAAAAACCCGAAAATAAGGGTACCCACTAAGTCGCGGGTCGGGTTCGGTTCTTAAAATCTACTACCCGTGGGTACCCGTCCTGCTCCGTATATAATTAATTTAATAAGAAAAATATATTTATTAATACTTTAAAATAAAAAATTACTAATCTTCATTACATACCGTGTTTTCTTCTTTCACCCCCTACTCCCGTTGGTTTGTTGGTCAAATTTAATGTAGATCATTTTTGCATACCCATATCGACGACAATCCTCGATACTTTTATTTTCATTTTCTAATATTTTTATGGTTAAATGTGTTAGTTTGTCACAAAATAACTTTATTTTCTAGTATATATATTTGTGTACATCAAAAAATCCGACAAAATGCAGGTACCCGTGAACCGATGGCACGTACCACTGCCCACTACCTCCACTACATCGGCCACAACGACCTCCTTCATTGTTGTCGATGACCACCACCACCAATATCCACACACCATGATCGTCCACCAATTACCAATGCCTCTACTTCCAAAACCATTGTTGTAAAAAATTTCAGGGTACCTTTGCCAATTAATAAGGATGTTCCAAACCAAATATAACATGTATAATTTCTCTTTATTTTGTACGAATTTAATCTTTTCAAACTACCTTCAATTATATCAAAATTTTCATTTAGATTTTATACTATTGTATATATATATATATATATGGTGTGTGTGTGTGTTTAAGTATATGAAAATTGTATAAAAATGTTAATAAATTAAATTATTTACTTTATTTGTGATAATTATAATATATACACACATATAAAATCATCAAGTAACTTTTGGATGAACTTGTCTACTTTTGTCATGTCTAGTTCCTAATCATATCGAACACAAGGCAATGTCGAGTCGTCCTACTCTCTTATCCCGTTCAAACTTGTCTCTGTACCAAACTATACCTTTAAGATGATACTATAGTCTAATAGTAAATGAAAACAAAAATTGGTGAGAATTTTTCATTGATAAAGATATTCTGGATTTGATCATAAAATGGAGTTGTAGACGAGACGTCTTGGTACCACCTTGAACCATAGGAATCGTTTCTATAAAAAGAGATTTTTTTTACAAATTAACCAACTACAAATGTTAATTTTAGTCGGAAAATATTAAACTATGATTTATACTTTTATTTATTTGTTAATTACTAAGTCTTTGTAGAGATCACATTGTTCTAACATAAATTTGTCAAAAACAACTTGACTGATGTTATATGGTTGAGGGATTAAACCCTAGAACCTGTTGAATTCCCCCTGGCTTAATTAACTAACCAACCAATTAATCAAATATGTCGGTGACACCATTCGCCGGAGTAGAAGCACTCCACGGCCTTAAACTAATGCGGCTACCGACTTACCTAACTCCATCGATCGGAGCTAGCTGGTATTGCTTCAGGTAGTTGGAATTTTTTGGCTTTTGGTAAATTTCATATATATTTCTAGTGTTCTTTGTTTTTATGGTAAGTTTCATCTTCGTAAACTTCTTTTTTTTTGTTATATATACGTTCATCTCATGAACGATTATCTACATCGATCCATCTCTATAAATTATTGTCAAGAATGCAGTCTAGGTAAAGCTTAGATGATTCTTTTCCTCAATAAAATGATTCATAACATAGTATGTATTTGTGATTGCATAGATGTATATAACAAATTCAAGGATTAGTGTTCAATTGCATTAAGCGAAGGCATAACCACCGACGCGAAGGGTATGTTAGGCTGCTATGAAACTAACCCTTTCATCGAGGCATGACAATGGCAGAGGCAAGATTATTTTTGTTCATCTAATATGAAGAAACTTGCTTGCTCCACATATGGCTCACTATGAGAGCTTGCAAAGGTGCACTTTAACTACTTGCAACTACAATAGAAAGAAAGAAGTTTACATCATCTCAAACCAAGTAGTCTTGAAAGAAAATAAATCCAAGTTTATGTTTGACTTACTACTATATATAAAAAATAATCTTAAGCCTTACAAAATAACTCGTTGTAACGTGACATAACGCACCATAGCGCGTTACAATACAAGTCAAGCCTTAGAGTGGAGCCATATGGGTTAACGTGGCGGCGATCCCAAGCCTTGACGCCATAACGCGCCATAACGAGTTATTTAGAACCATGATTTTTAGTAGTATTTATCGTCCTATTTCATTACTTAATTTTAAGTATATTACCAAACCGCTCAACCGCTAAAACTACCGCCATAACCCGCAAGGGTGGGGTTAGTTTATACTTTTGAATTGGTTGGGTTGTGTTGAGGTTTTTCCAAACCCCCATAATTGTGTTGGATTGCAAAAATGTACTAAACCACCCAATTCAACCCGTGTACACCCCTTACATCTTTATATAACATCTTCTGTTTTCATGCATTATTAGCTTGCACATTATGCATCGGCTGATAGTAACTTTGTGGTTTATGCCTCGTAACTTAACAAAAGGAAAAACTTAATGCATCTCATGTAAATCGTAATTACACCAAAATAATTGATTATCCATTATCACAAGGTATTTGCTTAGATAGCCCAAGTACATTGAGATGCTAAGCAATTTTTCCTATCATACACATGTATGAAAAGCTTCTGAACTAAGCATCAGGTGATAGTGTGGACTACAACGTTACTATCAGCCATCACATAACATACAAGTTCATAATGAACGAACACAGATGATCTTAAAACAAATGTAAGAAACAGATGCAAGGTAAAACCTATGTGTAAGCAAGAAACTATTGAGGTATACAGACTCTACATGAGGACTTTCCACATCCTAAGACGATAACTCATCCCTTTATTATCAATTCTATAAGCAGCAACCATCTTCTACTTCCTAAGAAAAGACCATGGACCTGTGCCTGTGCCCATCCTGCAAATCGAACTCATAACTTATCAATAAAACCATTAAAAAACATTGCTTTAACAATCGTTGTTCATAAGACTACGTCAATAAGAGGGTCATGATTCATGCTAGTTTTTTGTGTGGTTTCTCAAGTCTTATTGCTTAGTGAGTTCATGATAGACTCATTTTGATCTTAAATCATGAAAATGGGACAATGAACAAAAAATAATCGGAGAAGGTTACCTCCATATGCCTGCAATTGCACGTAATCCCATGAAAATAGATAGCGCGACCCATATTCCCACAAAACCACCAGCATGGTACAAAACGAATAATGATCCAATGCTCCCTATAGCCACTAGGATCTAACAAGAAGAAATTCAGATAAACATAACGTTACATAAAATTAATGCACACAAAAATGTTGTTCTTGAGTAATAAATGCTAACCATGGAGTATGCAGAATAAGCAAAATCGGATGCACCAAAGTTAACTCCATCGAATACGAATGCTATTGAGTTGATTGGTTGTGTGCCAGCAACGAACTAATTGTGGGAAAGAGGAGCAGTGAGATAAGACAGTGATTACTCATTAATGATAAAGAATCGAAAGAAATATCAACTAAAAAAGATAGATGAGTACCGGACACCGATGGTAATTATGTGTTTAACATTTATGTCTTTTGTAAACACCCCAGAACCATATTGCAACCCAAGTCCAACAAGAAGAGCTAGTCCCAGACCCATTACGAAACTCATCTGCAAATTACAACATCTAGGTTAATGTGATTGTTGATGAATGAAACTTCCTTGCTCATCATGAAGATGTAATTTCATGTATATAACATTGTATTTGAATAGGAACCTAGGAGTTGTCCATAGTGCAACACATGCCATATTTCTTTAGAATATGGACGTGTTATTCATCATGAATGTATGATTGTTGATGAATAAAACTTCCTTACTCATCATGAATGTGTAATTTCATGCTGAATGACACTTACATATTCATAGTGAAGAGGGAAACATGGTGTGCTATGGATGGTTCTCGGGTTCCTAATCAACTTTGGGTTCCTAAAGGAACTTCCTGCTCTCTCTCTCTCTCTCTCTCTCTCTATATATATATATATATATATATATAGGGGCAGGTTCAAATGTGAACCACTTTTTGGTTGTGAACGTGAGGACAGCCGAGAGCGCGACATGTGGTGGATGACTAGGCGCCACGTCAAGTCCACGGCGGATGACTAGGCGCGATTCATGGGAGGGCATTGAATTAAAAGGGGGGACCACACTCAAAGCCGCCTTTATTGACTAGGCTCCGCCACCTGTCGCGATTTCGGTTGTCCTCACGTTCACAACCAAAAAGTGGTTCACATTTGAACTTTCCTCTCTCTCTATATATATATATATATAAACAAAGAGCTTTATATAAATCATATGATAAAACTATGATAGCTATTCTTTATCGATTACATATGATTTTGGACTTCATTTACTATTTTTCTTGTGATTATACTTATAATTTATGTTAATATGAATATCCACTTTTATATATGTCTATGTAATGTTTTGCAAAAAAAAAAAAAGAGAGGAAAATTTATGAATAATTGTTGAAATAGCGAATTAATCGGATGGAAAACCAATCAAAATATTCGACGGATTCAACTAACAACCAATGCTAATATCCAATGGATGGATCGGTTATCCGAAGTTAAAATGTATCAGATCCATTGACAAAATGCCACATCCAATGGACGATTAGATTGGATCAGTTCTGCCCAAATCCATTAGAGTTCAACCGATGAACACCACTAGCACATAATATGCGATAACCATACATCGCAAACATACCTGCAACACTCGAACTGCTGTTGCTGTTGCCTTCTCATAATTCTTCTCAGCAAATGATGAAGCAATTATCGCCTACAGAGACAAAGATATTAATAAATACTCAATGTACAACCTTCGGATATCCAAAACTTGTTACAAAGAACAAAACTAACCATCTGAGTTCTAGAGAAACATTTATATTATGTATTGGGTCGATGAAAGATTGCATTCAAGATATATTAAGAAAACGGCATATACCTGTCCAGCAACTGCCAAACCATCGGCAAGAAGGGAAGACGTCAACCACACCTGTAAGCAAATTTGAAACGCAGCCATAGGTGTTGCACCCAACCTTGCAGCCAATGATGCAGCCAACGTCACACAAACAGTTGCTGCGATTACCTTAAACAGCAACAGAAAACCTGTACCACAAGAAACACGTTGGAATGCAAACTAACACCATCGACTTAATTTAGTACCACAAGTTTAATGCGTACCATTTTTAAGAAACCGGCTGAACTGCAAAGCCTTGACGCTAGGAGGTAGTAGGTCAACTTGCTGCATCAATTTGACCAACAGAATTATCGATATCAAGTACCTGAAAAACAACAGACGTCATTTAGTCACAATAACAGGATTTCCATCTCTTAAATCGATCGGTTTCAAAGTTGAACGAGTGAAAATAAATATAAAGCATAAATTTTTAATGAACGGATAATTACTGGGAAAGAACATGTGCTATGGCTGCACCACTGACTCCCAAATTGCACGCAAAAATAAGAATTGGATCCAGAATTATATTTGCTACATCTCCTGCAACTGCATTAGAATATGTTGCATTATTAAGCCGAAATTATATAGTTGAATCATCAACTATATATATAGAAAGGAACTTGAGATACAAATGACATACCAGTGGCATATAAAGGAGTTTTTGTATCCTTGAAACCACGGAAGACACCTTGCATTGCCAAAGAGAGAAGGACTGCCGGAGCTCCAAGTGCACGTAGGGTCAAATATTTATGCGCAGGTAATAGCATCGGAGAACCCTGTTTAATTGAGAAAGAGAAGTGTCAGAAAATCGTTATGGTAATCTCGAAACACCATAAGAATGTAAATGCTTACGGATTTCACGCCCATCAAACTCAAAAACGGCTCTGCCATAAGCACAAGTAGTAGTGTTTCAACAATACCGAGAATTGCACCAAGCAGCAATGCTGTTGAAGCTGATGGGATATTTCGCTTTACTTTTTTGAGCTTCGACTTATTAGAAACGTTGTCGGTAATGGTCGTATGCTTGCATAGGCTTGTTTTGAAGCCTGATTAACAACAAGACGAAGACACCACAATATTATAAATACAAGCTTTAACTTGTGTTGTAGAACAATAATGTGAAGAACCCAAGGTGAGAAGTGTGCGCAAGTATTTGCGGTATATAAATATATACACTTCAAATAAACAATGTGATGAAATGAATATTTTTAACTTAAATTACCATGGCAACATACCATTTTTTGGGGCCAACTCTTTTTTCTCATTCTTTTCCGTCGAACCATTTTCTGGGGCCAACTCCTTTTTCTCATTCTTTTCCATCGAACCATTTTCCAAGTTATCAAGTTTAACATCATCTTGTGTCAATTCTTTTGTTTCCGGTTTATTTGTAGAACCTTTCTCTGTGTTCTGAAGTTTTATTGCTTCATTATTCATTCTCTCTAAACTCTCTTCCTCGGCAACAAAGGAAGTTGTAATACTAACAAGTGGGAATATGGCTACTTTTGAAACTTGATTGAAGATAGCAATAGATACTCCAACAGCCGCAATTTCCACCGCGCCTATACAAATGCATCAACGATTTAAGGTATTACAAATTTCAATCAGCCACAAGGCCAAACAGTTCGCTTTATACTCCCTCAGTCCCAAAATAAATGTCCACGACGAAAAAGGCATATGGTTTTCGAAATGTGAAATTATTACACTTTAAATTAACTATATCACTATTTTATTCTTAAAAGTTAAAATACAGAGGGGGTGATGAATTTTTCCCATTTTATAATTAAGGGTAGAATTGAAAAGTAGGCATTTACTTTTGAAAGTGGACACTTATTTTTGGGCAAACTGAATAGAAGCATGGACACTCGTTTTGAGACGGAGGAAGTTATATTTATCAAGTTTTCTTGATTTTCTTGTAATAATCACGCATTGATACCATGCTCACCCGATGAAAATAATAAAATGCCAATCACCAAATACAGCAAAAACATGCGAAAACATCATGCATACATATAAACTAACAAAGGTAGGATCAATTGAACTAAGAAAATATACCTATACGACCAATGAAAGCAGTGTCAATTAAAGAAGCAATAGGATCAGCCGCTAAAGCCATGGCTGCAGGTACAGCGATAAGAAGTATTTCCTTTCCAAGAGTGTCCATCTTCAGGACAAGCCTACAAAACCGTTTCATATGACCATAAGAACTCCAACCGTTGACTAATTGATTCCAAATATACGAGCTCAATAAAACAGTACGCAACTTCTCCAGTTCTCCGAATGATATCCATTCTAGTAACAATATTGTAGTGTTTAAAGTTCATCCCAACGAGAAATAAAGGATTATGTTTCATACGAAGAAAGTACCTAAGATCTTTGAAGAAAACTAAGATTGGAAGATTCCATTTTCTCTGTGTTGGAAGCACAACACCACCTTCGGCCATAGTATGAAATAAGGTGTAAAAACTTGTAAGATGGTGAGCAGGAAAACCTTCAACCCTCAACGTGCAATGTTCAAAACCTGGAGGATGCATACATTATAGTATGTTAAGCATAATACAATGGATGAATGAATTACATCAGTGAATACGGTTTCTTTCTAACGTCCCACAAGTTAGATGCAAGGTTTCATGATAAGAATTGAATTATAAAATGCATGTGAAATGAAGAATTATTACAAACCTCTATCAGATTTAATTAAAGATAGACAGTAATGTACTTGACGAATTCTACATTCATTTAAAGAGTTATGATAGCAGTACAAACCTCCCCTAGATAAAGATTGAGAGATATCCACGTTAGCTAGCGATTATGATATAAATTTAGAGACAAAAGGTACAAAAGCGTTTCCAAAAGTGTTGACCACGCACAAATCCTCGTATATCATGAAAAGAAGATGACTTGCTTAAGTTACAGAAAGAGGGCAAGCACTTTTTGAAATTCTAATCAAGTTCAACAAAAATCTCATGATGACTTCTATTTACCACTTATTGATATGAACATGGTTGTATTGCTAACTTGTGATTTAAAATCCTCAAAAGTCACATATATTTTATTGATATCTTATATCTATAACAATGGTCTTGGTCAATCAAGTGTACCCACCTGTTGACCACAAGTAAACTACATAGAACAAAACAAACTAGCAATTCATAAATACTAATAGATTAGCTTCTTATTAGCCTGCAGATCCATATAATAATCCAAAAGCTATCTGATCTACCTCAGATAACACCATCCTAAAGCAATTCTCATCTTTCACTTAAATACTCCAAAGCTAATTCAAGAAAACCGTGCCATAAATTATTAATATATCAATTTCTTCGAAATTAAAGGAACAGAAACATCAGACTCAGGGGAACCCCATAGATTCTGATAATGTAATTAAACTATAAGCAACAAATTCATAATTGACATCAAAGTATGGATGCTTCCAAGAACATGCTCACATTAACTTACTTTTTTTTTAAGGGTATCCGAGGCTTTGCCTCCACTAATCCCGGTAAGGTTCACCGACAGCTAAAGCATGCTGCCGTGAGTTAACCCCCAGTGGCCACAATCTGGAAGCGTCTGGATTCGAACACAGGTAGAAACGTTAACTAGCCACTTCCCCCACAGGCCTTAACCAGTACGCCACAGCCTTGTGGTTACACATTAACTTACTTATTCAACATGTCTGTGGAAGTTTAATCGCTGAAAGTGGTCATGAAATTGAAACCTGGTCCTTAAAATTATCCTCCATCTACTACCCTTCCTCCATGCTTCTGAAACCCTAACATATGTAATTTCTGTCTCTAATTTCACTCTCTTATGCAGCATTGTTAGATGGAAATTGAAGACGAGAGAGACTAATGTATTGAAATTAAATGGATTAAAGATGAAATTAAGTGCGATTTTGGTGAAATCTTTGGGAGTTGTTGTCGAATTGTCGCAATTGGGAATCGGTAGAGATCTAAGTTTGGATGATTGTGTGTGAATTTGGCTTCAATTCGATCAAAGAACAATCACAGTCGGATGAAATTAGAACAGGAGAAACCCTAACAATAGAAGAATTGGTCCTTTTTTTCGTTTTGCTATAAACCCCTGTAAGGTTATACTGTAATGATGATGGTAGCTCATTCTCCCTAATAATTAAGGGGGTCCTAGTAATTAAGGGGTGTTTTGGGAGTGGTTCGGATAGAAAATTGTTTATCAGCTTATCTTTATACTTTGGTTTTTTTTTATCAAAGTATTAGCAGCCTAATGGGTCAATAACATTTTTGGGAGAGACAATAGATGACATCTCTGTCTATCCGAGTTCGATTCATGGGATAAGCATGTGGCGATACCCTAACCATGAATCGACTTTCGAATCGGTGCATGGTCACCGAGGATTAGTCGAGTGTCCGTATGGATCCCGAATACCTTGTCGAATTCGTGGCAGGACGTGTGCGTGTGTTATTTGCCGTTCAACAAAAAAATATTTTGGGTTTTTAAAAAAACTGTTAAACTGGTCCAAACACTTCAAAAACAACTTATTGCATCTTTAAAAAGAAGATAAGTCATAAGCACTCTCGAACACCCCCTAAATTTTTTTCTATTTAACATACAACAGCTATCTGCGTTGGACAAAAGACAAGTTTAGTTTAAACAGAAAAGCGTGAGAAATGTTTTTCCCTAATAATTAATTTTTTTCTATTTGAAATATAACTGATATATCTGTGTTAAACATATGACAAGTTAAGTTTAACGTGAAAAGTATGGAAAGTGTATATGAAATAGTTAAAATAAGAATTCGAATCAAAATGGATCTTACGTGAATTTCCCCAATGAAATTTTAGGCATTATTAACCATTGAGAGATAAAAAGTGAAATAGATTGAAAACTTATCAAAAAGGTTCTACTTCTTTTCTTTCGTAAAGTATTACAATTTTTTATTCAAGAAAAGGTTTAAAAGTTAAAGCATAATCAATAACATTATATCATCCAAGTAAATTCAAAAATAGGCATTAAAAATAGGCTTGAATCGGAACCATCGATTTTGGACAAATACCACCTCCATCCATTACCAAAGTGAGTTATACGTTGTTGGTGTTGGATTTAGACTTTTGATGACGAATTCTAGCTTTATTTATTATATGATGGCTATTTTACAGTTATACCCTTTTATAAAACAAATATATAATCATCTGAGAAGTATCATTTTTGGTGAGAATTGTTTTTAAATTGTTGATCATTTTATAATCGAATATCCTCCCATAAGCTAGCTTTTTGGAGTTTTTTTCTAATTATACCTTTATTAATATTAATTATTATACCCCAATATATATATTTTTTTGGCATTTTACATACTCATAAGCTAATTTTTGTCAAACATAATATATTCATGGGCTAGTTTATCAGTCAACAACTAGCTTATCAGCTAGTTTGCCAAACATTGCCCTAGTATAAGCTAAAGATGATCATCGAGGTCTACAACTCAAGACCGATTTAAGAAAAGTCAGGAACCAAAATGCTCGGTTAACACATTAGTTAAGGGTTTTGGGGTTATGATTGGTTTTAGAACGAGATCGGTAAATAAACGATTAAGGCCTAAAACAAGAATTAATTTGACACTGGTTTGATGAAAATATATAAGCATAACTTGGACATAAACCTAAATCTTTCGATTTTATTAAATGTTGTTTAAAATATTATTAAGAATGCTATCACACGACTATCATCTTATTTACAATAACCATTTAATATTTTTCAAACATTCTACCGTACGTATCATATAATAATAATAATAATAATTATAATAATAAATAGAAAAGGTATGTATGAAATACAATATCAAAGTTAAATAATCTGTAACAATGCCAACAAGACTGCATTTTATTTATTGATAAAGAAAATTTTCAATCTTTTGAAAATAAGAACTTATACGAGAGAGTAGTTTCTTCACACGATAACTTTAAGGTGGTTGTGTGTAGCAAAGTATTATTTAAAATCTTCATTGAATATCAATAAATAGTTATATTTAAATAAGGTCACTAAAATTTTAAACACATATGTTGTTTAGAGATAGAAAAAACATTAAAAATGTATAAATGTTTATTAATGTGGCATCACGCAATCCCTAACCATGACAATCGTTATACCTCTCTTTCTTTTCCTTTATTATAAGGGTACATTGATGCTTTCTCAATATAATATCTAGAGGAAAAAAAAAGACTTTTCAATTTCATGTGTTTAATGGTGTATGACGTATTTCTTTATGGAAGCAAGGTAGTCCTTGCGTTTACGACTTCCATGATTACTATCTTTATAGAAGTGTATCTAACATGTTTCTTTCGGTTTCTTATGAAGATCACATGATTTGAACATGGTCACCTCATATTTTAAATCAAACTCGATACAAAGAATCCAGACATAAAAGTTTAGCTTTATAACCCTTGCAAACGATTTCTTCTTTAGTGTACTCCCATTTCTAAAGATTTAAAACCCATATTCCAGAATAAGTCACTAGTACTTTATTTTAAAAACTTCAAACACCTCAGCTCATCAAAGTCTTGATTTCAGCTCTAGGTTTTTCAACATCCAACCCCATAAGATGGCGGAATAAAAGACGCCAAAATGATTCATAAGTCACTACTACCCTAAGAAAAAAGAAATAAAAAATAAAGAGAAAATGCAGGACGCTCACATGAAGTGTGTCAAGTTGAGTAGCTACCAATGAACTCAAAGAATTCTTATAACTATGACATATCAAGATCGTCTAATACAATTGCTAAAATAAATAAAAAAAATTTAACTGTAGCAACTGATTATATATTCATTCTTAAATCAAAACATAAAACTTTCCAAATATAGAAACTTTAAACACAAAAGAATGATTAGAATAACTGTAAGAAAATGAAAGGAACCAAGAGAAACCTACCTGTAAGAGTTGAGAGCTCTCTTCTCCTTGGTGTTGATAAGCAATTGATGTTGGTTTTTAGGTACCAAAACTCACCCTCCAATTGGTTTCAAAGTGTTTTCCTTCAATGCCCACTCTTCCATTCCCCACTATATATACTATGTCTCTTTCCTTTTCCTTTAATAAAAAAATATGAACATTTATATATTATGCTTGTTATAAAAACTTTATCATACAATCTTTATTACATAAAAGTATACACAAATGTGGTCAATATGTTTTTCTTTTCATTTACATATTTAAATTAGAAAATGTGCCGACCACATAATTATAATCTCATTTTTCATCCTCCTAAAGTTATACTAATAATAATAATTGACATGATAATTATTATCTTTTTTAGATTGTTATAAATAGTATAAATGACATATTACAAGAATATATGTAATTGATAATCTTTTTGTTAAAAGTAATACAAACTCGTTATAGCTCAATAATTATTTTATTCTCTTTGTACTTTAGTACTAAAAGTGAATTCATAGAACGCGTTGGTTTTACGGGATTGGAATAGAACTGGAAGGATTTTAAATCCATTTCAATCCTACGTTTGGTTTGCCGGATTGTACGTAGTACGGACTTGAAATCCTATGATTCATATGAAATCTCTCATACATAGGATTTTGAAATCCCAAGGAGGAGGTTAGGATTTCGAGGGATATCGTAGGATTTGTATATAACAATGCTTTAAAATATGTTAACATTTTGTTTTTTAATGATCAATTATATAAAAAGTATTTTTTTAAACTTTTTTTTATAAATCATGGGAATTCAAATCCATTTCAAATCCTTCAAACCAAACACCAAGAGGATTCCAAAATCCTTCCCAATCCAAATCCCTGCATGAAATCCAATCTATTCCATTTCATTCCGGCAAAGCAAACAGACCCTGTATGTAAACTAAAGGGTTGGGTTTTGGGAAAAAGTTGGTGTTTTCTTCAGAAGTAGTGTGAGAAGTAGTTATCAACCATCAGTTGAGAAATGGATTTACATTAGGGTGAGATGCATCAAGATGCACCAAATCAATTCGTTTCTAAAATGGAATGTAACACCCGGAAAAAAGAAAGAAATTCGGATGCAGTACTGATAGTTAAATATTATTTTACCTTTCGTAACTACATTACTAAAAGTAAATTTATGGCAACATATCAAATCCACAAACCTCTCGATGCAACTCTATCATCATATTTCATGTCCCATAAAAATTCTGAAGTAACTTTAGACACACAAAAATTCTGTTTGTATTTATAAAAGGAGTATAAAAAACTTTTATTAAAAAATGCCAAATGATTATATATAGAGAAAGGAAACAAGAGATTAAACGAAAATATAATCAAAATAAAAGGACAAGAAAACGACCAAATCACAAGTGATTTTTCATACAATTATGAGTTACCACAACCAACGTAATAGTGGTCGGGAAAGCTGGTTCATAATCTTAAGTTGTGGTCAAAGTCGTCTAAACCATATGTAATTTTGTATAAAATCAATGGCTTCTTACTCATTATTTAGTTATCATTCTCACACTAATTCATTCTCTCTCTCTCTCTCTCTATATATATATATATATATATGTTATGAGGGATTTTCTTTTGTGAACCGTAATTTTTGTGTGAACTTGTTAACTTCGCCAAAAAGACGATTATATGATGAAAATGTTTAATATGATAAAATTATATTATATGATACATTTTTGATGAAATTATTGCATATTTCGGTGTTTTTACGTAGTAATCAAAAGGTTTCATCAAAAGATATGAAACTGTTTCATTTGGAAAAGTGTATGAAACCTTTTGATTTTACATAAAAAACACCGAAATATGAAACAATTTCAACAAAAAGTTAATCATGTAATATAACTTTATCATATTAAACTATTTCATGAACCAATTTCATCATATAATCATATTTTTGACCAAGTTCACAAAAAAATTATGGTTCACAAATTTTTTTTAACTCTACATGTTATATAATACTATTTTCAGTGTAAAAAATAGTCATAGGTTGCATGTGGGCCACCCAAAATTTGTCTTAAGAAAGTAAAAGAAGGCATGCGGTGGACATGCACAAAAAATCCACTTTGGTTCAAGTCACCTTTTATTTGGTTTCTTTATTTCTTTTTTTGTAATTCTTAACTTTAAATCCGAATTGAGAGATAGTAACCGAAAAATTATCATATGTTTATTGTTTATTGGCACCCTTTTAAGACCATCAACAATGGTAATTTCTAAAAAGTTTATAAAGGGTTTCTAATTTATCATTTAGAATTTCTAATCTAAGAATTATGATAGATTGTGAGCATGTGACCTATAAATATGAATATAGAAATTGATTTTTAATAATAATGTAACATCAATACTTTTTGTTAATATGATAGCAAATAGTATAAGAAAATTGTAGAGTATATAGATATTATTTTATGTAACATCATGCTTTGTGATGTTTTATAAATATGTTTATAAAAAATGTATGAATAATTTAATTTTGGTTATAAAAAGAATACAAGAGCATGATTATTAATGAAATAAAGGACTAAAATGTAATTTACATTTATTGCTTTAATTATTGAGACGTTACAAATGTCAAAATAGCTATTGTTGTTGTTTTAGTGTCGAAGCTTTCGTTTTTAACAAGGTCTAATTTTGTTGAAATTGATAGATATTAAGGACTAAAAATGTAATTTACTTTTAAATTTTAGGGTGCGTTTGGTTGGGGGTATTGAGGGGTCAGGAATGAGAATGATAATGAAAACTGTTGTTTGGTTTGATATTATATAATGGATTCATTCCTGCAGATCCATTAATTTCCATTCCTGACCAAATTGAGGGAAATGAAATTTTTATTTCTACTTGTTTTTTTTCCATGCATTGTTCCATCTATGGATATTAAATGAAACATTGTTTGTATTTTCAAGTTGACAAAACATATTTTTTTAATATAAAGCAATTTTTCATTGATTATATTGGGTTAATCAAACACCATCAATGCAGTCCTCATTCCTATTCCCATTCTCCTGCATTCCCATTTTCATTTTCATTTTCATTCCCAGAAATGAACCAAACGCACCCTTAATGTTTTAGGCTGTATTTGGCAAAAATAAGCTAGTTTATCAAGTAACTTATGTTTGGAGTAGTGAGTATATATATGTTTAAATGACCATAAGTTAACTTATTGAACGTTAATTGAAATAGTGTTTGAGGATCTTTTTGTGACTTTTTTCCAATTATACTCCTTGTTGTTATTATTATTAAATATTATTAATTAATAATAAATATTAATTATTAATTATTAATAATTATTAATAACTATTTATTATTAAAAATATTTATTTTTTAGTAATTGAAATTAATTATTCATCAAATTTAATTATACATCATATTTTATTTATAACTTATTTTCAAATGTTGTTAATTTTTTTAATTATTATTTAATATGTTTACCTATCAAAAAATAAATATAAAATTCTTTAAAATATTTGTGTAAATTATACAAAATTAAAGTTATAATTTTTTCATAAAAAGTTAAACCATGTTATATATTTTAATAAAAATTTAATCTAATTTTAATTGTATTCTTTCAAAATTACTAATTAGGTGAATATGTGAAGTTGATCAATTTTATTTTTATTATATGTAATAATAATAATTTAAATTATAAATGAATTTAGATGTTTTTCTAAAATTTGTTTTATTAAACTCAAAGTTTATAGTATATATTATGTTATTTAATTTATTTACAATCTTGTTTGTATTAGGCCATCAATAGCACCAACCTTTCAAGCCCTCATACCCGCATGTCACCTCAGCGTCACATCAATTTTTCTCATCATACCATCTAAATCCTTTAGTAGAGTACCACCAACATTTCATACTCTCATAACTTTTGATTTTTTTTAATATAAATGTAAAGAGACAAAGTGGGGACGGAGAGGGAGAGAAAGAGCGAGAGAGAGGGGGGTGGGGAGAAAGAGCGATTTCAACGGGTTTAGGACCCCTCGACCTTACCCAATGAACCCAACCCGCCCCTCCCGTACCATCTACCTCCCCTATCCGTTGAACCCTCCCCTACCCACACCCTTACCTGCTTGGTGGTACTCATGACCTTAATTGACATATTAAAATTTTATTTTAATTACATTACTAGAGATTTCTCTTAATTATATTATAATTTTTTTGTAATTGATCATTTGTTCAAAATACCCTTTTTAGTCATTTTACATACCCATAAAACTAGTTTTTGCTAAGGCTATGTTTGGCAAACTAGTTGATAAGCTAGCTTATAAACAAATTATGTTTGGCAAAAACTAGCTTATGAGTATGTAAAATGACCAAAAAGATATCTTTGAATTTAATAATTAATATTAGGGGAATTTCTTCTATGTCCTTCCAAAAGTCTTAAATTACTTGTATGTCCTTCTAAACTTATAAATTACTTCTATATCCTTGTAAACTTTTAAAAATATCACCTATATCCAAATCTATAATTAATAATTATTAAACCATTTGAATACTAATAATTATTATCATTAAATACAATTATTTATAAAATTACTACAATACCCTTGCTAGTATTATCTAGCCCCAAATGGAATCAAATTTTTTATTGTTGAAGAAGAAACCAAGAACACTAAGACGAAAGAAATAAACCAGATTTTCAAATCTAAATCTAACCTATGTTAAATACCTAAATTAAACACATATTCAAAAACCTAAATCAAACCCAAATTTTGAAAAACCTAAATCAGACCTAGAAATTGTTACCAAATTCATCAAGAACGTCAAGAAATCCTCAATTGATGGATTCTTCTTCCAAATAACATCAAGATGCAGATCTGACTTTGGGTCCAAATTCATCACCTTCTTCTTCTTCCAGAAATCTTCAATCGACTGAGTTCTTTGTTCAGAATCTTTTAGAAATCTTCAATCGTGTCCAGATTCATCACCATCAGAGTTCTTCTTTCTCAGATCTGATTTCGAAATGTTTGCATTGTTATTCTTCAGTGCCGGCGCCCCGTCTCCGTCATCTTCCGACGCCGACCACGACGCCTCCAACTCCGGCGCCGCCTGGTGGCTTCTGCAACTTCCTCTCGTCGATTCAAGTTTTCATTTTGCCATATTTTAAGGTTTTTGATTTTTGGAGAGAGAGAAATCCATCAATTATTCAAGTTATGTGGTGCAGGTTTCATTTTGCATAGGGAACATATACTTTTTGCAGAGAAATAGATAGAAGCCATGAGTTTATGGTTTTTTATTTTTAATTTATTATTTAAGGTTTTATGTAATTAATGTTTTTAAGAAGAATACGAAGGACATATTGTTTAAATCTTTTGATTTAGATTACTTGAAGCTTTTGAATTAGGTTTTTGATAAAGTGATGTCGTTGATAGAGTGGTAGGTTGAAGATGATGAAGATCAAATATACCTTATAAAAATATATAATAATTAAAATATATGATTCTTTAAATAATATAAGGGTATTGTAGTAATTTTATAA
This sequence comes from Centaurea solstitialis, assembly GCA_030169165.1. Taxonomy (NCBI): domain Eukaryota; kingdom Viridiplantae; phylum Streptophyta; class Magnoliopsida; order Asterales; family Asteraceae; genus Centaurea; species Centaurea solstitialis. The sequence continues at coordinate 85,077,670 of CM058042.1, forward strand.
ATAATTGTATTTAATGATAATAATTATTAGTATTTAAATGGTTTAATAATTATTAATTATAGATTTGGATATAGGTGATATTTTTAAAAGTTTACAAGGATATAGAAGTAATTTATAAGTTTAGAAGGATATACAAGTAATTTAAGACTTTTGGAAGGACATAGAAGAAATTATCCAATATTATTAATAAGGGGTGTAATTGGAAAAAGCTTCAAAAAACTTCCAAAAGCTACTTAAAGTGACGTTTCAAAAAGCTAGCTTATGGTACATGTTTAGATGGACTAGCTTATAAGCTAGTTTATTTTTGCCAAACACAACCTAATGTAATTTGTGTATTAGCTATCATCTATCTTATCAGTCATCAGCTAGCTTAACAACTAGTTTGCCAAACATAACCTTAATTATTGAGACGTTATACATGTCAAAGAAGTTTATGTTGTGGTTTTGGGGCCAAAGCCTTTGTTTTTAACAAGGTTTAATCTTATTGAAAATGATATATATATATATATATATCAACGACTAAAAATGTAATTTTCTTTTAATGTTTTTTTTGTGACCTTACAAATGTCAATATAGTTTTTGTTGTGGTTTTAGTGTCGAAGCCTTTGATTTAATGTTGAGCAATGTCCCACATCGGACATAAAGTGAACTTGTAATGTGCTTATAAGGGTTTTGGGCTACTCCACTCATAGCCAATTGGTTTTGAGTTGGAACCCACAAACTTACATGGTATCAGAGCCAAGGTTCACCCGTGGTTGGTCAAAAAGCCGCACGGACTCCACGTAATCCAAAGTATCCACGTGTTAGGCTGAAAAAGAACGCCACACGTGAGGGGGCGTGTTGAGCAATGTCCCACATCGGACACAAAGTGAACTTGTAATGTGCTTATAAGGGTCTTGGGCTACTCCACTCATAGCTAATTGGTTTTGAGTTGGAACCCCACAAACTTACATTTAACAAGGTTTGATTTTGTTAAAATTGAAGATATTAAGGATTGAAAATGTAATTTACTTTTAATGCTTTAATTATTGAAACGTTACAAATGTCAAAATAGTTTCTGTTGTCATTTTAGTATCGAAGCCTTTGTGTTTAGAAAGATCCAATTTTGTTGAAATTGATAAGTATCAAGGATTAAAAATGTAATTTACTTTTAATGCTTTAATAATTGAGACAATACAAATGTCAAAATAGTTTATGGTGTCCTTTTAGTGTTGAAGCCTTTGTTTTTAACATGGTCTAGAAATGTAGTTTATTTTTAATGCTTTAATTATTGAAACGTTACAAATGTCAAAATAGTTTATGCTTAAAATAGTTTATGCTATCGTTTTAGTGTTGAAGCCTTCGTTTTTAACATAGTCTAATTTTGTTGAAATTGATAGATATCAAACACTAAAAATGTAATTTAGTTTTAATGCTTTAACTATTGAGACATTATAAATGTTGTTGATCTAACTCTTCTAACACCTGATAAAATGATGATCATTCTGATCCTACTTAGTGTAGATGCTTAGTTTTAAGCTTGAAGAATTATCACTGAGTCTGTTCAGTGATAGCTCTTGTAATTCAAGCTTCACTTTGTAATTTATGTTCGAAGTCAGGGACTCACTCTGTTTTGCGACCCTAATAAGATACATCAAAAAGCTAAGTATCGCTCCCTGAAGACAAAGAAGTCAAACATACAGAACCATCAGCAATGTCAAAGAAGTAGCTGATGATAGAGTCAACGCCACTCGTGATCTAAAATTGAATTCAGTGATAGCTGTCTGACTACACATGTCTGACAGTCTGAAGAATACAAGACTCAGCGACCGCTGACCTCACTCAAGGTTCAACAACCTCAGTTCACTAATCAAAATCTTGTACTCGAAGACTTCCTTATTGGTCTTAATTCTTTATGTACAAACGGACAACTTGTTTTGCTGACACAAGTACAAAAGAACGTTCTATACAATATTTCCTTCGTACTTATTAGCCCATAAAGCAACTGTTCACTATAGAGTACAGTGGCAAAGCTACCTTGAGGGGTATGGGGTCACTTGACCACAGTAAATTCTTAATAAAATATCATTTTTACCTTTAAAAAGAATTGCTGGGCTATTTTTTCATAGGCTTTTAGCCCTTTGACCCATTCAAATTTAATGTGACCCCGTTGTTAATTCCTTATTTCCTTTTGTTAAATTTTGTTGGGCTCTTAAAAACCTTTTAATTTGTCTCATCTAAATTTATTGTTGATCGTCTTTTAGATTGTTATTGTTGATTTCTTTATAATGTCCTCTTAAATCAATTTCAATTTCTTTTGTCCTTGGTAAAAAATATATTAGCTCTCGTACATTAATTGTTTTATATGTTTAAATTTTTGAACGACAATGGTACAATGGAGTATCATCGTGTCACCATAGCACCAAGTTAAGATGATCACCACCCCATTCTAGCCATCCAGTTTCTATTTAAAAGGCTTCAAGGCATCAACTGGGATTCAAACCCGGCACCCGTTCAGGGAAAATCCCTCCACAATGGATTTCAGCAGGAGTTGAACTTCTGACCTTCACCATATAGGAACTATAACCCATGCATCAGACCAACTAAGCTGGCCATCGTTTGCTGTAACATGTATAAATTTTGATGTAGTTTCCTATTGTGTTGAACCGAAATAGTAAACGATTCATTCAAACGAACCAAACCAGGTATTCTTATTTAATTAAATGAATAGATTAATTCGAAAACTAAATAGCCCATACGCATAAAGCAACATATAATCTATAGTGAACAGCTGCCTTATGGGCTGATAAGTACAGAGGAAACAATATAGAGAACATCCCTTTTGTACTTGTGTCAGTAAGGTATGTAGTACTTTGTGCATAATGTAATAAGATAAATAAAGGAAATCTTCGGCAACAAGATAATGATCAGCGAGACGAGATCGCTGAACCTTGAGAGAGGTCAACGGTCGATGTGTAACACCCGTGATTTTTGAACAAATGCGAATCGGGTCTGTATAAAACTTATATTTTAAGAAAATATGAAAAATATTATTTTTGATCAAAACCTAGATTTTATAGTCTTGTTGGATGGGAAATCGAAATACGAGTCCAATGGTTCTTTCGGAATCGAAAACGGAGTTAAAACCAAGAAATTGGGTCAAAGCTAAAATGACAGCTAAAGTGCCACTTGTGTCACTTTGGATGGGGACTTTAGCTTCATGTGTACCGCCCCCATGAAGGCAGCCATGAGGACACGGGCTAAAGTGACCACTAAAGTGCCACATGTGTCACTTTGGATGGGCACTTTAGCACCTGAGTACTTCAAATACGGGATTTTGGCCATATTCTTCATTTCTCCATATCTTCCTCTCTACAACTCCGAAATAGTTGATTCTTTTTGCGTTCTTCTCCTCTCTCCAAGCTCTTCAAGGCTACAAGGGTGGATTGATACCTCAAGCTAGCAAGATTTGGTGGCTAGATCTCCTCTACCTTCATCTTCTTCACCTCACTTTCCACCTCCATTGTTGCTAGTTTTATGTTCTTCAAGTTCTAGGGTTTCTACTCAAGATTTGGCTAGGTAAGCCTATCTAAACCACTTGAGGTTTGTTAATCTATGTAATAGGAGTTATGAAACTAACCTAAGGTTCGATTTACTTGATTTTAGGTTTTCCCACATTTTGACCTAAATCTTGGATTTGGGGGTTTTGGTTACAAACCCTCAAGGTGAGTTCTCTATATGGTTTAATGTATAGATCTAGTGTTGTATGATGTAGTTATGGAACTAATCCAAGGTATTAACTTCTTATCAGTTTAGGTGTTTACTCAACCTTTAAGCTAGGGTTCTTGGTGAAAATTGGGGCTTTTGGCTTTACGAGCCTCAAGGTGAGTTGCTAAAACCATTTTGTTAAAACTGAGAGCACATCATCTTGTTTGATTTACATGTCTTGCTTGGTTGTTGTGATTAAACGTGATTAAGGATGAAATGCCTAAATGGTTAGGTCTAAGAATTTCCGTGAAATGATTGAGTAATGATGCTTATATGAGTGGCTTGATTTGGATTATTGTATACATGGAGTAGATTGTTGTATGCTACTATTGTATGAGTTAAATCCATGTGATTATAAGGTGAATGTATTTATGAGAAATACGTGTTACTATGCATGCCACGGAATGATGCGAAGAAAATGAATCCCGAGCATGTTGGCTTATGTGAAATGAATGAAAGTATTGAGGCTTTCAATAACGCTTAAAATATATAACTAAAATGTTATGGAGCACCGCTAGTCAAAAAGTGGGATACTATTGGTCACTAGTCAAAAAGTGGAATTAGACTTGTTGATTTTTATATCGCTACATTTGAATTAAAAATATTGTAATTGTACATTACTTATTACCCCGTTCTTGGGAAGAGCTCACGCTTTGGCGTAATTTGTATTACCACCTTTCGTTAAGGAAAGTTTTTGTTGACTCCAAATTTTGGGGTGTTACACGATGTATCTTGATTTCTTCAGATTGTCAAGCAGGGTAGTCAGGCCACTATCACTGAATCCGTCTTTAGATCACGAGCAGCTTTGACTCTCATCAACTACTTCTTTGACATCGTTGATGGTTCTGTGCGCATGACTTCTTTGTCTTCAGAAAGATACTTAGTTGTAGGATCAGCTTCAGCAAGCACTAAACAGACTCTGTGAGCTTGTTGTCACTGATTGACTTTTGATGTTTCGTGCCTTGAACACATAGAAGAAACATTGAACAAACTCAGTGATAATTCCTCAAACTGTAAATTAAACTAAGTATCTATTCACTAAGTAAGATAAGGATCATTATCATTTTATCGGATCGTAGGAGAGCTGGATCAACAATCTTCCCCTAAATGATAATGATTAGACAACAGGGAAATTGCCTAGTTCTAGAAACAAAGAATTTTTTTCTAAGTCTAGCTAAAATAGAAAAGAAATGGAACTCATAAAGGTACTTGTCCCACTTACGGTTTTTATGGATCTTTTTAGTATTATGATGGAATAAAGTACACTGATAATTTCATTTAGTTTTAAAACTGATGATTACAAAAAGAGAAATGAAATGTGCAAGTGCAGGGATGAGTATTGAAAGAAAAAAATTGTAGTGACATGGACTAGCTATCTACTAATTTTACATGTACATGATCTATCTTCTCTCCTAAGATCATCCTTTTTCTAATATCATCTTTGATAGCCTGACCAAAATCATGCGAATCCTTTTGTCTTTCATTGCTGGTGGTGAAGTATAAGATGTTGACGGTTAGTGGGGGAGATTACCAATTCAAAGAACCTCTGAAAATGGAGAGTGGATATTTTGTCCAGGTAGCATAATCCATATTCAGGTTCCATGATCACTTGTTTTTCAGAGAGGAAGATGCCTTCAGAGAGTGAGAGATCCAGCATGGAGAGATCAACATAAGGGTAAGGCAAGACAGCGTTGGAATTGATGCAGGGAGTGAATCTCCTATTGAAGGTTCCACCAAATCGAGGAGTAGAAGGTTGCTGAGGAGGTCTAGTGAGAATCTTAGGGACCTCTTGAGATCCGGTGACCCCGTCGATAAAATCGTTGAGGATTCCTTCTACTTGATGCTTGTAGGGAGACTTGACTCTCTTGAGAAGCTCTCTGATTTCGATCCACTCACAGAAATTATATCTATCGAGTTTGTCGATTGTGTGATCAGCTTTATATCCACTATTCCTAATGAACTTGTTGAAGATTGTAGAAGGTTGATCTTTTCCTTGTCTTCCTCAGGGTCACAATCTTGACATGTGAGCTATGTTTCCTCGGGTGTATCATGTCCCTGCACCATTTTGCTTCTTCATCCACCTCTACCATCTCCTACTGATTTCTTTGTCTAGCAAACACATTAAGTGTAGCTTGCTATGCAGTGATGGGATTGCCTTAGATCTTATCATCCTCCCTGACGAACTGACCAGCGATCCTTCGAGCAGCTTGAGCACTTTTTACTGTTTGCTCACTCTGAAGTTTCAATTGTCGAAAGGCTTCTTCATTCTCCTGAATGTCCTTGAGGGGGAGGTAGTCAAACTCAGAGTCACAAGAGGTACAAAGAGGAATTTCTACTCTTGTACTCTCGAGTTGATCTACCAGGGCCTTCATTCGTTTAGTGTCATGTGGTCATGCAAATGATTTTACGAAAGTAGCGCATTCCGGATATATCCTATCCACTAGCAAATATCCGCATTTGTAGGTGACTTCATTCACCTCAAAAAGGGGACTCGTGTGATTTTCCGTCGTAGACATCGTCGAAAATGGGCGACTGATAGACAAGAGAATGTTGAGGTTGTTGTTGGAACCGGGAACACCAAAGTATGCGTGCCAGAACCATGTGTCTTGAGAGGTCACTGCTTCTAGCATGATTGTTGGGCACGAATGTTCACCTCGCATGTATTGACTTCGCCATGCTACCTGGCAAGTTGCCCACTCCCAATGACTACAGTCCGAACTACCGAGCATGTTGGGAAATCCGTGTTTGTCTTCATGCGCAACGTACAACTTCTAAACATCCGTTTTTAACGGCTAGTTTAATGTTTTTTTCATCTTTAAAATATTTTTTTAATTTATTTTAAAATAAAATAGGAGAGAGAAAGGGAGATAATGAGAGCAATAAGAGAAGAAGGTAACGGCTTTGGGAAGCCGCTGATGATCCCGCCCTGGCTTGTACCATGCGCGGGCTGAGCCTGCCGAATCCATGGCCAAACCGCCGCCGAACTGCTACTGTGCTATGCATGGCCTAAGTACAAATGAGATTTTTAGTGTGTGTTCTTTTATCTTGTTTAAGATTTTAAAACTTACCCATTGACCAAAACCATCATGAAACATTACCAACATCATGAAACATTACCAAAATCTACACCCTGTTCTCGAGTTTTTTTAAAGGAAGAAAAGAAATGATTTTTTAGGAAATTAATAAAAGTGTGTTCACGAGTTTTTTTTTAAGGAAATGAAAGTAAAGTATTTAGAGGGGTTTAAAGGGACAACATTTCATTTTTCTCCCTTAAAAATGGTATTCTAAAAATGGGATGATTTGAAGGGATAATATTCTCCATTCTTTTTTTTTCCTTTCCTCACCTCTCCGTTTTCTTTCCTTATTTTTAAACTCGAGAATATGACAACTACTACCATTGAGAATTTCTTTTAAGACCAATATATTAGGCCATAGAAATATAGTGGCTCGTTTCTTGGTAAGATAATCTCAAAAAAATATTTTGCTAACTAACTATTAGGCTATGTTTGGCAAGCGTAACTTATAAGCTAGCTGGTAGCTGATAAGCTAGCGGATAGCTGATAAGCTAGCTGTTGATTGATAAGCTTGTTAGTAGCTGATAAGCTAGCATATGAATAAATTATGTTTGGCAAAAAGTAGCTTATGAGTATGTAAAATGACCAAAAAGGGTATATTTGAATTTAATAATTAATATTAATAAGGGTATAATTGAAAAAAGCTACAATAAGCTCCTCATAAGCTATTCAAAGTAGCGTTTCAAAAAGCTAGCTTATAAGCTAGGTTCCTGGTACATGTTTGGATGGACTAGCTTATAAGCTAGCTTATCAGCTAGCTTATCAGCTAGCTTATGTTTGCCAAACAAAGCCTTAGTGTGACCCCCTGGTGATTGGCTTTTTGAAAATTTTGAAATGCTATTTATATTTCGTTTCCTCATTTGACAAAAGTTTGGCTTTAAAGAAAAAAGCTTGTTAATTATTTATTAACAAATTGTTAATAAATTTTTTCACAACATTCAAATACCACATTTCAACTTAAATTTTTAAATTTAAACTTTTAAATTTTGTCGATACACCCACTTGGATATTTTACGTTTCTAAGGAAGATTGCATGGATTTATGGAATAATTCCAAATTAAGAACTTATTTAATTTAAGATGAAATCTATTGTTTTTAATGTTAGGCTAATTTTTATGCAAATAAAAACAATGTTAATTATAAATTATAGCATTTATCAGGAATTCAAGACACTATTCATTGAACAGTACTTACCAATATTTAAAAACATTACATTTTATCCCCTAAGCTTTATATATTTATTCATTTTATATATTTTAGTTTTATATATTTAATTTTACGTTTTATTCATATATCGTATATTGGCTAAAATATGTTACAAAAAACGTTTTAATTTTTACAATTTACGTCATTATAATCATATCGTCGATACGTTCGAAATGAGCCCAATATTAATATATTTTGATGTGATTATTTTATTACTACTATATATTATATATAGTACGATTGTATATATAAAAGCATTACATTTTAGCCCCCTAAACTTATAATAGTTATTCACTTTATGTTTTTTAGTTTTCTATATTTTATTTTACGTTTTAGTCATATATCGTATGTTGGCTGAAATATGTTAAAAAATACGTTTTAACTTTAACAATTACGCCATTATAATTGTATTGTTGATACGTTCGAATTGAGCCTATTGAATATTTTTTGATGTAATTATTTTATTATATACTATATATAGTACGATTATATATTTAGGAAGAAAAAACACTGTTCGTCAACAGTATATGCCGACATTTGCGAAAATTACATTTTAGCTTTCCAAAACTTATAATATTTATTCACTTTATTCCTTTTAGTTTTATATATTACATTTTATGTTTTAATCATATATCTGAAATATGTTAAAGTACAACTTTAGTCCTTGTAGTTTGATGTCTATAATGTTTTTTTGTCCTTGATCTTTAAAAACTGATTTTTCATCTTTGTGGTTTTTATTTTTATTCCATTTCCATCCTTCATTCAACCTCGTTAAATTATGTAGTTAGCTCATCCAAAAAAATGTTTGATTAATTTACATATTTGGTCCTTATAGTAGACCATCTTTATATTTTTTATTCTCAAATTACATATTTCGCATTTTGTTACTTTTCACCTTCTTATTAAGACATTTTGTTCTAGTGGTTTATAGATAGCACATAATATTTTTTTTCCAAAGCTTAAGTTAAAATTAATCTTTTTATTTACTGATTTATTAAATATTTTTATTTATTTTAAATAATCATTGACATATAATCCCCCCTCCCTACACACATTATCTACATATTATCTACATATTAACAGTTACGTAAAATAGAAATCAATTGCACCATATACCTTTTTTCTATTGTAACCATATTGTTATATATCCAACACAATGTATGGAGTTCGTCATACTAACCTTTCGTATGACAACATATGTATAAACTTTATGAATCTATCACAGCTTATAATCAGGTGGGAAGTCCGGGCTCTTAATAACTAGTTGCTTGTAAAGAGCATCCCCCTCCCCCTCGATCCCCCGAAAAACCAATATCGGCCCGACACTTAAACCATAGGATTCAACATTTAAAGCATAATAAGTCAAAAAAGAAACCTAAATAAACAAATGTATTTTCATATTTTGGGTTAAGAGGTGTTAAGTAGTTAAACCAAAGTGTAAGGGCAGTTCTACCATTTGTAGAATTTTGAGATTTTAAAAAGGTGTATCGCAATTTTTGGTTGCCAAATGCAACTTGTATACAATTAATGAGGATATTAACCGTAGTTGACTCGTGATCTTTAATAGCACCAAAACCCTAAAAGTGTATTAAGAAAAACAAGAGTGAAAACGACGAATGAGTGAAGTTTGAACTTTGAAATACAGGCTTTTACCAAGTACACCAACGATTAAAAATAACATTTCTATATTTATACTAAATGTTTCTACATAGCTATATAGATTGCATTATAAACTGATGACTAAAGTCCAAGTAATGAAACGATGGGCCCAAGGCCTTTAATTTCAAGTTGTTGCCATCAACAAAGCCGGTTGACATCAAATGTAGGTAGGCCATCCTTAATGGAGGCCGTATGTGACCGGTACCACACCGGTATCAGTTGTGAACACCAAAGTGGATGACCGATAGGTGACCGGCAAGGAGGGACACCGGCACCACCCCACCTTTCTCTCTCCTACACCCCACCCCACCCCACATTTCTCTCTATCTCTCTCTCCTTTTCTTTTTCTTTTATTTTTTTAATTAATTAATTAGAGTGGTATGGAATTGGTATGGATAACAGGGTAGGGATGGTATGGTATGGTGTTGGTAAGATAGTGGCAAACTGATGTGGCAGTTGAGGTGGCAACTGGTATATATGGGTGGTATGAGTGGTACGCTTAAGGATGGTCAAACTATTTTGAGTCGAATTTACTATAATCGATGCTTAAACATGATATTAGTTCAAGGACTAAAGTGTAAACAACTAAACAAGTGAAAGTTGGAAGCCAAATTTGGTGGTCAAACCAAATCGAAGCCAAGAGCTATAGGATAAATCCACTCCCTTACAAAATAAAGGGGATTCATTGACGAATTTCATTTGGAAACTTTTGGTGGATCCACCATCAACGGTAAGTTACTGGCGGATTTTCTCATCAATGATGGTTATCTTTATCGGCGAAATACTAACGGATTTTTCTGTCGACAAACTCCTTTGTATTGTAGTGCTCTATTGAAAAGAGGAAGAGAGTTTTAAAAAGATTAAACTCTCTTTCTCATTTTTTATTTTATTTTGAATGCATTATAATAAAGCAAAATTTCAGGAAAACTCTCAAGAGAAAACAAAAACAAAGTAAAAGAGTCATGTTCTTAAACAGGAACAAGGAATAATGCTTGCAGTGAAGTGAGAAGAAGAATTTAATTCATCAATCAAAGTATAATTTATATAATATGTTAAACCTTTTGATTTCAAACTGGAGAAGAATATGATTTCAGTAAATGGATTAGGCTATCAGTATTCGAGCCCTCTGAGCCTCACTGCTACATCTGCGCCACATCAGTTTCCATAAACCCACAATAAGCCCTCTGGAACCCTCTCTGTTTAGTATTTGAACCCTCCCAACCCTCTCATTTTTTTTAAACTAATACAACACACCCCCACACACACAACACACCACACACACAACACAACGGTTAGAATGGATATGGGGACGATGTGGGGAAACCGGTGCAACCCGAGCCCGTCCAGCCCGCTGGCCACAAGCTTGCCGAGCCCAACCATCCGCTACACATAGCCTTAGTATATGATTGGAATTGAGAAAGCGACCTTAGAGTCATTTTATTAAGTAAAGATACAATCCTTGTAATGTTTCGACGAAATTAGAAACTTTCGTGTTGTAATATTTAAAACAAATTAAAGGCTCATAATGTGAATTTTTAGAAAACCCGAGATGTATACTACAGATCTCTGTAACAAGTACATGACCGGATTTTAATTCTAAACAGGTAAATATTCAAAGTTATAAAACTGATAGAATATTAGACAACAATCCACTATTCATATTTTTATCTCTAACTTTTTAAATCTATTAATTAATTTAATTTATTATTAAATATATTATACTAAAATCATATTCAAACCTGTTTTTCTTATTTTTTTTATTTTACTTTTTCTAATTTTTATGGATCAAAGTAAAATAAATAAGCACTTGTTTTAATTAGCTCCTTATCTTGTCAGATTTGATCTTGTCCAATCTCTTCTCTTTAAATGCGATTCAAGCTTTAACCAAATCATGCTTATTTCCGGACTATCCGTATATATCTCTATTTAAATATATAATTACAATATTTTAAAGAAGAATAACCACTTTATATTAAGTTTTCAAAAAAATAATCAATAGAATTTGCTACTTTGAGGACTTGATAAAAGGAGTCATTCTGCACTTTGAACCAATCATATCATGCTCTAAAATCATATTTTTATTGGTTCATTAAATTATTTGTTTGGATTAAAAGGCTTTGAGTTCAAATCATATTTAAAAAATCCCACTCAGATACAATTCATTCAGTCGATAGAAAAACGAGCTATCTTTATTAAAATGTACAAAATAGTTTTTGTGTTCAATCTGTGAACCTCCGCTAGCTTCTATTACTAAGTAGGTTGAAAAATATTTGTCGATATTAGTATCCTTAGAGGCAGGTTCTATATAAAGGCGATTAAGCTAGGCTCTTGATAATCAACTTTTTGCTAAAATATTAAAAAGGTGAAAGAAAAACAACAATAAGCAATTGTTATATTTAAATAAGTAGCCATGAAACGTGTAATGTGCATATTTTAAAACACACGCATGCTGCGATTATAGCATGTAAAGTTAGGTCGGAATTCTTTGATTTCTTCAAAGCTTTTCTCAAAATCCGAATGTGTGTATGTATGTGTGTATGTATATGTGTATATATATATATATATATATATATTTTGATACAGAGAAAAATGTTTATATGTTTTTAATTCTACATATGCTATTCTTAAGTGAGATATACTGTTTATATTAAAAAAAATATGTAAAATATTTTATTAGATTTTTCCCCTTATAAATTTAAATAAAAGATCTTATTAGATTTTTCCATTATATGTATCATTATTTTACTTGAATTTTGTAAGGCATATTGTAATTTGTGACAATTTTGCTAACCATTACTCATGATTTGTATAGTTAATTTGATTAAGTTTGATTTTGATCATGAAATGAATTTAATTATTAAAATTTAAACATGTTGAGTATAAAATTGAAAGAAAATATGAAAAATATTTACATTTACAAGAATACAAGTATAATTAATGAAAATTTTCACTTGCTCAGCTAATTTTATTTAGAAAATATTTTTGACGCTTTATTACATCATCTACAAAATTAAATCTGAATCAACAAATTCGAAAAACCACAAACCACATCTCTGGGTCATGGAAGATGACTCAAATCAAATGTACCATTTAATAAAATTATCTAATAAAACCAATGAAATACATTAATGAAAATAGAAAAGATAAGAACATGCTACAAATGTTTGGGGATTAGTAGATGGTATCTCTAACTATTCGGATTTAAATTTCGTGGTAAGCATGCGGTGGTATCCAGGTTATGGATCTGCCACATAGTGGTACACTTAATTGGGCCAGATCGTGGGGAAACGGGGATTAGTCGGGCGTCTTTGGATCCAAGATACCGCAAGAACGCGTGTGTGTTAGCTTGCCGTAAAAAAATGTTTTATAATAAAACTTATAAATCAACTTTTTTGTTGGGGGTGTTTGGGATTACTTATTCAAAACAAGTTATGTTTTTTTCTAAATTTTTATCTAACTTATATGGTGTAAAGTTAGAGCTTGTATAAAGTGTTCGGATTAGCTTATGACGGTACCAAAACGTAATAAACTTACTTATGGCGATACCACACCTTCATAAGTTAGCTTTTTTTTTTAAACATATTTGCTTATTTGGATCAGAATAAGTGATAATAGAGTAACTTATCAAAACTTCTTATTACCAATGGCAAACCAATATAAGTTAATCGTTTTTCTCATCCAAACACTAAAATCCCTTATTACCAGTACCATATTGAAGTAAGTTAATAACACTTTAAATAAGCAATTCCAAACACCCTTTAAAACATTTTTCAAAAATGTCATAAGTTAAGAAACAAATTAAAATCATCATATTAAAATATATATTTTTTAGTTTCTATACAAATAAATATCATATCTCGTATATTTTTTAGTTTCTGTACAAATAAATATCATATCTCGACAAATAAATCATTATAGATACTGGAACCAAACAAATTGATTCTACTAGCATACAAACCTGATTATTATGTTAGTGACAACAATCTAATAAACCCAACAAATTAACTTTCATAGATATTTTTTTCCCAGCAAATAAATTAAAGGGATGTACAGTTTTCTCTAGGGAAAATTGTCGAAAAAGATAACATAAATGTCCAAAAAATCCAATGTAGGTAACGTACATTTTTTTTTGCCAAGAAATGAGTATACATTTAATTTTGTAAAAATTAGGGGAACATACCACCTGGATTACCTGCTTTTTCAATCAAAGGAATGAAGGAGAAAGCTGGACAGATGATATATGCCCAAATACAAGAGTCAAACTTGAAGAAATGAAGAGAAAAAGCAGGTAATGCAGGTCGTATGTTCCCCTAATTTTTACAAAATTAAATGTATACTCCTTTCTTGGCAAAAAAAAATGTATGTTACCTACATTGGATTTTTTGGACATTTATGTTACCTTTTTTGGCAATTTTCCCTTTTCTCTATCCATATACCAACATATAGTAGCAAAATATATTGAATTAACAATAATAATTAAAATAATTTCATTTTTATTAGTCATTCTCTAAGATAACTTATAAATAGATACACATAAAAATTGTTCCTAAATAAATAAGTAATAAAAAAGTTGTGCTCATACATTTAAAATATACCAAAAGTTTTATGGTACAATGCCCAAATATAGCCACATGAACCGATTGAAGAAAAAAAATATATTTGAAGCATTGAACAATAAGGAAAATTGGTTTAAGACCCTTATTACTTCTTTCGTTATCTTTTAAATGTCACATAAATGATTTTTACCACAATAATTGGTTTAAGGATCACTTTTATAGATCAAAAGGGAGATTTTAGTAATACAAGGGTTCACTTGCTAAAACATATTGTTGAAAAATGTTAAGAAACTTAATTGATCAAATATAAAAATTTGTTGAGTTTTTTTTCTTCTCTAAATTTTCTAATGATTGATTTAATATAACAACTGGTTTTTTAGGTTAAGAACCCTTTAGGCTACATGCACCCATACTCTCCAACCCTCTCAACCCACTCACTTTTTGAATGCCACATCAGCTTCCACATCAGCTTTTGGTCAACCCTCTCTTTACCCTCCCATAACCCTCTACAACACACACCCAACCCTCTCAACCCTCTCACACAATACACACACAACACATCATAATTTATCAAAGATAATGAGTTCTAAACCTTTAAAACACATCATAATTCATGGGTTGAGTTATAAACCTTTAAAACACATCATAAAATTAAAACACACACACACCACACACACGGCTTCATCGGCTTTAGGCAACCGCCAAGCCCGCCAAGCCGCCGGTTTTGTAAGTGATGCACCCAACCCGCGCGAACCCGCCGAGCTCGGCGGCTTTACCCGCTACCAACCCAAAGCTCCGCTGCGTGTAGCCTTATTAGATCTCATTAAATACAAAGGTTTACTTGTTTGAAGAAAATATTAATCACTTAAATACATAAGTATGTGAGTTTTTATTCAAGGTGTTTAAAAAATCAATGGATCACAAGCCAAGTTAATCAAAATGTTTTTAGCAGTTTAAGTTATTTGTTGATTCGGTCTAAAAAATAGCCACACCACTCGATCTGGTTAATTATACGGTTTCAACTTTTTTTAGTGGTTTGGATCAAACTAACTACCAAAACACATGTATTAATCACATTAGGTTTTATGTCGTAGCCTCAACATTTATTGCTTAATTAAGAAAACCTTTATCCTATGTTGCGTTAGGTTTCAAGGATATTTTTGGATAGAATGAAATATGTCAAAAAATTTGAATTTGAAGGAATTCAAATGAAATGTTGTCCAGTTTGATCACCTGTTTGGTTGATAGAACTGAAATACAACATGTTAAAAAAATAAAATTTGCATAATTGATTCACATAATGTATCTTTGGAATTGAAATGAAATTTTAATAATGAATAAAATACCTTTTCTAGTCTTCCAGTGCTGTGGCGGATTGATTATCGCTCGGGGGGGGGGGGGGGGTTCATAGCGCTCTAACCGAGTTCGAGCCTTCACGTCCGCATGCCTGAAGACATTTAAATGGGGTTATGGTTAACCCCCAAAATTGCCAGGGATTAGTCGGGATTTAGCCCTGACACCCTTCCAAAGAAAAAAAGACCTTTTCTAAAATGTTTACTTTTTAAACACACCAAATAAAATACACTTTATTTTTTTAACTAAAAATACTTTAATAAAATAATTATTAAATACTTTAACATAGTTTAATAAAATAAATATTGAATAATTTAATAAAATAAATATTTAACAATTTAATAGTTTTTTTTGAAAGTTTAATAAAATAATTATTAAAGTTTTTTAGTAAAATAATTTAACAAAATAATAATAAAATAATTATTAAATACTTTGTCAAATATTATTAAATACTTTAGTAAAATAATTAGACTAAGGGAAATTTGGGAATAATAAAAGAATAGATTTCATTCTAATGAAATCCTACCATTTGCCTAAAAATGGTAAAATTCCTTTATCTATAGAAAATTCAAACATTTAATTCGTCAAAACTTGAACCAACAAAGGGAATATAATCTGGTAATATGAATTCAGCATTTCAATTCCATCAGATTCCACCGGATTTTACGAACCAAACACCACTTACGGTTTTAGTTTCACATCCATCTCAATTGGGTGAGAACTCAAA
Organism: Centaurea solstitialis; assembly: GCA_030169165.1. Taxonomy (NCBI): domain Eukaryota; kingdom Viridiplantae; phylum Streptophyta; class Magnoliopsida; order Asterales; family Asteraceae; genus Centaurea; species Centaurea solstitialis. The sequence goes on from CM058042.1 coordinate 85,093,992, forward strand.
TCACAGAATTTTGAAATCCATCAAAATTCAAAATCTAAAATTCCAAATCATCTTTCGACTTATTCAATGTTTGTCCAAACTTCCAACTATTCTTGAACTTTTCGACTTTTTTAATATTTTTTTTTTCTGATTTTGGAGATAAACTTCTTTTATAACCCAATGTATTACTTTTTAATAATGTCGACATTGGTAGAAAATTTATTATGGAATTAGATGTTATGTTTTGTGGTCCGATTTAACCAATTTGATTCTCAAACGGTTTGGTTTCAAAAAACAATTCCATACTACCATTATGGTTCGGGTAATTAAACCATCTAAATTGCATTAGGAACATTCTAATTTTTAGTACAGTTTTGTTCCATGTGGTTTCCCCAAAATAACATATTTGGTCCTCTTAATTTAAAAAAAAATACAATTTAACCATCGTAATATGCGATTTTGTCTGGTTTTCGTCTCCGATGCTAACACCGTCAATAGAGCCTCCATTAGAAATACCTAAGTGTATAGCACATGAGGGTAATTTCGTCATTTTAGCATTTTTATGAATTTTTTGTATTTTTCAAACAACGGGGACTAAAATTGCAATTTGAAACTCATCTTGTATTCTAGGGTTAGAAACCAGATGCAAAACTATTCATATCAACCTCCGGCCAAGTCTCTAGTGACTCCATCCCGATAGAACCTTCATTCTGGCACCACCACCTTCCACCGACGGTACCGCCACCTTCCACCGATGGCACCGCCACTTTCCACTGACGGTAGTGCTTGCCAACCTCAGACCTATTCTCTGCATCGCCGTATGTGAGCTCATCAGAGGGGACGAATCCACGTGTGTCAACCTCCGGCGCAGCCGCCGCCACCACCACCACCAGGGCACATCACCATCAACGTGCAAATGGTGAAGGTCACCACCATATCTCTCTTCTAACTCTCTTTGTCACATCCTTAGGTAGGTGTGTGCACTTTCACGGCACATATCATCCTTGTGGTTCGACTGATGTGGTTAGGGTACGACACAAATCATCCTCAGGTAGGTGCGTGCGATTTCACCGATAGGGTTAAGGTTTCTGGTTCCAATTAATATCATCGACAAGTTAGGATTTTTAGTTTTTCTCCCTCTCCCTCTATACAACCCGCACATAGATCTGGGATCTTCTATCTCTCTCTTAGATTTGGGTTCTTGTAGATTTGAATGAATTTTAGGATCTGATTATTTTTGTTGAACGATTTTTTGGAATTTGATTTATATACTTGGTTTATGGTTTTTGATTTAGGCTCTATTCATTACTTACATTTGTGGTTTTCAACTCTGATTTAGATTTGTAGAATTTCAATCTGGGTGTTCTCCCTCAGTCCCTCTCTCTTAAATTTAGGCTTTATTCTTAACTTACGTAGATATGTGTACTCCCTCTCCCACTATGTTAAAATGATAAAGAAGGTGAATATTTGATGAAAAAGAAGTTTGTTCTTCATTGTTCTTCATAAAATAAGAAAAATAATATGAAAATATTATAATAGAAGAAAAAGGTAAAATGTCGAAATTACCGTCGTGGTGCCTTGCACGTGGGCGTGGCTAATGGAGGCCCAATTGACGGTGTTAGCATCAGGGACGACAATCAGACAAAATCGCATACTACAGTGGCTAAATTGTATTTTTTAAATTCTAAGAACCAAATTCATTATTTTTGACAAACCACAAGGACCAAAATTGTAGTTTACTCTAATTTTTATTTTGAGAGTTTTGTATATCTTTCAACTTGTTAAAGAAAATATGAAATAGAACAACAAAGAATAGAGAGACAAGAGATATCATTCTCATTAATCAAAAGCCCTTTATATAGGGATGGATACAAGTAGATAAATACCAGATATTTCAGTTATAATCTAACTCTAGTATATCTATCTCTATCTCTATCTGTATCTATAACTTTATCGTCCTATCCTTTAGACGATGGCACATTTATCCTACAACACTCCCCCTTGTGCCGAGTCAAAGGAGTGGTGGCGCGCGACTGTTGCCTCGTTAAAACCTTACGCCAAAATTAAAACCCAGTGGGAAAAATAAAAATATGACGAAGGAAAGAGTACAACGCACCAATTTCTTTGCAGTATAGACTTTTCCTTTAGTCTAATGTTTTCTCTGATTTGTACATTAATCATGAGAGTTAAGAAATCAACATTGTTGCCTCGCTAAAACCTTACCCCAAGGAACAAAACCCAGTGGGGAAAATAAAACCTTGGGTGAAGGAAAGAGCACAACATACCAATATCACATCCGTAGTAGACTCCCCCTTTTGTCTACTACTCCCCCTGATTTGTGCATTAATCAAGGGAGTTATGGGAACATTAGTATTAAAATACTTTCTACATGTTTCCCAAATATGGTTTTAGGTAATAATTTGGTAAAACATGTCACATTCTTCTGACATCTTAATTGATTTACTTAAATCTAGCGGATAGTTTGTTATAGCTGATAGTATAAATACTCAAGCATAATATGCTTTGTGTTATTACCCTTGATATATCTTAATTTCATTTAGTTGATACATGATGCATTATTTTCATTTATGCGGGTAGGGTATTGGTTTAACCCATAATATTAACTCCTCTAATATATGTAATGATAGTTCTTAATCATGTACACTCTTAATATTGCTATAATCGTTCAAAGAGGTAGTTACATAAGGTTTGCATGGTTTACTTTCAAGCAATCAACATATTCCCTATGATAATTCATTATCCAATATGGGAACCTTTATATGGGTCAGATAGATACCTAGTATAAGCAAATAATTACCAGTAGACTATTACATTAGTCGCTCATAGATAGGTATTGAAATTCCATTATCAACCTAACCTTCTTTCTTTAGGAAAACTATAAGCCCATGTCAATGGCTCCAAAGTATTAACTTGATATCTTTCCAATGACATTGCGTAGGCGCTGAGCTAAATCTAGCTAACAAGTTCACTGAGCTATAATATATGGTCAAGTGTATTATCTGAAGTACAATAATGCGCCTATTGTACTTAGGTACGGAATTCCATCTCCGAACACCTCTTCGTCATCATCCTTTAGACGGAATATATATTCCTTTATATCAAACACTTTGACCGACCATGGGAGTGCTAGTCGCATGCGTTTTGTCCATATTAAATCGCCTGATCAATTTTGGGACATATGCATCGGTGGATTAATATTCCACAAACTCGGTGTCTTAGCTTAAAAACCAAGTTTTCCCAAGATCTTTTATCTCAAATTCAGATTTCAAGTAGCTTGTGGTTTCTCTTATTTCATCAAGAATGTCTATATATGTTCATACATCAACATATTAAGCCATATTGAAAATCTGGAACTTGTTTTCTTAAATAAATACGCAAGGGCAAGATTTATGTTTTCAGCTTTATTGAAAACGCAATATGTGGTTTAGAGTTACTTAACTTGGTCAATTTAATTTCATCAAGTACTTTTATATATCTCTTAATCTAGATCCCCATAAATATATATCAACCACATCAATGAGCTGCATTTTCCAGTTCCTCGGAAATTACTAGGATAATTAACTAGCAGAACATTTTAATGTTTATCACAAGAGAGTAATTCTCTTCGTCAATCCAGGGCGTTTGTGAGAAACCTTGCGCCAAAGGAGAGTCTTAAACATTATGACTTAATTAGTCTCATTACGCTTCTCAGACAAATGATTTATTTATGTCCTACAGGCTTTACACTTGGTGGGTTAGCACTACCAAACCAAAAACCTATTCATTCGTCAAATAATGTAGTTATCCTGGATTGCTTATTTAGGCCAATTTGCTCTTGTTGATATTTTCCAACTGAGCATGGTTCGATATCATCGTGCTTTATCATTTCATAAGCAACGATATATACAAATATATCATCATTAATTATATATGATCTGTCCAGCGACTCATATTCATTTGAGACTTATTTTATCTCTGGAATCAACATTAACTTCGGAGCGTCCTCCAGTAATGATTCATGGACATAGTTTATAATCAGAGATAATCTCATAAAAGGTTGATGATAAATATTAGTTGTGCCATACTCTTCTCTTCCATTAGATGAATATTTATCGAACCAAGTAGCTTCCCCCATTTCCTTTTGGGAGCTACGGCCTCAACCACACCTCCACCATGTGTGATTGCAACGCTCTTTCCAGTGACGTTGTGTCCTTGTTTAGGGACTTTTTGACTTTACGGGTATATTTGCAGCTTGTATATATTATATTGTCACTTCTTGTATAACATTAAACATATCAGGTATCGAGTCTGATTTGTTTGACTTCAACTTTACTTTATGAAGTTTGGGGATCAAAATGAAATATAATGAAAATATTCCATGACAGTTCCCGTCGTTCATTTGGAAAATACTTTTTCCTATCTCCCCCTAACGACGGGAAGACTGTCATCAAAGTGACAATCCGCAAATCATGCGGTATGAGAATCACCCGTCAAAGGTTTTAAATAGCGGATAAGTGTTGGAAATCCATGACCAACATAGATAGTTCATCGTTTTTAATGACCCATTTTGGTGCGCTGGTGGAGCGCAATTGGCACATATACTACACAACCAAATATGCATAAATGTAAAAGATCAGGCTTATATCCAGTTACCAACTGGTATGCATGATATTGGTTGGCTAGTAGTGGGTCTAAAAACAAATTGGTAAAGTTGCATTTAATATTGCAAAACCCATGTATATGTATGTAAATTGGTGCGCATAACCAATGCTATAGTTATCATCTACATTCTTTTGATGACAACTTCTACTACTCTATGAGACCATTTTATATCTGCACATGGGGCATAGGAGACTTTACATTTATCTCACTATATATATATGCAATAACCATCAAGTCCTTATGATGTAAATTCTCTAGCATTCTAAGTCATGTAGACTTGATGAGACAATCAGGGTGGTGAGCCCTTAGACATATAACTAGTGCTAGGAATGCAACAATTCATGTGGACAATAATACGACATACGTTCATCGTGTCGAAACCAGAACCATAAAGTACTTTAATGACCCGCTTTCTGGATTTTTATGTCCATAAATATAACCTTGTATTTGTGATAAGAATGAAATATTTTGTATTATATCCTTAGTTTTAGGATGGTCTCATTCCTGTCTTAGTTAAGGATTATGGTATATATAAGTTATAGGTATTCGAGATGGCATATTATGATAGTGGTGTTGCTTCTTGTGCTGCAGAAGTCAACAATTACAATTTGGTTAATTGTTTCATTCTGCCTTTCAACCGAATAATGTGTCTATGTGTATTTTTAATACATGGATCTCTATGTCATGACCATGGTGCCCACATGGTTATGTCAAAAATATGTCATTGTCATTGTCCCAAAGTTCTTTATCGGTGACAAAATGTGATTTAATGACTTAGAGAATCCATTGATTTGACACATTAATTTCTCTAATTATATATTTCTTTCATATCATTAGAGTTAATGTATATATACCTATTTCCATTCGTATAATTTCCAATTGATACAAGTATCTTAACAAGGTTCTTATTATTATGACAGTTCATCGTCTAAGTACTATGTTGGGGGAAATTAGTCAATTTCTTTAGATTACGTGGGAGGTGCCACGAACTCAAGTTCTCCTCGATACATTCCTAAACGGAACGGAGAATATTGGAGTTTTGTATTGGTTTTGATGTATTTCTTTACATCTATTAGTGTATATATATGTAAATACAACTACTTTGATATATCGAATAAATACTTAAATAATCTAATATTCAATCAACATAAAAGAATGATTTAGTTCATAAGAGATGGTTTAAGCTAGTATCTAGTGTAAGCATCCATGTATTTATGTTAAAATTTAAAATGTCCATTATCACTTGAGACAATAGTTGTATATTGCTCAAGCTATTGAAAAGTCCTTTCTGACTCTTACCCTGACCCCGAACCTTTGAGGATTTCATCCACATGACTTATAAATGTCACATGTGTGTAATTTGTTAAACTCACAATCCTTTGGAGTTGTTTCCACCTCTAACGCTTTCATTATTTGACTTAGAATTTTCTTTATCCTGAAATGTATAGTCTTGTTACTCGAAAAAACTTTGTTATGTCTCTCAACCACTTGCAATAGGTTGATCATTATGTCTAAAAGTTATATTTCAATTTATACTAGTTCATTAGTATGTTTGTTGGTATATAAAAGAGGAAAATAATGTTATGGATTATGTCATCTTCTGTGAGTTTCTTGACACAAAGAGTAAGACACATCTTAAGATACAACATTTCTTTGTTGAAATCAATTACCTCTTGTAATCGAGTAAGTGCTTTTCATTCCATTGTACAATTAGTATAGATTCATTAATACTATTGATTCAACTTTTTAGGACATCCCACATTTCTTTGGGTGTTTTTAGTTGAATGTATTTTATTTGAAAGCTAAGACCGACATGTAGTCTCAACACATGATAGTAATTGCTTGTACCATTTTACGATGTTGGTTTTTAGGGTCAATATGGAATTTATGGGTTTTAGGTATATTCTTATACCTTTTTCTAACAAAAGAGTCTTTAAATTAGATATTCATATTTGTACTCAAGTTCTTTTGAGTTTAGGACATTGAATCATACATATGGTTGTTTCAACTAGTTACATATATAAGAGATAATATATGATTGGTATTTTCAAACGTTCCTTTTTGTTGAAAATGTTACATTAGTATTTCATTATTCATAAGTAAATCGCAAAAACACTTGTGGACTTCCAGGTAAGAAGGGGAATCACATGGATTGCTTGAGTCCCTACAAACCTTGGGCTATTTACACCCGTTTGACAAAATCCATTAAATATCTTGCAATCAATTGATTATGAAATACATTAATAGTTTGTGGATTTTGGCATGTGGCCAAAATGTGAGATTGAATTAATACCATGAAACAACATTTTTGTAGGCTTTGGCAATGGGCCAAAAGATTTGCGTTTGGCATATGAAGCCAATTTTAATACTTAAACACCTTAATTGTATTTTAACACATTTGGTCAGGAGACAAATAAATATTGGTTATGACATAAAGTCAAATATTTTTGGAACCTTTAGTAAAAGACCAAAATATATTGGGGGTTGGAAGTGTAACTTCCAAAAATTATGGAATTATAAGTAGGAACTTATAATTAAAGTATTTGTATGGATTTATTATATGCAAAAACAACTTTTAAATTTGATTTTTATAAATATCAAGATAAATTAAGAAAGTAGACACATAGCCATTAAAATGTATTATTAACAAACGAAGGTTGTGATTTCTTTTTGTGAATGGTACCTCAAGACAAAAAAAATCGAAAACAGAAAACTACATATATATATATATATAGCTATCAAAACTATTTTGTTTTTATGTTTTTATTAACTTGATTGATATCAATAATGCGAATAAAATAAAATATTAAATAGATCAAATCATAAGCTATACTTAACTTATAACATGATATTACGATATTCACATATCAAGAGAAGACATAGAAAAACTTACTTGATTGAAGTTGTGAGAAGCAAGCGATCCAATAGTGTCAAGCAATAGACGGAAAAAAAAAATTGTAGCAACAATGAATAAAATACAAAGATGAGGAGATGAATATACATACTTGTTTGATGAAGATCGTTTGGCAACGATAACGAGCGAAACAACCGTCGAACAATAACAATTCCGAGCTTACGTGCTGATAACGTGTTAAAGGAAATATGAAATAGAACAACAAAGAATAGAGAGACAAGAGATATCATTCTCATTAATCAAAAGCCCTTTATATAGGGATGGATACAAGTAGATAAATACCAGATATTTCAGTTATAATCTAACTCTAGTATATCTATCTCTATCTCTATCTGTATCTATAACTTTATCGTCCTATCCTTGAGACGATGGCACATTTATCCTACAACACAACTTGTATTTAATAAACATATTGGGTGGTGCGCGTGTCAACCACAAGCAAATATGTTTGTTGGTGGTACAAAGGCAATATAAGTGCCAACGCACTAAATTACACAGGTCACAATATACTTACTTTTTGATAAAAATGTTTTTTGAACCAAGATGACTAATAAAAAAATGTATTTATAAATTTTTATAAAAAAATTATTTAGCCTCTATTAAGTTATTTTAGAGTATTTTTGTTTATTTTTAGTTAATATAACTAGTCGATTTAATACTATCAAGGAGTTGATGCTATAAACGTTGAATGTGTCTAAATATACTAATAAATTATTTTATATAATTCATGTTTATAAAATCAAACAATCATATGTCTTACGTAAAGGCTTTATGGTAGAATGTTATTTTACGTATGTGAGCATCCTTAGGGTTAGGCCATGAGTACCACACAAGTTTTTGGTTTCGTGGTTTCACTGTCACATTAGTTTTCCACTATCCTAACCTTAAACCATCATCAACTTTTCAAATCACGTAACACAATTTTTTATATCCTCTACATCTTTTATTAACTTTATATATAAATAAAGATATAGAAAGAGAGAGAGAAAGGGAGAGTGAAACCGACGGCTTGAGGAACCCGCAAGTGAAACCATTGGAGGGTTTACTGCCGAGCCCATTGTGAAACCAACGCGAAACCAAATCCATGCTACGTATAGCCTTACAAGTTTTTAAGCCATTTTTTGAAATAAAATATTTTATTAGCTTTTCTACATGATATCTTTTTTACATGTGTTACATGAACATAAAACCCTTGTTTTTTGTTAGACTTTTTCAAATAACATCATTTAAAAAGGCTAATATACCGATGTATAGTTTAAAAGTTTCTTAAAAGTTTATCAAAGAACAAAAAACGTCTTATTAATTTGTTATAACATACACGACATATAATTATTTTGTCATCCAAACTTAAATTTTAAACACAACCTATCATAATTTTTAGAAATATCTGATGCGGTATAAATATGATTTTGACATAATCAATAAAAAAATTTATTTGAAGAGTGATAGGAGGTTTGAGATGATAAGACGTAAAACGAATGTGCTTTAAGGTATCGTGTTCATGTGGCTCTTAATTTCTTTTTATCAATTACACCAAAAGAACTTTATTTACCTTTCCATTTATACCTTTGTTAAAATAATCCATCCAATGGGTATAAAATGCAATATTTGTGCGTATACACATCATACACACATATAATATATATTTTGGTTGTGAACTTGACGATAAATCTCAACCAGACATCTTCGGTTACGGTGGACGCGATTATGAAGGATTGACGCGATTTATGGGAGGGTGGAGATTATTAAAGGAGGGGACCCGGTCAAAGCCGCCCTTATTGACCGGATGAGTGGCTGAGATTCGTTCTCATGTTCACAACCAAAATTGAGTTGACATTTGAACTTTCCTCTCGCTCTCTTTCTTTCTATATATATATAGGGGTGGGTTCAAATGTGAACCACTTTTTGGTTGTGAACGTGAGGACAACCGAGAGCACGACATGTGGCGGATGACTAGGCGCCGTGTCAGATCTACGACGGATGACTAGGCGCGATTCATGGGAGGGCATTGAATTAAAGAGAGGGACCACACTCAAAGTCGCCACGTGTCGCGCTCTCGGCTGTCCTCACGTTCACAACCAAAAAGTGGTTCACATTTGAACTTTCCTCTCTCTTTCTCTCTCTCTCTCTCTCTATATATATAAGAGCTGAATTCAAACGAGAACAATATTTATTAAAAGAACACAAGAACCAACAAAATCATATATGATTTTATGAAAAAAAAACCACACACATAACAACTTTGGCCGCGACTTAAATCGCATGAATCATATATGATTTTTTAGTTCACAAGTTCTTTTAAATATTATTATTGTTCTCATTTGATCTTGTATCTTTCAAATAGTTAGCGTTCTTATATGAACCAACCCCTTTACATGGAGAAGTTTAAATGAGAAGTGTTAAAAATTGAGGAGTAGAGAAGTGATCCTAGTCTTCATCTAGTCGATATTTGTGGTTTTCACTGTGAAGCACTAGATAATTACTCGCATAGGTATGTAGAAGACAGATGTCAGATGGGTAGTTTCGTAACTTTTACAAATAGACGACAAACAAGTTCATATATGTACTCATGATTGATATATGATATACACAGGTTCATATGTGAATCACTTAAACATAGCTAATATGTGAATTACACATGTTCATGTACGAACGTATAGCTCATATATGAATTAGTTAAAAATAGTTAGTATGTGAATTATACAAGTTCATATATGAACGTATATGTGAAGTACATAGGTTCATGTATGAACGTGTAGTTCATGTGTGAATCAGTAAAAAAAATTAATATGTGAATTACACAGGTTCACATGTGAGTATAGTTCGTATATGAATCATTTAAAAGTAGTTAATATGTGAATTGCACTAGTTCATAGATAAACATATATATAGTTCATATGTGAATCACACAAATTCATATATGTACCCCTTTTCCCAATATTTGTAACAGCTACGAAACCTACACCTCTACTTTTGGCATGGCCCTGAATTTTGACCAATTAAACTGTTAGTAATTATGTGCAGAAGTTGACAAACCAGACTACACATCCAATGTTATAAGACACTTGAGGGTCACACCTGTGAGGCCTGTAAAACGAACAAGTAAAATAACTCCAGTATAGAGAGAAAAGATTTATAATAGTCAATTATAAATCTATTGGGTGTTTTCTGTAAGAAACTCCAAAGTTAAAGGTTTCTATTATTAATTAAACAGGGATTATATATTTATTAGTTAAATAAATATATAACTGGTTTTAATTAATATTTGTTATATATGGTAAATATATATATTAGTTAAATATATATATATGGTAATTATCCTGACTAATATATTAGTTGTATATATGGAAATAATCTTTCTTAGTGGAAAAGAAAGAATTATTTATGGATAATTACTGGAAAAAGGAAACAGAATATGATACAGATACTGTTTGTATCAGTATAAATATTCGGTTAAGGCAAACCCTTTTTCATTCATTCATTGATTCCAATAATTAATTCCCACAACCATAGAAACCTAGAATCTCTCTCTCTCTCTCTCCCTCGTAATCGACGCCAACAATCAAGCCGAAGAAAGTTCGGAGTTTGTTCGGGTGTTCGGGAATTCGGAGTTGTTGATCGGCTAGAAGATCCGTTCGTAAGGTTCATCACGGGTGGATCAAGCTCAAGCAATTCAGGTAAGCTTTCTAAACCCCGGATTATATGACTGTTTAGATAAACAATAAAAGATCATGTGCTTTCGGGTTTTTTCACAATTATGCTTCCGCTGATCAAACCAGTTTGGTTTGATGTTCGAATTAACAGTTTGTTTTTCGAACCGTGACTCGAACCAGTTTGGTCCGAGGTCCACCAAAAACCCAACAGTGGTATCAGAGCAATTGGTTTTTCTTATTGTTTATCTCGTTTCTGTTTGTATAAAGTTTTAATCTTTATCAGTTTAAGTGTAAGGATTAAATCTTTATCTGTTTGTATAAAGTTTTAATCTTTATCAGTTTTGGATAAGGATTAAATCTTTATCTGTTTGTATAAAGCTTTAACTTTTATCAGTTTGCTTAAAAGATTAAATCTTTATCTGTTTTAAGTTTTATCAGTTTGCTAAATTTTATCTGTATGTATAAAATTGTTTTATCTGATAATCCTGAATTTTATCTGTATGTATAAAATTGTTTTATCTGATAATCCTGAATTTTATCTGTTTGTATAAAATTGTTTTATCTGATAATCCTGAATTTTATCTGTTTGTATAAAATTGTTTTATCTGATAACCCTGATTTTTATCTGTTTGCATAAAATTGCTTTATCTGATAATTGATTAGATTCGTTAAAATTTTGTTTTAAGTTTATCGCAAAGATTTCCATAAGAAACCACGAACCATGACCCGATCGTCAGATAACAATGATCTGAACCGCGGCTGAACCACCAGTTCGGTGGTGGCCATGGTGATTGGCGGTGGCATCGAAAGCCACGGTGGTGGCGGTAATAATCGATGGCCGAGACCGACCGCCGCTGGCTGCCTCACGGCCGTACCTAGCGGCAGTGGTGGTCGTTTCTGTTTAAAGCCAAAACCACCAGAAACCACCAGTTCGGTGGTGGCCACGGTAATCGGGGGTGGCGGTGTGTTCGTCAATTGGCGAGAACCAACCGCCGAGCCGCTAGGCTGCCTCACGGCCGTGCCTAGCGGCGGCGATGGTCGTTTTTGATCAAAACCGCAACCACCGAGAGTTACAACGGTGGCGGCGGTGAGCGGTGATGGTTGGATCGCCACCACGATACGGTGGCTGTGGCTCTCAAGTCGAAACCACCAGATTGGTGGTGCGCCGAGTGGACCGCGACCACCAGAAGCCGCATCCGTGGCGGTGGTGAGCGGTAGTGGTGACGGCGGCGTGGCGGCAGGAGCGATCGCCACTGGCTATGCGCCGTTTTGGCGTGTGGTGACACAACCGCATCAATTACGGTGGTGGGGGCCGTGGTTATTGGCGACGGTGGTGACGATGGTGGTTATCGGCAACCGCCGGCCGCTAGTTCAATGGCGGCAGTGGCGTGGGACAGCCAAGGCAAACGGTGGTGGCTGTTTGCTGTCATCGTCGCCGGCCACCCAGCCCCATGGTGGTGGCGGTGGTCCATGGTGGCTGTGATTAGTCACCGGCCGAAGACGAGGACGGCGGCTGTTCTGCCGTCGTCGATCGCGGAGCGGTGGTGGTGTGGTGCGCGGCTGTCGTCTCCGGTGAATGACGATGGCGGCACTTTGGTGTTACCAATTGTCACCGAGTTTGCGGTAACCAAGCCCAAAACTTATCGTTTTTCGATAATGGGCTTAACCATGGACTTTTGGGCCACGTTATAGGCCCAATTAGGTTTATCGGGTTTTTAGGCTTTTTCCCAAAATTAATTTCATAAAATTGTTTTAAGGGATTTAATTCTTAACAAATTTATAAAATTATGTTTTATTAAACCAAGTTGTTTTGACCCGTTTTGGTCAAATTGGCCCGATGTCTTTTTCGACTGTCTGATCGAATAAATGACACGGTTCACGGGCCAGTGTTTAATGTTTCGACAAGTTCGTTCGGAACGGTTGGTTTAAACAAGATAATTAAAAGCGAGCATTTTAGAAAAATTGGTTGTGTTTTATGAAATAAGATTTATAGTATATAAATCTTGGAGATTTTATAAAAGATCAATTTTCAGACTTAAAATATCAGTTTTGGTTTATAAAACAGTTTGTTTTTATAAATCAGTTAAAACCATGGTTTGTGATAAACAAAATAATTTTAACGGATCTAGGATTGTTTAATGTTTTATATACTTTATTGCTCTATATAAAACTTGCGTGGTTAAATGTTAATATATATATCTGCTTAGTATATATATATATATATAGTAATTATAGAGATTGCCAATTTAGACGCTTAATCTATTTGGAGAAACCTGGGTGCCTCTTTCAACCCTGGAAACTTGCAAAATGACCTTTAGGATAGATTTTTCTTTTTCTTTTCCCGGAGTTCCGTCAAGAGATGCCGAGGCCAGTGGGAGCTATGCAAGGAGATCGGAGCCACGCGGGGAAAACGGAAGAAAATAGTTTTAGGACATTTTTGGTCCTTTAGAAATTAATTGGCAAATCAATAATTGCTTATCTTTTAACTGCATGATTGTGATTATTATGCTTGCTCGTGATTATTGATATTACATGCTTAGGTTTTATCAAATGTTTTTAAAATTAGGTCTTATTTTATAAAACTAGTTATATCACGAGGTTGGTTTTAAAAGGCCTAAAATTACCATTTTATGAACATTTTTAGATGGTAAGATTATTTTTAAAACCATTATAAGATTGTTTTCTTATAAGAGGCATGCTTTTAAAACAGTTAGTTTTATTAGCAAGTAAGTTTTAGAACAGTTAGTTTTAAACATCGGTTGTTTCTTAAAACAGTTAGTTTTAGAACAACAAATGCCTTTAAGACAATCAGCTTTTAATAGCGATTTTAAAAATACTGGAAATTTAAAGTTTTTCAAAAAACTTAGTTAAAACCCATAAAATCATAGATCAGTAGTGCAACCCATTTGTGGACACCTTTGGCGTAAGGTACGTTGGGGCTCGAAGGAGTCGAACCTTTAGCACCCACGTTCAAACCCCAAACTGAAGGGGATGAAAAGACTCTGCGATATCGGGTGGTACCGACCAGAGTACATCCAGTTCAAAATGGTGAGATCTATTTTGGTAATTGTTACAATTCACCGGGTGGTACCGGGCCAAAGAGCACTAAGAGGGACTAAAACATGTACGGTTTTATCCGATGTCCCGAAAAGATCTAGGAGTCATGTCAGTTAGATATGATTGGTAAAAGTCCTTACCTACCGAAATAGTACGGGCCTGGTGGGGCGTGAGCAAACCGCGCATCAGGACGTATGAAATAAGGATCCTAGTCCGATAATTATCATTTTAGGGTTTATTGATATTTATTCGGAATCGTTTATTCAAAGGTACTAAAACCAAATTTTTAAATGTGTAGATGGCAAACACGGTTACCAACACCAATAACCTTTCTCTTCGCTCGATCCTAGAAAAGGACAAACTCACTGGTCCAAATTTTCTCGACTGGGAGCGCAATCTCCAGATTGTGCTCAGGCACGAGAGAAAGTGGTATGTCCTAGAAGAACCTCTAGGTGAGGCCCCACCAGCAAATGCCAGTACGACAATCAGAAATGCTTATCAAAAGCGTTCGGATGATTTGCTGGATGTTGGCTGCTTGATGCTTGCGACTATGAGCCCAGAACTACAAACAGGGCTCATGAACACTAATGCTTACGACATGATCCGCCAGTTGAGGGACATGTTTCAAACGCAAGCTCGCACAGAGCGTTATGATGCCACGAGGGCTCTAAACGCATGCAAAATGGCCAAGGGGACCTCTGTCAGTGCCCACGTTATGAAAATGAAGAGGCTACTTGACCACCTAGAGAGGTTAGGTCACCCAGTTCCGTTGCAGTTGGCAACGGATACCATACTCAATTCATTGTCCGATGATTACAAGCAGTTTGTGATGAATTTTAATATGAACAACATGGAAAGGAGCATAGCTGAATTGCACTCCATGTTAAAAACTGCTGAACAAAGTATGGGGACGGGGACCAAGACCAAAGATGTTCTGATGGTCAGGGATGGTGGAGTGAAGAAGAAAAGAGGGCAAAGGAACACCAGTAAGGGCAAGGACCAGGTTCAGGTCAGCCAGAGTGTACCAAAGGCCGTTGACAATAGAAAGGGCAAGGGCAAGGGCAAAAAGGTCAAAGTCAACAAAGCGAAGGCCGAGAATCGATGCTTTACGTGTCATGAGGTCGGACATTGGAGACACAATTGCCCGAAGCGTCATGAAACATGCATAAACACCTAGGACGTTTTATGACTGCTTCAGTTTATCATTACTACTTGTTAGTTTACAAGTTAACTGACACCTAGAGCAAATGTATGATTGCAGGTGATCAGGAGAAATGAAGTGCCCGGGTCCTGAGGATCAGACAAGATTTCTTTTAGATATTATCAAGACATTTTAAACTTATTTTAAGACATTTTATTTTGGATATTTTGAAATGTTGGTTGATTTAAATTTATGGATTTTGGTATTTTAAATTTAAAATTATTGTCTTGATTTATATATCTAATTTTATTTTGAATCTAAGTCAAGGTAGACTTGATTCAGTTTGTTGATCCTAGATATTGTCTACCACACTAACAAATATACTTCAAAATTTAGTAATTCGAAGTAATATATGAAAACTGTCAAAAACACACGAAGTACTATTTTATAGGAACGTGTTTTTGGAACAAAACATTTACGAGTAATATGATTATAACAAGTATATTGTAGTCAAGTTCAAATTACTCATATGTTTTAAAAAGGGAATTTAGGATATTATCACAGATGACGTTGATAATATCAGTATTTATAAAACTAGTAAATTCCAAGTTTTGGAATTAGGGATCTAATAAGATACAGTTAAGTTTTATGAATAGTAAAATTCAAGTTTATAGTATTAAACTTATTACTTAAAATAAAATTGACTAAATAGTCAAGTCTTGACTAAGTCATGAAGCATCAAATTTAAGTAATAATCAGTTTTCATATAGGTTAGTGGGAGCCCAATTTATTCTCTATCTATGCTTCCGATAAAGAATAAAAGTTATATTATTGATTTGTATTTCTAGGAATTCATAATCCAGAGAGGATAAGAATTCATGAGAAATATGATCTATTCTTTTAAGTCAAAAAGGTTAGATCAAGAGTTTCAAAGTCTCGAAACAATAAAGTCAAAGTTTTGACTTTAAGAAAATCAATAATTATATGTGTTGTAATAAAGATATTCAAGTATCCTTTTTAGACCATCAAGTGTTGTAGAACACTAGGATAAATTTCCTGGAATTTACCAGTTTGGTAAATGGAAATTTTGTCAGATTTCAGGTAGAAATCTTTATCTACATAGCAACTAAGGAAAGTTGCGGAGTTGACTTTACATATTCAAGAAACTTGGAGTTATTCCAGTATCTCCAAGATTTAGGCAATATGGTAAAGAAAAGTCTAGATTTTGTTTAAATGTGTTTGCAAAACAAAACTAGCAGAACCAAGTTAAAATATTATTTAATAACTTGCGTTGTTTTGGTTATTTCTTTGATTAGGATGGTAAACACTAATCGAAGGGTTTAAATTGAAGGAAGGTGATACTTCATTTAAACCAAGTATAAAGTACACATTGAATAGACACCGTAAAAGTAACTTGGAAGTGCTATTAATTTTGTTATTATTACAGAGTGGAATATGGACTATACAAAATTAGTTTCTTGGTTTCTTTTATACTTAGCATGTTTTTGATCCGGGAATAAAACTAGTATAAGTTTTATTTGAAATTATCCGTGACAACTTATCAAGGTGGGAACCTGATAGGGTTTTAAAGTCATCGTGAGTTTTTGGGTAGTTATAAAACAGAGTGTTGAATAACAGCTACAAGCGATGTAGACCAAAAACTGCACGGATATTCGATAGAGCAGCGAATATCGGATGTGATCCGCTGGTTGAGATTACTTCATGGATTTTGTCATAAGTAAATCTCACAGTAGGTTGTCCTCAACACCTGAGGTATCTGATCACGGGGACTACTGGATACTTAGTACGTTCTAACATCACACCGTAACAGGGTGGTCATACGGGGCGTAACTAGATTCAGCGGAAGTCGTGGTGACAAATACAGATATGCAAGATGGGATTTGCACCTCTTCTATGAAGAGAGATATTTCCGGGCCCCTTGACTGACTACAAGAACTGATGAAGTGCATGGCCATGCCCAAACGAACTGATTTGTTCTTTGTCGTTTACCAATCAGTTGGAAGTCGGATAGTCATGAACATAATCTTGAGTATTCTGAGTTGACTGTATCCATGCTCATACTCAAAATTGAAATATCGTGTTGCAAAAGGAAAAACCTAGTTATACCCGATTTGTGAACAGTGTGTTCATAAATGTTGTATCCTTTAAAAGGGATGATATCACCTACCTGGGTATAAGAGTGCTTATAACCTGGTTAGCCTAAGTGCCTGTCTAGGGGCCTCCTTAGGTCCGTGTGGTCAAGCCGGTATTGCCAACTTGCACAAGTGGGAGTCTGTTAGTAATTATGTGCAGAAGTTGACAAACCAGACTACACATCCAATGTTATAAGACACTTGAGGGTCACACCTGTGAGGCCTGTAAAACGAACAAGTAAAATAACTCCAGTATAGAGAGAAAAGATTTATAATAGTCAATTATAAATCTATTGGGTTTTCTGTAAGAAACTCCAAAGTTAAAGGTTTCTATTATTAATTAAACAGGGATTATATATTTATTAGTTAAATAAATATATAACTGGTTTTAATTAATATTTGTTATATATGGTAAATATATATATTAGTTAAATATATATATGGTAATTATCCTGACTAATATATTAGTTGTATATATGGAAATAATCTTTCTTAGTGGAAAAGAAAGAATTATTTATGGATAATTACTGGAAAAAGGAAACAGAATATGATACAGATACTGTTTGTATCAGTATAAATATTCGGTTAAGGCAAACCCTTTTTCATTCATTCATTGATTCCAATAATTAATTCCCACAACCATAGAAACCTAGAATCTCTCTCTCTCTCTCTCTCTCTCTCTCTCTCTCCCTCGTAATCGACGCCAACAATCAAGCCGAAGAAAGTTCGGAGTTTGTTCGGGTGTTCGGGAATTCGGAGTTGTTGATCGGCTAGAAGATCCGTTCGTAAGGTTCATCACGGGTGGATCAAGCTCAAGCAATTCAGGTAAGCTTTCTAAACCCCGGATTATATGACTGTTTAGATAAACAATAAAAGATCATGTGCTTTCGGGTTTTTTCACAATTATGCTTCCGCTGATCAAACCAGTTTGGTTTGATGTTCGAATTAACAGTTTGTTTTTCGAACCGTGACTCGAACCAGTTTGGTCCGAGGTCCACCAAAAACCCAACATAAACCCCCAATTCTTTACCAGTCAAAGTCGTAATTGACAGTCAAATGTGATTTTAGTCGTATGAAGGGCTAAGATTATTTCTATACTTCTCAGTTTTTAGCACTCCTTATTTTAATCTTTTTCTATATTATATATATATATAGAGGAAAGTTCACTTTTTGGTTGTGAACGTGAGGACAGCCGAGAGCACGACACGTGGCGGCTTTAGTGTGGTCCCCCCCTTTAATTCAATGCCCTCCTATGAATCGCGCCTAGTCACCCGCCGTGGACCTGACGTGGCGCCTAGTCATCCGCCACATGTCACGCTCTCGGCTGTCCTCACGTTCACATCCAAAAAGTGGTTCACATTTGAACCCACCCCTATATATATATATATAGAGAGAGAGAGAGAGAGAGAGAGAGAGAGAGAGAGAAGAGATGGAGGAAGGTTCAAGGGAAAACCTAAAAAACGAAAAACCAAGGAACACCCTCGTAATCTTCCATCTAGACCATAAGTTGAGCATAACCGCATATTAAGTTGTGTTTTGGTTTTTATGCACCATTGCATATTCGAAATTACGTTTATACATAAGTGCATATGGTCCAGATAGAATACTACGACGGTGTTGCTCAGTTTTTCATTTTTTAAAAATTTTTCTTTGAACCTGACCAAATTTGATCTTAATTGTATGAACGGGCTAGGATTACTTTTATACTTCTCAGTTTTTAACGGTTCTCATTTTAACCTTTTGCTATATATAGGGTGGGTTCACATAACGCTAACTATTTAAAAAATCAAAAGAATTTCGTCAATGTATAAAATCATATATGATTTATGTATAAAATCATATATGATTCATGTATAAAATCATAGAAAATATGTATTTTTTTTAAATGCAATTTAACTAATAATTAATTAATATGATAAAAATATAAAATAAAAATTGATAAAAAGGAAAGGAAAGGGAAGTAACTTAAAACAACTAAATTTTTTGAAGGGTTAAAAATGTAAGCGATTTCCAACGATCATCCTCAAATTTAGAATTGTAGGACGGTTTCTTTTAATCTTTCATTTAAACCTCGTAAAGGGTTTAATGTTTTTTACTTCAATCCAAAAGATATTAAGGTTTCACCCCAAAAGATCTATTAGTTTCATACATCTTTAAGTGTACCCCTCATACTTCTTATATCTGCTGTCACTTTAGTGCCACATTAGCTTTACCAACACCTTACCAACATCATACCATACCATCCTTAACCGTACCAATTCTATACCCCTCTAAATAATTAATTAAAAAATAAAAGAAAAAGAAAGAAGAGAGAGATAGAGAGAAAGGTGGGTGGGGTGGGGGTGGGGTGGGGTGGGCAATCGGTACCATCTTGTTGATGCTCCTTCATACCTTTTCCGTATCTCTCATCTTCAACGGTGTTCCCCTTCGGTAAAGGGGTGGTACCGGTCTCCTGCCGGTACCATTAAAGATGGCCTTATATATCTTTAAAATTTTACATTTAAACCCTATATTTTTATGATTTTACGGACAACCATCCCTACCCATATTACATGTTGATTCATTTTGTACTTAAAAAGAAAACTTGAAAAAATGATGGTTAATAGGGGCTTTTAAGTGGAGGGATAAAAAGAAATATAAAGGAGGGTTCGATGATCAAAACATATTACATGTGTATTTGTTTCGTCCCCAAAGAAAACGTGAATTAATAAATTCATTTAAAATGAGAAACAATAAAAACATCCCTAGGCGAAAGCCACACTACCAAGGGTTCGAATCCCACGGGCAACATTTCTGAGATATCCAGACTTTGGATCTGGTCATTTGGGCCGGGTTCGGGGCCGGTATGGGAGGATCCAGTCTATGGAATCCACTTCCCTGCCGGTCGGGTTCAGCCATAGGTTGGACCGGGTTGCAGCGGATTAGTGGGATTGCCCAATTGGAGGCTCGATACCGCTGGAGTGTGTGTGTGTGTTAACTTGCCGTTCAAAAAAAAAATGAAATAAAAAGTTTTGATGATTCAATGCATATAAAATGAAGTTATCATTTAGATGAAGAAATGTACCTAAACCATTAAAACTTATCAAATTTAAGTATTTAACATAATAGACCTGATTAAAAGAATCCTTAATACGTATCCAGAAAATTTGAACATCCTATTTGTAAATGTATATTTAAGAATATGTTCCTTTTTTCCAAATGTAGTATCAAACACTTTTATCTTACATGCTATAAAAGTTTGTCGGCACAAATGGAGTTTTTGGTTTCCATAAGTTCACATTTAGCATCCTTGAGGTTTTATGATCAAAAAACTAATTATTACATACCAACAAGCTTTCTATCATTAAATGTTTTTGACTTTAATGATAAGAAATGTATAAGTCGTTGAAGCTTTGGACCCGGGCATAGAAAATTACTACAAAAGAGGCATCAAAAAGTAACAACGACAACTTTTGTTGATAGTCGGTTAGAAACACCATTCATCGACGAAAAATATCTGATAGAATATTGATTGGAATTATCTCACAAATAAACATTAAACTATCAAAAATCCGATGGTAATTGAGGTGATTACGATCATATTTTTCATTGCTTTAAAGGAGTAAAAATGTCAAATCATAAATAGTCAACAAGTAAAATACTTTAAGGAGTTGAATTTAAATTTTGATTAATTACATTTTATTGTTAGCCCGCTACACACACAAATGTATGCATGCATGCATGCATGCGCACACGCGCACACACACAAGAGAGATAGTAAGAAGCAATCGATAACAATGGTGTTCCTTGGAGATGGCTACAATCAATCGACCAAAGAGGTCGTCAAACTGTGGAGGGGGTTTGATTGCCTTTGGTTTTTGTTTTTTCTATTTGTTGCCATTTACAAGTTTTTTGTTTTTATTTTTGTGGTTTCTTTTAATTTGTTGATTGGAAAAGATGATTAAAAGGGAAGGTTGGACAGAGAAGATGACCAAAGTTGGATGGGGGTTGGCGAAGAAGAGGGGATGGGGCCGTTTGAGAAGATACGAGGGTTGGAGGGGTTTATTTTATCATTATTAATTTATTAATAATATATTCATTTGATAATATAATAACATTATTGTTGGTTTATTTTAATTGACAACAAAGAAATATGAAAAAGACAAAAATACCAAAAATACCCCTAGAGTTAACGGATATTTAACAGAAGTTAGCTCGATAGATCAAAATTGAAACGAATTGGCAACCACAGTGACTATTTTTGTAATTACTTTGAAGTAGGACGAGACTTGATAATGAGTGACAACCACAAGTACCAAAAGCGTAATTTACTCTAAATTATATTTAAATTTTTTAATATATATGTATATATTAAATTTATATAATAGTTTAAAAATAAATAAAAAAAGTGACGTTTTAGTAAAAACCTTAATTGTAGAGTTTTAAGAAGGTTCTAAGTTTGTCGATGTGACAATGTAGCAGAAAAGAAATATGGAAAGTGAGGTTTTTGGATGTTCCACCACTATGGATGCTCTTATGTAGTTACAGAGGCACAATGAAGGTTGTTGCAGCGACATTGGCGGTGATGACCGGTGGACGTGGATGAATGTGGATGCTATTAAGATGGTGCACAATGGTTATGGTGGTGGTAGCAATCGATAGTGGTAGAGGAAGCTGTTGTAGCTAATGTGATGAGGTAGAAATGGTGGTGAGTGGGGGTAGTGGTAAATGATGGTGGAAAAGGTGACTTTGGAGAAAGTAAAAATGATGGACAAGAAGCACAATGGAGGTTAGAGGTGATGGTGGTTGGTGGACGATGGTGATTTTTAGAAATTCAAAGATGGTAGACAACGATGGTAGTAGCGGTCGTCAATGGAAACAAAAGTAGTTGTGGTCGACATGTTGAAGGCAGAGGTGGTGGTGGGTGGTGCTAGTGATAGATGGTGGTGGTGGTGGTGAATATGGTGGAGGTGGAAAG
Organism: Centaurea solstitialis; assembly: GCA_030169165.1. Taxonomy (NCBI): domain Eukaryota; kingdom Viridiplantae; phylum Streptophyta; class Magnoliopsida; order Asterales; family Asteraceae; genus Centaurea; species Centaurea solstitialis. The sequence goes on from CM058042.1 coordinate 85,116,508, forward strand.
TGGATGAGGTTGTTATAATGGAGGTGGCTAATGGTCCCTCAGCGGTTACCGTTATAACAAATATCATATTCGAGTTATATGAGATTAATGGTCATCAGCGGTTGTTATGGGTGATGGATAGGTTGGTGGTGACTGTTATAACAAATATCATATTCGAGTTATATGAAATTATATATGATAGATTAGTAACTTTTTAATTTATGTTTTATTTTTATCCCATTTTGTTTTACCTATTTTGATTGAATAAAAAGAAACATTTTTTTGTCTCATCTTGTCCTAACCAATTACAATCTTTGTCTACATCCTATGTTGCAACAAACATGGGACAATAAGTTTTGTTCCTATTCAATATTACGTCTAACATGGAACAATGAGTTTTATCATGTCTCATGTATCATATGCAACATTTTAGTCTAAAGTTAACTAGTTCAATTTATTAAACTTGTTTATTGTATATATATACACACGCACACACATAATCAGTGGCGAATTCATAAAATTTTCTTAGTGGGGCATCTCTAAGGTAGATTAAAAAGGTACGCAAAATCGTCTGATATGCTTTTAGCATAATTACACCATTTCAACGGATTTTTAAAGTTTTCTTTTTGTTGATTTCAAGTGATTTCTAAGCTTTCCTTTGTCAAATTTAAGAATATTTTCGGTTTTTTTGGTTGATTTAGAGAATCTTCATTTGGTTTTCTATATGATTTCAAACTATATATTTTTTGGTTAATGGGCCTAGAAAATTACTGGGGAACAACGACTAAAACTTAAAATCAATTATTTTGAACATAAGAAATTTTTTTTTTCCTTTTTAGTCGGGGCCTTTCCCCTTCTCATTACAAATACCAGCTTCTCTAGGTTGCAAGAAACAACCTCGATTAGCATAATACAATTTTGTTACAAATACCATCTAATACTAGATTGAAGCAACTACACCCGCAAGACTTGAACCGAAACCACGACCACCGAAACAAACGAACTAAAACTCGAAACCTTACCAAAACTTGAACTAGACCCACTTGACCTAAACGCATAGCCACCGAACCAACGAGCCACGAACCAAAAAGCAACGAACCAACGAGCCACGAAACAACTATCCAACGAGCCAAAAAGAACCAAACAAACCAACAACTACAAACCACTTGAACCACGAACCTTGAAGCAAACTTGAACCACGAACCACCCAAACTAACGAGCCAAAAGCCAACGAGCCACGGACCCTACGAACCACCCGAACCACGAACTAACACTAGATACCTCGACTACATGCGGCCGTAGACCTCAACAACCGAACCGAGACTCAAAACCAAAACCACGATCGAAACTCCAGCTGGAAACACCTGAAAACCCGAGACGGCGCCACCTGAAAGCTTGTACGACGGCAACACGAATCCCGACCAATAACCTCAAACCACAACCTGAAACCTCGACCACTAGCCGGAACCACCTAAAACCTCGACCTCGAACCACAACCTGAAACCTCGACTGAACACTGTCGGGTTTGAGCAAGTATTTAAAACGAAACTCGAACGGAACTTCAAGACGAAAAGGAAAAGACAAAGATGGATGGAATAGGGAAGAAGGAAGGTGCTCTTGACCGCCGGCTTACGCAGGAGGCAGCAGAAAGGGTGGCGACGGCGATAGTTTGAAAGATTTTGGGTTAGTGTTTTTTAAATTTTTTTTTTTAATATACTATTTAGATTAAGAGTTTTAAAAACAAAGTTTCAAATACAAATCATCGACATAATACAACCCGATACAAACCAATATTACCCATTCATCTATCTAGCTTAATGCATATTTGATTTTATATACATATCAATTGTTTCTAAGCTAAAACAACGATTATAATAAATGAATTATATCATATTTCATAAACATCTCGATTCTAACTATGATAATCCTTAATAAAGATCTTGATCATTTTCTACTAATAATATTTATATGCTTTATATTTCAACCTCCTCTGATTTAACTATATAAATTAAAGACCATTATTCTATATCATCATCTTTTTATTAGAATATTCAAAGAAGAGAATGCGTAATTTATTTTATGCCTTTTTGCATCTCAAACTCAATTATTAACACCTTTTCTTGTGCCTGCCACACGCACCACTCAAATATCTTTCCAACTCATCATTCGATAACGAAACTTAGGTCGTCTTAGAAAAAAATAACTAAGTTTTTCACTAAAATAATAATATGTGTTATTATAATATTCTTTATTATGACCTTTTGGTTTACTCAAATAAGAAAATATACGTTTTTAGGTTGATCAATTTTGTGTTAATAGTTTATTCTAACACTTGCCTATATTTATTGGTCATATAAATTTTATGTTCAAAACTAGTTATTAAGAGCCCGGGCTTCGCGCCGGGTTATAAAACGTGATAGATTTAATCATAGGTAGTAACATGGATTTACATGAAACATAAAGTTTCTACATATGTTGTCATACTAAAGATTTAATAAAATAAATCAAAAAAATAAAAAACTTAATTTTAAGAGATTTTAATGATACTAACAAATACCAAAAAGTCAAACATTGTTCTTGAACAGTAGCTACCGACACTTAAACATATTTAAGGCAATATATGATATATGACTAAAACGTAAAATAAAATATAGAAACTAAAAGATATAAAATGAATAAATACTATAAGTTTCGGTAGCTACTATTCATGAATAGTGTTTTGGCTTCATATAATCGTACTATATATAGTATATAATTAAATAATTAAATCAAAAAATATTCAATATTAGGCTAATTTCGATCGCATCGACGATACGATTATAATGGTGCAATTTGTTAAAATTAAAACGCATTTATTTAACATATTTCAGCCAATATACGATATATGACTAAAACGTAAAATGAAATATTGAAAACTAAAAGGTATAAAATGAACAAATGTTAGAAGTTTAGGGGGTTTAAAATGTAAAGTTCAGGGGCAAAAATGTAAAATTTTAAAAATGTTGTGAGCACTGTTCGCTATTTATGGTAATTGTGATTTTATCATTTATATGAAACATGAAGTTTATACGTATGTTATCATACAAAAGGTTTAATAAGATAATACAAATATGTAATAAGTCAATAAATACAAAAATACTAATTTTAAGAAATTTTAACCTAAAATTTTGAAAAAGTATCATGTACTTATCAATAGTTAAATGAAATTATTGGATTATTTTTTTATTAAAGTTAAAATAGTTTATAATTAACTATAATAAAAGAAAATGTCTTAATAAAATAAATAAATAAAGTAAAAAGTAATAAAATATGAATTATGTATTTTGAAAATAAAAAATATAAAGATGATCTACTATAAGGACCAAATATGTAATTTAATCAAACATTTCTTTGAATGAGTTAACTACTTAATTTAATAAAGTTGGATGGAAAAATGAAAATAAAGTAAAAATAAAAACATAAGGATTAAAAAAAAGGTTTTAAAAAATCAAGGATGAAAAGTATAATAAACTTCAAACTACATGGACCAAAGTTGTAATTTTGCTTAGTTGACTGTTCATACTTCCTGTGAATTGTTATATATATATAATAGGTATTTAAAGATTATGATACCATCAAATAATAAACTTTATAATTACTATTATTTTTTTCTATTTCAAAAGTTGTGAAAGCGAAATTTAGTATTAAGAGATCGACGGTAATAGACGATTAAAGGGTAATAACTATTAATAAATTAGATTGAAGAACAATTACAACTAAATCAGAGTTTTAGGTCCTAAATCTGACTCTAAACACTCGAATTATGAACTCCTAGCCTGAGTCCAAAAGACTCTAATTCTGACTCTACAGCTCAAAATTCCAGGGTTAAGGGGTGTTTGGGATTGCTTAACTAAAGTGTTTATCTTCTTTTGAGGTTTGAAACAACAAATAAGCTAAAATGAGTGTATGGATGCCAAAAAAAGGAGCGTATAGCTGGTTCAAAAAACAAATTAATAGTTTTTAAAAAGTTAAACCATACTTACTTATTGGCTTTTCGTTTTCAGGTTATTTCACCAAATTACACATTTACGCTTATTTTAATAGAGCTCTCACTTCTCTCATATGTTCATCTTTACCATTGTTGGTCATTTTACACAAGCAAAAAATTGTCAAGCACTAAAAAACAACTTATCAGCTTATCACGCTTTGATACAACAATAAGTTAAAACTTTTTAAAATAAATTGTTTTAATTGCATCATCATTTCATCATCGTCGATTGCAACATCCAGATTTATTTGAGACGCGATTCCAGTTCTTCTCCATCATCAATTCATCATCATCGATTTCGAGATTTCAATTTCATCATCGATTTCAGTTTCAGGTACAATTTTTGTTGGCTACTAAGTTTGATCGATTTAGTCAATTCACTGAGTTTGGCTTTATGGTTCAGTCTATAGCTTTTTTATTTCAATTTTGTGTTTTAATTTCTTGTTTCAATGTTTGTTGGCTACTGAGAAGTACTGAGTTTGGCTTTGAGAAATATCCCAATCACTGATTAGCTACTGAGTTATGTACCAATTACTTAATCGAGCCGAGTCGAGCTAGAGCTACTCGAGTAGTGATTCGAGCTGAGCTCGAGCTTGAAATTTTAAGTCCAATTGAGCTCGAGTTGCAGTGCCGAGTTTGAGTTCGAGCTTGGTGATACTCAGCTCGATTACACCCCTATTATAATAGAACTTCTTTGTGTTCTATCAAAACTTTGATCAAAAGAATTACATCTCTGATCACATTAATGATCAGACTTACACCTAGTGAGATTTTCACTAAGTTCACTTTTCATAAATTTCACTGTGAAGGTGCTCAGCTCGTTGGATCCCCCTTTTTTTTTTTTTTTTTTTTTTTTGGGCGGGGGGGGGGGGGGGGGGGGGTATGTCAATTTAATTTAGAAACAACATTTGTGAGTGTACATTACACACCTGCAAACTCACATATGCTTACCTTATAACTTTAGTTTATCTATAATAAATCATAATTAAATCAAAATAACTGATAACACTAAAATGATTTAACATTTTAAAGGAAAATCGAGTGCCTTGAAATGTATGTGTACTACTCAAACTAATAAGTTCATGAATTTTTTATTTTTAATGTGATGCACAAGCGCACATGTATTTTCATGTTATTGATTTGTTTTACCTAATAAATCACATAATGGTCGAAAGCTAGGTCGGTCAACCCTAGCTACTTTGGTCAACAAAGTAAATTGTTATCACCTAATTTACAGGACTTTAACTTGTTTATTGAACCTTTTTATTTAGTTAAAATGATTTAATAATTATACTCTTGTAATCTTGTTAACTAAATAATTATATAACAACAATACCTATAATAAAGCTATTAATAAAACAAAATTTAATTAAACCCCTAATTTATTAAACACATTTAATTAAATTTAACACAATGAATTTTATCACAAGGGTGATGGCATACTAAAGCTTAGAGGGATGTAATGGAATATCCACCTGGGTTCCAGTCTAAGTGCTAACATCCTGTGTTAGGCTTAGTCTCAAACGATCATAATTTAATTTCCAAATTGCCAATGATATAGTATAAGCAAAGCCCAGATGAACTTTTCCCAAAAAAAACGCAATGAATATGGGTTTATACGATTGACCCAACCAAACATTCTCAAAGAACTTGGTCGATGAAGCACAACCCAAAAATAGCCTACAGTCAAGTAGGGTTTGGGCCCAAAGCGTATGCCTACTAGCCTAACTCAAACACGATCACGACCCAATCATCTAAGGAAAAACACATAGACCTATGGAACCGGCCCCATCCCGCACTGCTTTCCCCAACGGACCTATATCGATTGGTAAATTGTTTCCAAAAAATGGCAAAGTGATCAAAGTCGTAGTCTTTGACTAGTCAACTTTGATCTCAATTCTTTACTTCGTACTTTTTAAGCATTTCCCATTTGAACTTTCTTCTCTCTCTCTCTCTCTCTATATATATATATATATATATATATATATAAACTGAGCTTGGTTCCGGTGAGACCAAGCTATTTTCGTGAGACTAACACTTTTTACATGAAACTTCACAGCAAAATACTGTGAAGGTTAAAATAATTCGAACATTTATCGTAAAAACATACTAAAAAACACTATCAAGAAAAAAAAATTCCAAAAAAGGTAAAAAACGAAACCTTCACAGCTCAAAAAACCGCGAAGGTAACAAATAAATAATTCGAACCCTCACAGCAAAAATGTTGTGAAGGTCAAAAAATCGAACCTTCACCTCAAAAAACACTGTGAACGTAATATTTACAGTGTTTTTATGATAAATGTTTGATTTTTTTAACCTTTACAATGTTTTGCTATGAAGTTTCATATAAAAAATATTGGTCTCATCAGTTTTACAAAACTAGTTTGGTCTCGGTGATAAAGTAGCATGCTATGTTTATTTAATTTTGATGGTGCATATATATTGGGCGGTGTGCGTGCCAACACAAGCAAAGGCGTTGATGTGTCGAAGTCGAATTGGTGGTACAAAGCCAATTTAAGTGCCAAGGCACTAACCATGCAAGTTTATAACGAATAAAATAAATTATTATTGAAAATTAGCATTTTTTTTAATAATTTAAAAGAAACGTAGAAAAATAAATGAAATTGTTTTTAGACGATGTTTTAAAAGGCTTGTCATGATAGCAATCATTGCGTTCCATGGCTCAAATTTTGTATATCATGTAATATTTCACGTTAAGCTTGCATGATGCACGACTTTTGAAACACGCTATTTGATTTTTCATGCATTTTTGGTGTATCTATACTTTAGATTTTAGTGTATAACGTAATTTAAATCGTTTAATAGTATTATATAAAACATATGTCTAGATAATTATATAAATGATATGTAAATTTATTGTCATACTATGTATCTGATTATTCTCAAGCAATAATATTAATTATACTATTTTCGTTTACCCTTTTAAAAATATTAACTAACATGAATAGTTAATTTTATTAAAGCTTTATAAAAAATGATACAGCAGATATATTTACGATCAGAATGAAATAGCATCACGATCAATTCTATTTTCAAGAACTATATATTGAGGGGGTGTTGTCACAAACTCTTCGCACTTAAAAAGCTACTCGTAATCCAAAACTTAACCACGACTTATTCATTTTATTTGACATGTATTGTCACAAACTCTTCCACTTAGACGTCCTCATCATCTGTACACACATAATATATCAAGTGGATAGGAGATTTTTTGGTCTAACCTAACTCAACAAAGCACCTCGAGAGGCTATTGCTATGATGCGACCAATTAATTGTGATACCCAAAACCTATTGCTATGATGCTACCAATGAATTGTGATACCCAAAACCTATAGTAACAGACTGATGTTATAATCTCCAAAAGAATTTAAAACTGTTAGAATATGTGGAACCCCTAGATTAATCTCCAAAAGAGCCCTTAAGGAGAGAAGGGGGGTTCCAACATATATAGTGAAGATTTGGTCCAAGTCTAGCCGATGTGGGACTCTAACACGCCCCCTCCAACAGAGGCTAGATAGAGAGCTTAGAAGGGTCACGAGAGGACCAGGAGAGGTGGGACTCTAACACGCCCCCTCCAACAGAGGCTAGATAGAGAGCCTAGAAGGGTCACGAGAGGACCAGGAGAGGGTCAAGAGTGCCGGCATGTGAGTCCGTAGAGTGGTAGACCTTGGCTCTTATACCATGTTATATCGAAGCCTTGCTGGTGCCCTGCAATACTTGACTTTTACTCGTCCTGATATTGCCTATGCCGTTCAACAGGTCTGTCTCTTTATGCATGACCCACGTCTTCCGCATTTCAATGCGCTTAAACGCATCTTACGGTATTTAAAGGGTACCCTGTCTCATGGTCTTCATATTAAGGCGTCAGCTGTTGATCGCTTGGTTGCCTATTCGGATGCCGACTGGGCCGGGTGTCCTACTACACGTCGGTCCACTTCAGGGTTTTGTGTATATCTGGGTGATAATCTCGTTTCTTGGTCCTCCAAACGACAACATGTCGTTTCTCGTTCTAGCGCCGAGGCCGAGTACCGGGGGATAGCCAATGTAGTTGCTGAAACTGCTTGGTTACGAAACCTCCTACTCGAGTTGTATTGTCCCCTTTCTCGTGCCACCGTTGTTTTCTGTGACAACGTCAGTGCCATGTATCTAGCAGCTAACCCTGTTCAGCACCAGAGAACCAAGCATGTGGAAATAGATTTACATTTTGTTAGGGAGCGTGTTGCGATTGGTCATGTGCGTGTTTTGCATGTTCCATCCGCGTATCAGTATGCAGATATTTTTACGAAGGGTCTACCTACTAGTTTATTTCTTGATTTTAGAAATAGTTTGAACATTCGTTTACCTCCCGATCAAACTACGGGGGTGTGTTAAATATTTGTATAGTTCAGGGACCCCTCTGTAATATTTCTGTCTATATATTGTGCTCAATACACGCAACCCTAATTACGCGTTTCCACATATTCTCACAAAAACCATGATGCATGTAATCCATAATTTCACTTTCGATCCATATGGAAGGAGTTGTCAAATATACAATTCATGGACAATCTTTTTAAGGAATAAAAGCGTATCATCTTGCTTCCCTTACTAGCTGAAATCCTAAGTTTTTGTGGTAATTAAGCCACACCCCAATAGTATAGCTTCTCTCATTAAGTTCTTCAAATATTTGTATAAGCCAATTACTTCACTTGTCAAGACAATTAGATAAGGTTATGGGAGAGAAACTCAAGCATAGTGTTAGTTTCATGGTTTATTACAACAATAGTTCATGTAATTTAACAGCCTCAATGAGATATGCTTCATAACTTTATTTGTTGTTGAAAACATTAAGTGAGGTTAGATGCAAACAAATTCACTGTACTAGTTGCCTTGCGGTTGTTGTAACATAAAATAAGTGTCTCTTCCCGAGTTTTATAATTGTAAAACTTTACCAAATCAGATGTGAAATGATGTATTTTACATAGAAAAATCAATTAGAAGGTTCATATACATCATGTTTAATAAAAAATAAGTGTCTCTCTTCGACTTTTAGAGTCCGCAATAACAAGAGCAAATCCACTTATGAAAGCATGGTGCTAAATTACCACCATTGATATTGTACGTCTTAGTGTAAAATTAAATTTTGTCTTATATTATGGTAATTACTTGCTACCACTAGCAAAGAAAATCTAGATCCACCTACTTGGTAGGTCTTTCAAATGGCGCTTTATGAGCTTATACGAACATGTTTGAATACTAACAAGTGTTCTTATGCAAATAGGCTCTGTTGAATAAGTTAATTATAGACCCATTCTAAGTTTCATTACAAGAATAATGTCGTGTATGATTAAAATTGCATGTTAGTTTTCTCTACAACAACTGTTATCTACAAAAATCTTTAGATTTAATGATTATGTGTTCAAATTTCAATGCTAATAGAAACGAATTATGGAAAAAGCAATATATGATTTTGACACAGATTGAATTCATTCTTTAGACGATGGATAACTTAATTTTACACTTTTGTTTTTGTCTATCAGACATGTTTCTTTTAAAGAAAATGTCAAGTTTTTGGAATCATAACAAATTACAATGGTTATCATACATTAGAGTTTTATGTTGTTTATAATAAGTTCTATTGAAGATTAAATAGAACGTGAAATCTTGACCTAAGTTTCACATGAACAACCAAAGACAAGCCCTTTCTAGAGTCTAGAATGTCTTCCATACTTCTTCCTGCACCATACATAGGCTTATTTGACGTCCCCAAGTATAATAAGAAAGACGTTGGTCCATTCGTTGATGCATAGAGTGCATGTGTTTCCTCCAAACACCAAATTAGCCGATCATGGTTAATGTTTAGTTATCGTGATTTGACTAAAATATTCAAGGTTGTATTTGTTGCATTTATAACTATGGTACATTGTCTCACATTTTAAACTCGATTCTTAAATTCTTTACGGCTTTTCTTTAAGATTTAAATAGATTTATCCGATTTGAACCGTTTGAGTTAAAAAGCAATCAATATGACATTTAACTATAAGATGGTAATTGAGGGTTTTAGTTGAGGGATCAAAGAGATCGACTTAACAATGGAGTTGCCAAAGGGATATTGTTGAATGATAAAGTCGTTGCCAAAGGATGAATGTGAAGACCTAAAGGTTAGACTTGATGTTTACGAGTAGGTTTATGGAACAATTACAGGCGAGAAATTTGGTAGTGACACCCGTGTTGTCCACTCCTTCGGCTAGTTGAAACTCGCTCATTCTTTCAATCTAGAACCACACGAACAATCAAATTATAAATCAAACTCTTTTAATTGTCTTAAATATTTGCAACAAACTTTGAAAAAATGACTATTTGTAAATATGTAGATATCTTAAGAATAATTATCTTAGAAGATTACCATGATTAGGAATCGAATTGAATAATAAATCAAACAGGTCAACTGTAAAAAATGTATATATCTAATTCTTTATAAGAAGGGAAATGTTTAAAAAAGCCCAACAAACTATCCCATGTTGAATGGTTAAGTCCGTAAACAATTTATTTGAACAAAAAAACCATTATATTTTTTCATTTTGAATGATTAAGTAGTCACCAAACTATTTTTTTGAATGAAAAAATCATTCAACATTCCCATTTTGATTAAATAAGTCCCTCAACATTTTTTCCAATAAAATAAATCATTGAATTTTTAGAAAATTGCTACTTATATTCGTTTAACCTAAACTAATATAGTTATATTTTACCTTTAATCTATTATATATAATTTTTTTAATTCTATTAAAAGGGGGTAAGTAACCAAATTTTGAAAGTTTGATGGTTTATTTATTGAAATGAAATTGTTCGAGAACTTAATCATTCAAAATGAGAATTTTTAATGGTTTTTTCATTCAAATGAATAGTTTAATGACTTAATCATTCAAATGAAAAAGTTTAATGGTCTTTTTGTTCAAAAAAAATTGTTTAGGGATTTAACAATTCAAAATAGGACAGTTTGTTAGATTTTTTTAAAACTTTTTTCTTAAAAAAAACTCAAGATAAATAAAAAAAACTCTCCATTTATGATTTTAATATCATACATACGAACACCTTATGATTTCTTTATTTATTGTCAATGAGTTTCACTCTCTTAGAAACTCAATTTCATAAATTTTCAACAAAACATAATTATAACAAAAGTAGTTAATGTTTAATTATTTTATCTAAATACATTTTTCTATGTACTTAATATACGAGTCAAATATACCATAATTTCAATTTCTTTTACTTGTTCATCTTAGCACTAAAGAAATTATACATCAACTTCAAACTTGAAATGTGTATATATGAATATGAACAAAATATATTAAGAACAATAATGGGCTAAAATCTTAATGCTAATGGCATATATTCTTTTACAATCCAAAAATAAAATTGGGCCAAAGCCTTTGTAATCCATTTATGCTGATATGGGCTTAGCTACTACTTTGATAAAATAATTTTTTTGTTATTAAATTATATTAAATCAAAGGTATATTTGACATTATAAAAAGATGAATTTCATTTTATCAAAATACTTACTAGTTGCTATAAAATGTTAAATTCTTCTATATGTGGAATTTGTTGGAATTCGAAAATTACTTTCTTGAAAAAGAACGAACCAAACAAAAAAATGAAATTTGGTTAATGAAATTTAACATTCCAATTCAATCAGATTTCTTTAGAATCTGTGAACCAAACGCCACCTAAATCTTACTTTCGTACATAGTTACAATTTATCCCCCAAGTTATATATAAAAGTAACCGCAACCCTTATATCATAATGTGAATTAACACATCATAACGCGTTACAATGCAAGTTAAACCTTAAAGTAGAGCCATATGGATTAATATGACAGCGACCATAAGATTATAATGCGTACTTCGTCAACATTAAAACGTCTTTTTAACATATTTTAGATCGTACCGACGATACGGTTATAATAGTGTAATTTGTTAAAATTAAAACGTATTTTTTTAATATGTTCCAACCAATAGACGATATATGAGTAAAACGTAAAATGAAATATAGAAAAGTAAGGTATAAAGTCAATAAAGATTATAAATTTAGGGGGATAATATGTAGATTTGAAAATGGGTATAGGATTCGGATCGGTTGAAGCGTATATATAGTATATAATAAAATAACTACATAAAAAAATATTCAATATTAGGCTCATTTCGATCGTAGCGACGGTACGAATATAATGGCGTAACTTGTTAAAATTAAAGCGTGTTTTTTAACGTATTTAGAAAACTAAAAGATATAACGTCGATAAATATTATAAGTTTAGGGGGCTGATATGTAAGTTTAAAGGTGGGTATAGGGTTCGGGTCGGTTAGAGCGTATATATCGTATATAATAAAATAAATACATAAAAAAAATATTTAATATTAGGCTCATTTCGATCTTATCGACGATGCGATTATAATGGCGTACTTCGTCAACATTAAAACGTGTTTTTTAACAAATTTTAGATCGTACCGACGATACGATTATAATGGCGTAATTTGTTAAAAATAAAAACGTATTTTTTTAACATATGGAACCAATAGACGATATATGAGTAAAACGTAAAATGAAATATAGAAAAGTGGGTATAAAGTGAATAAATATTATAAGTTTAGGGCACTAATATGTGAATTTGAAAATGGGTATAGTATTCGGGTCAGTTAGAGCTTATATATAGTATATAATAAAATAGCTACATAAAAAAATATTCAATATTAGGCTCATTTCGATCGTATCGACGATACGAACATAATGTCGTAATTTGTTAAAATTAAAACCTATTCTTTTAACGTCTTTCTGCCAATCCATGATATATGACAAAAATGTAAAATGAAATATTGAGAAGTAAAAGGTATAAAGCGAATAAACCTTATAAGTTTAATTTAGGGGGCTAATATGTAAACTTGAAAATGGTATAAATTTCGGATTGGTTGGAACGTATATATAGCATATAATAAAATAACTACGTCAAAAAATATTCAATATTAGGCTCATTACGATCGTATCGACGATACGGATTTAATGGCATAATTTGTTAAAATCGAAACTTATTTTTTTAACGTATTTTGGCGAATACACGATATATGGCTAAAACGTAAAATGAAATATTGAAAGTAGAAGGTATAAAGTGAATAAAGCTTATAGATTCAGGGGCCAAAGATGTAAAATTGACAATGGGTATGGGATGGAGGCGCGCGGATCCTGGCGCGGGTCTTGACCGGGTCACGGCCGGGTTTGGGCAAAAAGGTGAGAGAGGAGCAGCCGGGTCGGAGCGGGTCGCGGGTCGGAGCGGGTCGGTCGAAGCTTGTGGGTCGGGGCGCCTGATAAATGTATAGTATAGATAATGAAGTAATTTTTTTATAAATTGTTATTGTGATTCTTTGAATTTTATATGTATTTAGTTCAAAAAAAATTTATGATTTAATCGTCATTTTAAATTACTATTTCTAGTTTGTTTATCTTGTTTAAATGTTTTTATGAAGATTAATATATGCATGGTTAAATCAACAACTTAAAATAAAAAAATATAACTAAATTAATAAATGATAATTAAATTATAAAAAAAGAAGTTAATTATCAAAACATCACTACTAGAAAAATAAGAGTATTACCAACGATGAAACAATAATAATCCTTGGTAGATATTTTCATCATTTGTATTGATGATATTTATATGCTCTATATTTGAACTTCCTATTATTTAACTAATAACTATATAATTTAAAGACCGTTATTCTACATCATCATCTTTTTATTAGAATATTTAAAGAAGAGAATGCATGGTTTACTTTATTTTATGTTTTTTGCATCTCAACCACAATTATTAACACCTTTTCTTGTGCTTGCCACACGCACCACTCAAATATATCTTTCCAACTCATCATTCGATAACGAAACTTAGGTCGTCATAGAAAAAATTAACCAAGTTTTACAATAAAAATATTAATATGTGTTATTATAATATTCTTTATTGTGACTTTTTGGTTTACTCAAATCAGAAAATATACGTTTTTAGGTTGATCAATTTTGTGTTAATAGTTTATTCTAATACTTGCGTATATTTATTGGTCATATAGATGTTATGTTCAAAATAGGTATTTGAAGATTATGACACGATCAAATAAACTTAAATAATCAGGTGAAATATACTTTTTAAATAAGACAATTTATCCTAATGCTAGAATGTAATTACTATTATTTTTCTCTATTTTAAAAGTTGTGAAACCGAAATTTAGTATTAAGAGATCGATGGTTCTTAGCTCCTAAGTTCAGAAGGTTAGAAGTATAGAAAAATGCTAAGTATAGACTCGACATAAGCAAGTCTTCAAAGAGGTTTTTAGAGGGTACTCGACAGAGGTCTATAGACACAAGGCTAAGCCAACAGAGGATCTGTGAGGTGTCACAGAGACTCTGAGGCTCAAGACCTCTGAGGTTAGAAGACTTGAAAATTTTCAAAGGAACTTTACTTAGCACGTGCATCTCACGTGTTTTCAGTTAATCGACTTTCTTTCTACGCGTGTGATTGATCCACGTGTCTAGATCTTAAGGATTCTAGTTGGTTAGTTGAATGTAAAAATAACTAGTTTTCTATTGTAATATGTACACTTTAGAATTCAATTGGAATACAATCTATTTGCGAATTCTCTCTTCATCTTTCACATACTTTAAAGTGTTATTAGTGTTCTTCATAATTCAGTAACTAATTCTTTATTCATTATCTTATTAGTTTACTGTTTCACAGATCATCACACACATATACCTATTCTGTTAGTTCTTCCGCTACTTTATATTCAAATTTGAGTAGTATATGTGTTGATTAGTACCATAATCGATCGTATTAGATATCAACAACGGTAATAGACTACTAAATGGTAATAACTATTAATAGATAAGATTGAAGAACAATTACAACCGAATCAGAGTTTCAGGTCCAAAATCTGACTCTAAACACTCGAACTATGAACTCCAAGCCTTAGTCTAAAAGACTCTAAGTAAGTCTGACTCTTCAGCTCAAAGTTCGAGGCTTAAGGGGTGTTTGGGATTGCTTATTTAAAGTGTTTATCTTCTTTTTGATGTTTGAAACAACAAATATGCTAAAATGAGTGTATGGATTGCCAAAAAAGGAGCTTTTAGCTGGTTCAAAAAGCAAATAAACAGTTCTGAAAAAGTTAAACCATACTTATGTGCTTCTTTTTTTTAGGTAATTTTATATCACATTTACCCTTATTTTAAAAGAAGTCTCACTTCTCATCTCTTCATCTTTACCGTTGTTGGTCATTTTACACAAACAAAAAATTGTCAAGCACTAAAAAACAACTTATCACGTTTTGATACAACAATAAGCTAATTCAAATACTTTTTATGAAACTCATTTTTTCACACCACATAAGTTGATAAACACTATTTCAAATAAGCATAAGTTTTTTTTAAAAAGGCAATCTCAAACACCCCTTAAATAGTCAATTTCACATACCATAAGTCTGTATTCGATGATCCCAAGTTTGGATACACTATCCAGATCATTGAGTGTTCAAAGTTAAAGAGTTAGAGTTATAATTAGAACTTTTTTTTTGTAACACCCGTATTTCGAAAATAATAGTAACCGATAATTTTAAAAATAAAACTACACTTTTTTTTTCCATTTCAAATAAAATAAAATAACATTTACGTTTAAGGAAAACGCTAAATAAATAAAATTATTACAGTTATCCCGCAACAAGTAATTAATTACAAATAATTATGTTCCAATAATTATATTAAGAAAAATATTCAATTCCCTTGTCGGAACCATCCTCGCGGCTAGCCTCAAAGCGGGACCTTGCCTTAGTCCACACCCGATCCCGAACCTGGAAAAAGGAGAAACAACTAAAGGGTAAGCTATAAGCTTAGTGAGCAAGCACCGTACGTACCTTACGTTACCATGCATGCACATACCATAACCGGTGCCATCACAATCACAACAACAATCATATACCAATTCAACATTTCCATTACAATAATTCCAACAAATAAACCCAACAATATATGCAACAATAATCGACCCTCATGAGGTCATAAAGCTCCCGTCAGTTTGGACACGGGTCGGCCCCCACAACTCACCAAGGGCATGTGGTTCCCTTTCTCCCGTCAGTTTGGACACGGGTCGGCCCCCACAACTCACCAAGGGCATGTGGTTCCCTTTTTCTCGCCAGCTTAGGACGCAAGTCCGCCCCTACAACTCATCAAGGGCATGTGGTTCCCTTTCACACACACAATCACAATACATACATACATAACGGAAAAGAGTACACGTAGGGTAACTCACACACAAATTATGCATATATACATTCACAATAAAATAAAGCACGTACAGTGAAACTCACCTGATAAGTAGTTAGCAACACCAACACTTCTCAAGCCACACAAACATGTGATATGGTCACCTCGTATCCCCTAGTCAACAACACATGCACAACACATATCAAACATGGCCCTTAACGAGTCTCTAACTCACTCCCGACTCTCTATCGTGAAATAACCAAGTTACCATCGACCAATTTCCACGAAACTTCATGTAACGTCTAATTATACTAGCCCTTAGGGTCTATGAACAAAAGAACCCCAAATGAAACCCAAACGGAAAACTCAAAAGTCCGGACAGCGGTATCAGCGGGTTGGCCGCGGGTGGCTACCCGCCGATTGACCCGCGGATGCCCGAAGACTGGTTTCCAGTCACGGGTCATGACCACAGCCGAGGGTTTTCACCCCAAAAATCCAACGTCATCCCATTTATGTCAAAACCAAGACCATAGGTCATCCCCATACATTTATACACAACTATGCGACATCAAATTCGACTCATCACTTCCGAATAATGATCAATTGGCCATCATTCGCAATCCATAACCTTAACTCACAAACTCTACGTAACCAAACTCAATCCAACAATTAAAGGGGTTTTATAATCATACCTTATGAGTAATTATAACTCAGTACTTGATTCTCCATCGGTTGCCTTCGAGAATCGCACGCGCACAACACTTAAATCCTCAAAATACCGAAAACGACTTCCTGGAAAATCAGCCCACTTCTGCCATTTACTGCTCCTTACTGGAGCCTCCGATGCTCGATCCCTCCGTTCAGATCTAAGAACTATGAGTCGTGAAGCCTCTGTCCAAATTTCACGACGATCCGACGGTTAACGAGTGAGAACAACCCAATCTCCCACAACCGCGCAATTCTCATGGGAATTCCGAAAATTTCCCTTTTCTCTCTTTTCTTGCTCTAGGACGGTTTTCATGATCAAATCAAGCCAAAATCGTGATTCTACATCATCCATGGTCAAAATCTAACGTTTATAGACACTTAATTTCATAGAATTCAAACCAATTGATGATCAATTGATCATCACTTCCACAAATCTAGCCCTAACTCATACCATACTCGAAAAAGACATCAATTAAACTATAATCGAGCGTAGCATTCATACCTTAACGCAATAAACGAAACTATTCGTCCAATTGCTCGATTCCAAGACTCCAATTGAATCCCTTGCCTCATCTCTCTTCAAAACCGTCGCCCTCCTCTCTCCCTTAATCGATCTCTGGAGTAAACTGAATAAAGAGACAGTATGAGGGTTTCACTTCTTTTAAATAGCTTACACTAAACCTCCTACTTCCAAAAACAACACTCTAGTCCCTGAACTCCTACAAAACAAGGTAAACAAGTTAAGTTGCTTACCAATCATCGTTAAGTCTCCAAATCTGAAAACGGGGTGTTACATTTTTGGATAAAGTTCATCTAGGCTTTGCCTAGACTACATCCTTGGCAATTTAGAACAGAAACTGAAAATTTGGTCGTCTAAGACTAAGCCTGGCCACAAGATGCGCACGAGAGGATTCGAACCTGGGGTGAATGGGATACCATCCACATTCCGCATATGCCTTGCCGCTGTGCCACAAGCCTTGTGGTTTAATTAGAACTTCTTTGTGTTATCAAAACTTTGATTAGAAGAAGATCTTTGATCACATTAGTGCTCAGATTTACACTTTAGTGAGATTTTCACTAAGTTCACATTTCATAAATTTCACTCCGAAGGTGCTCATCTCGTTGGAGCCCCGTTAGGGGCGCGCCCTCTTGACTCCTGCTTTATGGCAATTTAATTTAAAGGCAACATTTGTGGGCGTACGTTAATAACAGATAAATTGTTGTTCGACTGTTATACTAAACGAACTGTCTGAATGTCAAAAATGACCATTTTACCTTCGGTTTATATTAAACACAATCAAAACATTTGTTTAATAAAAACTAGTTAATGACCCGTATATTACACGGGCATTTGAAACATGTTATTTTAATTTTAATAAAAATAGACATTTACATGATAATTGTCGTTACCATTTAAATACTTATGTAAATTATATGTTATACGACAATTGCCATTATAATTGCTTATTACAATAGATATTTTAGTTATCTAATAGCTGTTAAAATTTTAAAAATTGAAATTTTATTATTCTTTTGTCAAAAGATTTGAATTTCGTGAATGATTTTAAAACTGGAGGGATTCAGAAATAAAATTTGTGTAGTGTATTGATTTGTAGGATTTTAAATAAAATAAAATATAATTATTTATAAATAATCTACAAAAATAATTAGATTAAAAAGATGGAATCTTTAAATTTCAAGAATATTAGCAATTGAGTTTTAAATAAAATAATATTTCATTACTTATAAATAATATATAAAAATAATTAGGTTAAAAGATGAAATTTTTAATTTAATCAAATAATAGATATTTTAGTTATCTAATAGCTGTTAAAATTTTAAAAATTGAAATTTTATTATTCTTTTATCAAAAGATTTGAATTTCGTGAATGATTTTAAAACTGGAGTGATTCAGAAATAAAATATGTGTAGTGTATTGATTTGTAGGATTTTAAATAAAATAAAATATAATTATTTATAAATAATCTACAAAAATAATTAGATTAAAAAGATGAAATCTTTAAATTTCAAGAATATTAGCAATTGAGTTTTAAATAAAATAATATTTCATTACTTATAAATAATATATAAAAATAATTAGGTTAAAAAGATGAAATCTTTAAGTTTCAAGAATATGAAGAATAGAATTGTAATAAAATCTAAACAAATTAATTTATATCTATTTTTATAACTGCAGGGATTCAAAAATAAAATATGTAGTGTTTTTTATTTGTAGAACTTTAAATAAAAAATTAATTACTTATAAATAATCTATAAAAATAGTTAGATTAAAAAGATATAATCTTTAAATTTCAAGAATATCAACAATGGAGTTTTAAATAAAATAAATTTTAATTACTTATAAATAATCTATAAAAATACTTAGGTTAAAAAGATAAAATCTTTATATTTCAAGAATATCAAGAATAGAATTGTAATAAAATCTAAACAAATTAATTTATATCTAATTTTAATAATGTAGTTAAATTAAAAAAATTATTCAATATTAAACTCATTTTGAAGGTATTGTCGAGACGATTATAATGGTATAATTTATTAAAAAGAAAAAACAAAAAGTTTAATACATTTTAATTAATATATATTATTATCTTAAAATGATAAGGATGTAAAGTGAAAGATGAGAAACTAATGGATAAAAAGTAATTTAATCAAATAATTCTAAGGATAAAAAATGTAAATTATAAAGATAATTATGATATTAAAATAATAAGAATAATTGATGACATCATCATTTGAAATTGTTTTTTAATTGGCCAATCAAATGGCTCAATTTCATAATCATGACATCAGCAAAAACCTTTCTTTAATATATATATAGAGTAAAAATCAAATACAAACCATTTTTTTTGTAAAAACTTTAGGACTAATCTAGATCATTCATCAATCTTAATCAATGGCTAATAAATATGATGACATCATTTTGTAATTTTTTAACAAAGTACTTGTTCACACTTGATTATAACCTCACAAGGATAATTTAGGTATTTTAACATCTAGAATATTCTCCAATACAAACCCTAACACCCACCCTCACTCTCCCCAATTACAACAAGCACAACCCTAACACCCAACTCCACTCTTCTACGTTGCCACCGCCGGCCACCGTGCCACCGCCGGCCACCGTGCCACCACCGGCCACCGGCCACCGCCTCCTTCTCCACCTCTCTTAGGCACCAGCGCCACCGCCTCCAATGGTTTCCATCAAGAGCTTCATCGATTTCTTCTTCTAGATCAAGAGCTTCATCGATTTCTTCTAGGTCAAGAACTTCCATTGATTTCTTCCATCGATTTCTTCCATCTACCAGATCGATGGCTTCCATTTTTCATCGTTTTGTGTTTCTCACCTTCGATTTCATATGTATCGATTTTTGTTTCTGAAAAAAACTCACGTCTTCCATGGAAATGGATTTTGGTTTCTAAAACTGATTGGTGTTAACCATTGGAATCAACGTTTCTTTCTTCAGCCCTTCCATGGAAATCCATTAACTTTGGTTTGCTAGTTTTTGAAATCAATTGATTTTGATCTGTTAATTTTTGGAAATTGATTGATTTTGTTTTGTTAATTTTTGGTTTCTAAATCTGCAAATTCATTGATATTGGTGTGTTAATTTTGGAAATCCATTGATTTTGGTTTGTTAATCAATTGATTTTGTTTTGATCTGTTAATTTTTGGTTTCTAAATCTGCAAATCCCTTGATATTGGTGTGTTAATTTTGGAAATCCATTGATTTAGGTTTGTTAATCGATTGATTTTGTTTTGATATGTTAATTTTTGGTTTCTAAATCTGCAAATCCATTAATATTGGTGTGTTAATTTTGGAAATTCATTGATTTTGGTTTGTTAATTTTAATTTAGATCGGTGAGTTACGAGAGTTATGGTTGTATATATTTAGATTGTTATTTACTTATGAATATGTAAATGTAATGGATATTGTGTTTTGTATTCGTAAGGTGAATACTATATAATTTTTATCCGGTGAATATGAATATTCATAAGGTGAATATGAATATTCATATGGTGAATATATGGTGAATATGAATATTCATATGGTGAATATGAATATTCATATGGTGAATATGAATATTCATATAGTGAATATAATGGTGAATTTATATAATCTTTTATCTGGTGAATATGAATATTGATAAGGTGAATATGAATATTCATATGATGAATATGATAGTGAATATTCATATAATGAATAAACTGCGATTTTCAGATCAATGGTTTAGATTATTCCTCAAGTTTTTACAAAAAAATGAATATATATATATATATATATATTGTAAAAACCACATATTTTGTAAAAACCTCTTCTTTTGTAAAAACTTAAGGAATAATCTAAAATGACGATCATGCCCTTTTTAGATCAAAAGCTTAGATTAGTCCTAAAGTTTTTACAAAAAAAATGGTTTTTAATTGAAGGCCCCTCTATATATATATATATATATATAGATATTAGAGTTAATTACATATTTGGTCCCTGTGGTTTACACGAAATTACGATGAAAGTCCCTGAACCCTAATTTTCATGCCTACGGTCCCTGTGGTTTGATTTTCGTTACCATGGTGGTCCCTTGCCCTAACATCTGTTAAAAATGGCTGTTAAAAAATGGGTAAAAGACGAAATTGCCCCTACTATAAATATGTCTTTCCCTTCCCTCTTCCTTAACCCCAAACCACCCAAACCCTAAAAGAAAATGCAGCAGCAGCCGCCGGTCAACTTCACCGCCGGCCCGCCGGTCACCGCCACCGCCGGCTCGCCGGTCACCGCCACCGCCGGCTACCTTAACACCGGACACGTCCGTTCAACTCTCCGTTCATGTCCAGAACCCTTCACCTTCATCTCCATTCACGTCGTTCACGTCCAGATCTGCAGAAACCGTTCTCGACCACCTCCCGAACTCACCGCCGTCGTCAACCGGCCGAACCCACCGCCGTCGTAGGGTGTGGGTGGTGGTTCCAGATCTGTCTTTTCCGATCTGCCGATCTGCTCTTTCCGGTGGGTGTTCTTCCGATCCAGATCGAGATCCATGGCCGCCGCCGTGGCAGGTTTCTACCGCCGCTGTTCTGTTTCAGATCCAGATCGATGGCCGTGGTGGGTGTTTGTGTTGGTGGTAAAGAAAACTTGTTGGTGGGGTTGGCCTGTAGAAACCCACCACCACCGTCGTTCATTTCAGATCTGGAACTTTTCAGATCTTGATGGTTTTTTGTTCTAGTTTTTTGATTATGATTCTTGATGGTTTTTGATTTTGGTTAGGGTATTTTATTATGGTTTTTGATTCTGATTTCGGGGTTGGTTGGTGGTGGTGGTTGGTGGTAGTGTTGGGTGGTTGGTTGGTGGTGGTGGTGGTGTTGGGTGGTTGGTTTGTGGTGGTGGTGGTGGTGGTATTATGTGGTGGTATTAGGTGGTTGTTGGTGGTGGTGTGAGTTGGTGGTGGTGGTGTGAGTTGGTGGTGATGGTTGGTGGTAGTGTTGGGTGGTTGGTTGGTGGTGGTGGTGGTGGTGGTGTTGGGTGGTTGGTTTGTGGTGGTGGTGGTGGTGGTATTATGTGGTGGTATTAGGTGGTTGTTGGTGGTGGTGGTATTAGGTGGTTGTTGGTGGTGGTGTGAGTTGTTGGTGGTGGGAGTTGGTGGTATTAGGTGGTGGGTGTTGGTGGTTGATTGGTAGTAGGTGTATTAGGAAGAAGATGGTAAAAATTTTAATAGAAAACAAAAAAAAATATAAAAAGACGAAAATACCCCTGCCCTAACGGAGCTTTTTAACGGACGTTAGGGCAAGGGACCACCATCATAACGAAATACAAACCACAAGGACCGTAGGCATGAAAATTAGGGTTCAGGGACCTCCATCGTAATTTCGTGTAAACCACAGGGACCAAATATGTAATTAACTCTAGATATTAAATATTTAATTTTAAATGATTAAAAACCTAAACTAAATTTAAACCCCAAATAAAAACCGAAATCTATGGAAGCCTAAATAACAAAAACCCAAATATATAACTGTTAATAAAATTCCATATTTATGAGCCCCCAAAATAACAAAGCCCAAATATATGAACTGCATAAAAAAACCTCAAATTTTGTGAATCGTAGAAAAAAGAAACCTCCAAATTTTATGAACCCTAAATAAAAAAAACCGCACACCATGAGAATCACACATTGGTGAATAAAAACAACAAATTAGTAGTCCATGTTAAGTTTGGTAGATCATAAGAATTGATCGAGGTCGCCACTGATGCAAACTTAGGTGAGAACGAAAGAGGTGATGCAGGGGAGTTGTTAAATAAAAAGCATCAATGGAGGAAAGCTGATGGAGACCATCGGTTTTCTCAACGTAGAACCAGGAGATCGCTGGAGAACCTTGGAGACTGGCCGGAAGATGATAATCGCCGGAGACCGTGGGGTCTAAGGAGAGAACGAGCTGTGAAAATATGTTGAATCTATGGGTTGAAAAAGGGATCTAGTTGTTTTTTTTAGGGATTAATTCTTCAAAATGTATCCAACTATCCCCAATATACTATTGTGTGTATCAACCTAAAAAAATTTCTTTTGTATATATCAAACTTTATTTTTGAGTCTATTATGTGTATTTTTGAGTCTATTATGTGTATCCAACTATCCCCCAATATACTATTGTGTATATCAAAAATACACACAATAGACTAAAAAATAAAGTTTGATATATACAAAAATAATTTTTTTAGGTGGATATATACAATAGTATATTAGGGATAGTTGGATACATTTTGAAGAAGTAATCCCTTCTTTTTATTAATTAGAGATGTGTTTTAGAAAGGGTAAGAATGTAAAAAAATGGGCTTAGTGAATATGACTCCCTCTTTTGTGCTGAGCGAATCAGCCCCTTTCTGCCCTATTAAGTCACTTTTGAACACTTGTGTATGGTTGAACTAATAAGCTATACATGCTCTAAAGACCATTAAACCATTATCGAAAAGCCTTTAACTCACATATCCTTATCTTATTACTTTAATTGATCTTTAATAAATAATAATTACACCAAAATAACTAATAACACTAAAATCATAACATTTTAAAGGAAAATCGAGTGCCTTGAAATGTATGCACTACTCAAATGAATTTTTTATTTTTAATGTGATGCACAAGCGCACATGTATTTTCATGTTATTGATTTGTTTTACCTAATAAATCACATAATGGTCGAAAGCTAGGTCGGTCAACCCTAGCTACTTTGGTCAACAAAGTAAATTGTTATCACCTAATTTACAGGACTTTAACTTGTTTATTGAACCTTTTTATTTAGTTAAAATGATTTAATAATTATACTCTTGTTAAGTAAATAATTAAATAACAACAATACCTATATTAAATCAATATATAAGTTGAACATAATTTAAATTAAGATACTAATAAAAGAAAGTTAGCCTAAATCCCTAACTTAAACACAGTTAATTAAATTTAAGACAATGAACTTTACCATAAGAGTGATGGCGTACTAACAAAAAGCTTAGAGAGATGTGATGGAATATCCACCCGTGTTCCAGTCTAAGCGCTAATATCCTGTGTAGGGCTTTTGTCTCAGACGGTCGTATCTTAATTTCAACTTGTCAAAGATGTAGACATGTGGTATAGACAAAGCCCAGATGAATTTTTTCCGTAAAGAAAAACCCCACAATGAATATGGGTTTATACGATTAACCCCACTAAACATTCTCAAAGAACTTGGTCCATGATGAAGCACAACCCAACAATAGCCTACAGTCAAGTAGGGATTGGGCCCAAAGTGTATGCTTGCTAGCCTAACTCAAACACGATCACGACCCAATCGTCTAAGGAAAAACACACTGACCTATGGAACCGGCCCCGTCCAACACGGCTTTCCCCAACGAGATCCACTCTCTCTAATTTACCACTTTTCCATTTTTGGCTTAGTAGGCCTGGCTTTCACTTTTTTGCATCAATTCCTAGCCACAAGGCATCCTGACTAAAACTGACAAAGAAACCCAATATATATATATATATATATATATAATATAACTCATACAACCTCGTCAATAGTGCTCTGGCGGATTGGTTATTGCTCGGGGGGTTCATAGCGCCCTAACTGATGGGTTCGAGCCTTCCCGTGCACATGCCTGGAGACGTTTAAGTGGGGTCATGTTTAGTCCTCAAAATTGTCGGGAATTAGTCGAGTTTTGGCCCGGACACCCTTAAAAAAAACTCATACAACCACAATTTAAACTAACCCGAACCATCAACAATTTTTTTGAAAGGGAACAAATAGTGACTGATCTTTCAGTAAAATCAAGACCACTCTCTTTGGACCAAATTTTGTCCCGACCAAATAAAACACGGTCCGCTCTTTTTTAATTTTCTTTTTTAATCCCTTAATTTGTTTCGTTTTTAACCGGATTACTAAAACACACCAGATAAGAATCCCGTTGTATTGGGTTGTAACTTTTTTTTTACCGACCAGGCCATTTCCCTGTTAGACTCTAATCTCTGCTTTATTTATCTCCATTTTGTCTCTTTGAATTCGGTTTTTATCTTGCTAGATCTAGAACAATTTCTTAAAATATTCGATCATGCTTAATTAGATTAGGCTCTTTCTTTTAAATCTATACGTGTGTAACTCTACTTTTGAGGGTTTAAACATATATATTATATATACATAAAGTAGCATGCTATGTTTATTTAATTTTGATGGTGCATATATATTGGGCGGTGTGCGTGCCAAAACAAGCAAAGGCGTTGATGTGTCGAATTGGTGGTACAAAGCCAATTTAAGTGCCAAGGCACTAACCATGCAAGTTTATAGAATAAAATAACTTATCATTGAAAATTAGCATTTTTTAGTCATTTAAAAGAAACATAGAACAAATGAAAATATCAATTGTTTTTAGATGATGTTTTAAAAAACTTGTCATGATAGCAATCATCGCGTTCCATGGCTCAAACTTTGTATATCATGTCACATTGTCACGTTAAACTTGCATGATGCATGATTTTTGAAATACGCTATTTGATTTTTCATGCATTTTTGACGTACCTATATTTTAAATTTTAGTATAAAACATAATTTAAATTGTTTAATATTTTTATATTAAACCATATGTCTAGATACATTATTATATAAATGATATGTGACTTTACCGTCATACTATCTGACTTGAAAAATTTATGGTATCGTGGCTCCTAAATATTAAGGCTTTACCTTGATGACATGTCATATCTCACACTATTTAGAACTTTGCTATTAGGTTCTCTTAGGGTCTGTTTGACATTTGCTAAATGGTTTGGTGCTGGATGATTGAGTGGTCAGAATGATTAAGAGACTCTTATGATATAGTGCGAGATGAACTATGATTGTTTGGTAACTATTGAGAATAAAATCAGGATGCTTAATGGTTAAGAGAGGCCCTGAATACATTATTAAAACATAATCTAAAATCAGGATGCTAAAATCAGGATACATAATTTAAATTGTTTAATATTTTTATATAAAACATATGTCTAGATACATTATTATATAAATGATATGTGACTTTACCATCATACTACCCGTCTTGAAAAATTTATGGTATCGTGGCTCCTAAATATTAAGGCTTTACCTTGACGACATGTCATATCTTACACTATTTAGAACTTCGCTATTAGGGGCAGTTTGACAGTTGCTAAATGGTTTGGTGCTGGATGATTAAGTGGTCAGCATGATTAAGAGACTCTTATGATATAGTGCAAAATGAACTATGATTGTTTGGTAACTACTGAGAATAAAATCAGGATGCTTAATGGTTAAGAGAGGCCCCAAATACAAAACCATTCAGAGGGTTTTAGAACCATTAAGAAACAATTCCCTTTTTTTGGTCAAACAAGATTTACCTCTGAATGATTCAAAGACTGCCTCTTAATAAATTGTTAAGAGGTAAACAAACAACCCTTTAAATGCTTATATGTCTATGAAAATAAAAATATTCCTCAAGTTATGTATTTAATTATTTTCAAGCAATCATATTAGTTATATTATATTCATTTACCCTTTTAGAAAATTAACTAACATGAATAGTTAATTTAGAAAAGAATAAGAACAAAACTATTTGGAATAACCACATTTACTATTATCTTAATTTGATTAAAGCTTTACAAAAAAAAAAAAAAAGATATAGAGGATATATTTACGAATAGAATGACCGGGATGAAGATGAAATATTATCACGATCAATTCTATTTTCAAATACTATATATTAGGGGGTGTTGTCACAAACTCTTTCGCATTTAGAAAGCTATCCGTAATCCAAAACTTAACCACGACTTATTCATTTTATGTGACATGTGTTGTTACAAACTCTTCCACTTAGAAGTCCTCATCATCCGTACACACATAATATATCAACTGGATAGGAGATCTTTTAGTCTAACCTAACTCAACAAACATCTCGAGAGGCTATGCGACCAATTAATTGTGACACCCAAAACCTATAGTAGCAGACTTATGTTATAATCTCCAACATAATTTAAAACCATGATGCATGTAATCCATAAAATTTCATTTTCAACCCATGTGGAAAGAGTTGTCAAATATACGATTCATAGAGAATCTTTTTAAGGAATAAAAGTGTATCATCTTGCTTCTAGAATCTTAAGTTGTTGTGGTAATTAAGCCACACCCAATAGTATAGCTTCTCTCATTAAGCTCTTCAAATATTTGTATAAGCCAATAGTACTTCACTTGTCAAGACAATTAGATAAGGTTATGGGAGGGAAACTCAAGCATATTGTTACTTTCATGGTTTATTACAACAATAGTTCATGTAATTTAACAGCATCAATGAGATATGCTTCACAACTTTATTTAGATGCAAACAAATTCACTATATATACTAGTTCCGTTGCGGTTATTGTAATAGAAAATAAGTGTCTCTTTCCGAGTTTTATAATTATAAAGCTTACCAAATCAGATGTGAAATGATGTATTTTACACAGAAAAATCAATTAAAAGGTTCATATACATCATGTTTAATAGTAATAAGTATCTCCTTTTCGAGTTTTAGAGTCCTTGATAACAAGAGCAAATCCACTTACGAAAGCATGATGCTAAATTACCGCCATTGATATTGTACGTCTTAATATAAAATTAAATTTTGTCTTATATTAAGGTAATTATTTGGCACCACTAGCAAAGAAAATCTAGATCCACCTACTTGGCAGGGTCTTTCAATGGCGATTTTATGAGCTTATGAGAACATGTTTGAATACTAACAAGTGCTCTTATGCAAATAAGCTATGTTGAGCAAGTTAATTATAGACCATTCTAAGTATCGTGGCAAGGACTAATGTCGTGTATGATTAAAACTCAATGTCAGTTTTCTCTACAACAACTGTTATCTAGAGACATCTTTAAGTTTAATAATTGTGTGTTCAAATTTCAATGCTAATAGAAACAAATTATAATGCTAATAAAAAATGTTTGTGGAGCCAAACATTATGGAAAAAGCAATAAATGATTTTGACACACATTCATTGAATTCATTCTTTAAATGATGGACAACTTAATTTTACACTTTTGTTTTTATCTATATGTTTCTTTTAAAGAAAATGGCAAGTATTTGGAATCATAACAAATTACAGTGGTTATCATACATTAGAGTTTTATGTTGTTTATTATAAGTTCTATTGAAGATTAAAATGCACTCGGCTTGGTGATGATATTTAGGACTAATGAGCTTCCCAACAACGTGAAATCTTGACCTAAGTTTCACATGAACGACCAAAGACAAGCCCTTTCCAGAGTCTAGAATGTCTTCCATACTTCTTCCTGCACCATACATAGGCTTATTTGACGTCCCCAAGTATAACAAGAAAGATGTTGGTCCATTCGTTGATGCATAGAGTGCTTGTGTTTCCTGTAAACGCCAAATTAGCCAATCATGGTTAATGTTCAGTTGTCACGTTTTGACTAAAATATTCAAGGTTGTATTTGTTCCATTTATAACTATGGTACATTGTCTCACATTTTAAACTCGATTCTTGAACTCTTTATGATTTTTCCTTAAGATTTAAATAGATTTATTCGGTTTGAACTTTTGAAGTTAAAAAACAATCAATTTGACATTTAACTATAAGATGGTAATTGAGGGTTTTAATTGAGGGATTAAAGAGATCGACTTCGACTTACCAATGAAGTTGCTAAAGGGATATTGTTGAATGATAAAGTCGTAGCCAAAGGATGAATGTGAAGACCATAAAGGTTAGACTTGATGTTTACGAGTAGGTTTATGGAACAATTACAAGTGAGGAATTTGGTAGTGACACCCGTGTTGTCCACTCCTTCGGCTAGTTGAAACTCGCTCATTCTTTCAATCTACAATCACACGAACAATCAAATTATAAATCAAACTCTTAATTGTCTTAAATATTTGCAACAAACTTTGAAAAAATGACTATTTGTAAATATGTAGATATCTTAAGATTAATTATCTTAGAAGATTACCATTATTAGGAATCGAATTGAACAATAAACCAAACAGGCCATACGTAAAAAATGTATATAATTGATTCTTTATAAGAAGGGAAAAGTTCAAAAGCACCCAACAAAATTATCCCATGTTTAATGGTTAAGTCCTAAACAATTTTTTTGAACAAAAAAAACCATTAAACTTTCTCTTTTTGAATGATTAAGTCACCAAAGTATTTTTTAAATAAGAAAATCATTCAACATTCTCACTTTGATTAAATAAGTCCCTCAACATTTTTCCAATAAAATAAATCATTGAATTTTTAGAAAATTGCTACTTATATTCGTTTAATCTAAACTAATATAGTTATATTTTACCTTTAAAATATTTTTAGTCTGTTATAATTAATTTTTTTTAAACTATTAAAAGAGGGTAAGTAACCAAATTTTGAAAGTATGATTGTTTATTTATTGAAATGAAATTGTTGGAGAACTTAATCATTCCAAATGAGAATGTTTAATGGTTTTCATTCAAATGAATATATCTCAATGACTTAATCATTCAAAATGAGAAAGTTTAATGATTTTTTTATTCAAAAAAATTGGTTAGGGATTTAACAATTCAAATGAGATAGTTTGTTGGATTTTTTTTAAAAACTTTATTCTTATAAAAAAAACTCAAGATAAATAAAAGAACTCGCCATTTATGATTTTAATATCATGAGTTAAGTTCCGGTGAGACCAAGCCTTTTTGGTGAGACCGGTGAAACCAACATATTTTACTTGAAACTTCACATCAAAACATTTGTGAAGGTAAAAAAAATTGAACATTCATCGTTAAAACATACTAAAAAACACTATCGAATTTTTTTTCCAAAAAAAGGTTAAAAAACGAAACATTCACAGCAGTTTTTTTTTGTGAAGGTTCGCATTATATATATGTAACCTTCACAGAACTGGAGCTGTGAAGGTTTCGTTTTTTAGTTTGTTTTCGATATTTTTTTTGCATCAAAAGTGAATTTTAGGTCTGCGTATTCGAATTTTATGCACATTCACGGTGTTTTTTTTTGTGAAGTTTCATATTTTAGGTATTGGTCTCACGCGGTCTCACGATAACAGCTTGGTCTCACATGATCCTAAGTCTTAATATCATAATACATACGAATCACCTTATGATTTCTTTATTTATTGGCAATGAGTTTCACTGTCTTAGAAACTCAATTTCATAAATTATCAACAAAACATAATTATAACAAAAACATTTAATGTTTGATTATTTTATCTAAATACAAGTTTCTTTGTACTTAATATACGAGTCAAATATACCATAATTTCAATTTCTTTTACTTGTTCATCTTAGCACTAAAGAAATTATATATCAACTTCATACTTGAAATGTGTATATATGAATATGAACAAAATATATTAAGAACAAATGAAAAATAATGGGCTAAATGCTAATGGCATATATCTTTTAGAATCCAAAAATATAATTGGGCCAAAGCCTTTGTAATCTATTTATGCTGATATGGGCTTAGCTTGCTTATGTAGTTATGCATAAGAAGTAATTTTCTTAGTTGTTAATTGTTATTGTGATTCTCTGAATTTGATATGTATTTAGTTCAAAAAATTCTTATGATTTAATCGTCATTTTAGATTTACTATTTCTAGTTTATTTATCTTGTTTAATTGTTTTTATGAAGGTTAATAAATCAACAACTTAAAATTAAAAAATATAACTAAATTAATAAATGATAATTAAATTATAAAAGAAGAAGTTAATATCAAAACAATCACTACTAGAAAAATAAGGGTATAAAAAACGATTGAAATAGTAGGTTAGCCGTCCTAAAGAGTATATCGATATAAAACAATCACTAGTAAATTAGATCATTGCTTCTTTGCTTGTCCCTCATCAAGCAATATTTGGAAAAAAATCTGGGCGTGGTGGGGTTTTAAGTCCACTCGGTTATCCTCTTCTAGCTCGATGAAAGGGTTGATTCATCAAATGGGAAAAAAGTCGAAAGTGTGGCAATGTGTTTATAGCTGTCTGTGTGGTGGCCTTGTGGCAGATTTGGAAGTGGAGGAATTCTATCTATTTCGCCAAAGAGGAGGAAAAGTCTAGGAAGAAAGCGGAGGACGTTTTTCCTTGGATTCAAAATCACGCTAAGTTGTGGATTAGTAGTAGGAATCATAGGCTAAATATTAAATGGGATAAGTGGTGTAATACCCCTCCTCTTGGGTACTTTTTGGTCTGTTTTTTCGTTTTGGTCCTTCTCTGTCTCGTTCTTGGAGACCGGTTCTTTGTTCGTTCTTTGGTTGTTTAATAAATCGGGTTGCTTTTGGAGGGGGTGATGGCCATGCCGAAGCTCCTTCCTTGAGTTTCCTTTCTTTGCCGTTCAAAAAAAAAATCACTAGTAAATTAGAACCCAAATGGTCACTACTTTTATATTTTTCCGATGACTTGCTAACACAAAAGTATATCGATATCAACATAATAAAATCGAATTTATAAGATGTGTAATATAAATAAACATTCTAATAAAGTATTTTATAAAACCAAAATTTATGTGATCAAATAAAAAAATATTTTATCTAAAATTGTTACAAAAACTTTATAAAGTGTTTTTAGGTGTCGTAACGAGTTTTTTGGAACATTTTTCAATGAAAGCATCATATTAACTGTTTTATAGAACATTATCGAAAAAAAATGTCATATAAAACACAAATGTCATCTAAAACGATTCATTTATAGAACACATCTCAAAAGCTAAAATTAGCTAATATGATACTTTTATTTTAAAAATGTCTTAAAAAACTTATTACGATGTCAAAAAACGTTCTATAAACTACTAACACTTTCAAATGTGATGTTTTTTTAACGGCAAGCTAACATCACATCCCGGGGTATCCACCGACTACTCCATATCGACCACGACCCAACCCAATAAAGGGTACCACAATCAGACCCATGATCTGGATATTGCCACATGCTCCACAGGGTACGAATCCAAGTACCATCCACTGACCCCAGGATGTTACCTTACCACTAGACTACACATACTTTAATTTTCAGATATGAAGCGTATTTATTTGATCCTATAAAATCCTCCATCAAAACACTTATTTATATTATGCTTCCTATTTTGTTTTACTCTTTCCATCTCTTACAATTTTATATTATGCTTTTGAATTGCTCATCGGCCATACATATATAAATTAACGATTAATATGGTTGACTGACTCACTAGAGATTTAGAAACAAAATCTGTTACCGTCTATATTTATCATATATTTTAATGCCTTTATTAAGCTTATCAAGTTGCATTATAAAGTTCAAACAACAAGGATTTAATAAGAACGTTGTTGTAATCTTTATTTCAAAAGATTTTAAGAAATTAAGCTTAAGGGCCATTTATCATATACTTCCCGTGCGTAAGCGCTTGCCGACAAGAATATAATCCTTACTTATCTTGTCGTATAACGTTCCCAACAATCGAATTGACTATTAGTAAGCGTTTTCAACCCGCTAAGCGCTTACCTGGTAAGAGTCATTTTCATCGTTTACCCATTTGTTTATCTCAACAGTTCTGAAATGCTAAGAGGTAAATCCTGTTTGGCAAAAAAGAAAAAAGATCTATCTCTTAATGGTTCCAAACCCCTCTGAATGATTTTGCATCTTGGGTGTCCTTTAACCGTTCAAAGTCCAAATTTCATTTTCATCAATTACAAAGCAACCTTATTTCATTTTGCACTATATCATAATAGCAGCCTATTAATCATTCTAACCCCTTAATCAATATACACCAAATCATTCACTAACTGCCATACAATCCCAAAGACTCTTGGTCCTTATTATGACTCTTATCGGATAAGATTTTCAGTGTTTTCCATGTGAATTGGCAAAGATTGTAAGGTAAGTTATAACAGTAAACGCTTAATTACTCGGAAAAATGTTTAGTAAACGGATCCCTAAAAGTTTTATATTATCAGTAGAGAAAGAGTGTGTGTGTGTGTGTGTGAGAGAGAGAGAGAGAGAGGACCTTAAGAGAGATAATGGGAGGAGGAGGCTTAGTAATGAGATAGAAGAACAGCAATGCAACTCCAAAGCTAACCATCACCCTTAAGCTTATCTGAAACCATATCCAAACACATGAATCAGACTCCGAAAACGACACGAGATCCCGCATCTTCTTCCCACAACCCTTCTCCAATTCTTCTTCTTCTTCTTCCTCCAATTCACTCTCCACCCCATCTCCACCACCACCACCATGCACATTCTCACAACCCTTCTTGACACCCATTTTCACCACCACCCTACCAACACTACTACTCTCATGATCCGGACTTTCTTGAGGATTGATCTTCTTATTATCATGTAAGAAGGAATTGGTGGATCCACGAGAAGAGGAGTAGTGAGAGAGAGTGAGGCGTCGTTGGGTGGCCGGAGAGTGGAACGAGACGCCATCGTGGTGGCCGTGGGAGACGGTGGTGGTGGGGCTTTGGACGAAGTAAAGAGCGGCGTATGGGTATGATCGAAAAAGTGCTTCTTCCTCCGATGAGTCCATTATCGGGTTTGTCATCTAGCTGAAAGAAGAGTGATGAATATAAGTGCAGTGATTGTTTGGAGGGATGGGGGTTTTTGGGGTTTTTAAACTAGCATAAAAGGGAGAAAAGGTATTGACTAATGTATTTTTATGTTATTTTGGTAAATGTGTTTGTTTTACAACATTTTCAAAAAGTTTAAAGTTACATACGTTATACATTTTTTTCGTATTTTATTAGAACCCCACTTTTCATTATGCCTCGTCTACTATATTATATGTATCTTTTTTATGTTATAAAATGCCGATCTACCAATTTATGTTTTTTACATTAGTAGTTGTTACGGTGTATTAATATGAATGGTTGGTTCTAAGACGAAAGAATGCATAATTAAGGGAGCAACCCTCCATCTGTCCATCATATGAATTGTAATCATCAATTGGCTTTAATTCAAACAATTGTGAATAATAGGTATGATTAAATATATGTGTATATACACGTTTATATTACAAATTACTTATATATATATATATAGGTGCATACGGTTCAAATGAATAGCTATAAGGATGTTCCTCAGTTTTTTCGTTTTATAAGTTTTCCCTTAAACATGACTCAGTTATGATATGTGTGTGTGTAACACTACTAAAAATTGTGTATTGTTTTCTTATTTTATTTTTTGATTAGTCATCGGAAAACCGTCTGAAAACAGTCGAAAATTGACGGTAAGTGGAACAGTCGGAAAATAGTCGCAAGAAGTTGTCGGAGAAACTGTCAGTACCTTTTACCAACCAGCTTTTTAGCGACCATAATTTCGTCGGAACCCCTTTTGTAAAGCCTGTTTCCGATGATCTACCGACTGTATCTGCCATTGGTGATACCTTATTTTTTAGTAGTGTAAATACTTGTAATGTCCTTCAATAAGATTGAGAATTCATGTTGATCGTAGTGAGTTTCACTAATATATTATAGTAATTATCAATGTTAAATTAATAAATCAATTTAGATAATAGCCTAGCATCAAGCCATGCATCATCGATCACGCATCATCGATCAACCTTCGTTTCTCTTGGTTTTTTCATTTGATTTCCATTTCGGATCTCTCGATTTTTGCACTTGGCCAAATAAGGAGTCCTATTCCCATATACAAACATGTTAGGATCCGTTTCGTTTACAGAAATGGAATAGATTAGGACGATTTGGATTCTAATTTTATTCGAAACCCTTGTTTGGTTTGCACTGGATTTGAAATCTCCCAAATATAGGATTACGAAATTCTTATGGGATGGCTAGGATTTTGTAAGATTTATATATGATAATGTTTTAAAATGTATTAAAAAAATATATTTTATAATGATCAGGTTAAATAAAAAATAAAAAATAATTTAATTATTTAATAATGATAAAATTCAAATTTATTATAAATCATATAAATCAAGTTAAAAAAATTCCAAATTCTTCCAAGAACGAATTTCAATCCATTTTATTCCATTCTTTGCTTGGTTCTAAGAATTGAAAGCACATCGACATTTCTGTTGGGATTTGGGTCTCACAGTCCCGAATAACAAAGTCTTTAAGGTTATTTTATTTCGTTTTATTAAACAAATATATTATGACATATCTTTTACTTGTAAACTTTTTGATATAAAAATTGTCAACATGTCAAAAATATTTGTCATTTCTTTTTATTAGGTATTTCTCTTTAGGAGAATGTACTTTCTGTTTTATTTTATTTTTCCTTCTTTTTGTTCTAGACCATCCTTATTACATCAGCTTTCCATTATCTTACTAACACCTTATCAATTCATTAACAGTGGTCTTGACTCTCATATCAATCTAAATAATTAATGAAAAAAAGAAACGAAAATAGAGAAAAAAGAGAGAGATAGAGAGAAAGGAGAGAGATGGTGGGATGAGGTGCATGGGGTAGGCAACTAGCATGGGGTGCCATTTTTCTTGCCGGTGGGGTGGTACCAATTCATCCTTGGTGTTATAACCAATACTACCTTCATACCGTTCCTCATACCGTTTCCATTGTGGATGATCGTGTTACATGTTCATATATATCTTTAATATATATTTAGATAAAATGGACAGCTTCGTGAATTAAATAAAAGAGTAAATATATAGATGATGTTTTTCAATCATTTCTGCCACAAGTGGATAGCAAAATAATATGGGGATTTTATGATGACCTACAATGACTTGACATGAGTCCTCTACTTTCTACATTTGTGACGTTTGATTTTAATCAATTAAATATATGAGGAACATTTATTCATATACATAGAGAGAGAGATACAAAGGTTGTTTTGTTAATCCGTTAATTAGTGTTAACTTTGTTAACTAAATTACAACCACTGATTCTCAAGATTAACTGTCCACAGATTCTCAAGATTAGCCATTGATAGCTGCTGGTTTAGCTATCCCTTTGCTTGTACTTTTGGTTTTGGTATTGGTTAATAATATGCATTACTTTTTAAATAAAAAGTATTCACTCTCAATAATCATGTATTATTCAGAGTGAATACGTCACGTGACTGCTCTTGGTTATCCTCATATTTACAATGAAAAATGAGTATTTATTTGAACCTAATCTACACCATTGATTTTCAAAAACGTTTCCATATTTCACATTTCCATATTTCCATAATAATCGACTTACCATATATTTCACATTTCCATATTTTCTATGAATCCATGTCCTCCTTTGATTTTTTTGATCAAGGGCCACGATGGGTTCACAAAGTTTACAAGATATTTGAGGTTTACAAATGAACCTCCCTCTATATATATATCAGTATATATTTACATAGTACGTTTCAGTTACAATTTTACAAGACTTAATGAGCACAAAATCTTTATAACAATTGTACACATGCACAAGTTTACTACCACTTACTAGGTAGTGGTGCAAAGTTGTCATAAATACCACACATATAAAAACTATCTTGAAAGCTACTTGATCGATCACTCAAACTAGCAATGATGACAATGAAAATAGGGGATTGCTATTCCCATCATTTGGGTTCCACATATGCACTCACACCACCAACTCCCACCTCCTTAGGCCATCATTAACGGGAGAGGTATGGGGCACCGGTACCGCCGGTACCGACGGTGCATACCGTCGTGGATGACCGGTACCGGACCGGCAGTGGTGAGGGTCGGTACCACCATATCGACTGATTTCGCGTTTACTCCCCCCCCACCCCATCCCAACGGCTACTTTAACGGCTCTTTTTTAAAAAAAAAATTTTTACTTTTTTTTTTCTTTTTTACTAACTATATATACAAACAATAAATCAATTTTTTTACCTCTACACTCTCTTCTACACTCTCTACAAACAATAATATTTTTGTAACACCCATTTTCACTTTTTCCTTATAATTTAATGTAATGAGTTTGAGTGTTAATTGTTATGTTTTAGGAGTTGAAGGGCTGTTGTGTATTTTTGTGTAAGTGCAAGGGAGGGGGTGAAGTGTATAGAAAAGAAAAACCCTCAGTTTCTCTTGTCAGTTTCCAAGGAACGTTCGGGAGAGGGAGATAGAGGGTGATTAGAGGAAGCATCTAAGGGTGAAATTGAGGCTTGTGTTGCTTGGATTGTGATAGCACCTGCGTCAATTGCGCTTAAGGTAAGAAATTCGTGTTGATTGAATGTCTTTTTGCGGTTTATTTTGAAGTCTTGTGATGGTTAGGGTTGGGTGTGGAATGATGATCTTTGGATCATCAAATTGATGTAATTGGGAAGTTCTAGGGTCAATTTACTTGTATGTATTTGTTAGATATCGACCCTAGTTACTAAGAAATCATGCTTTGATGTGTATAGTATGAAATTTGGGTTTTTGGCACGAAGTTCGAGGCTGGTCGCGATTTGGCCAAGTCTGGGAAAAGCCCGCGACCAAGCCCCGCGACCTGAAGTCGCGGGGTCAAGTCGCGCAACTCTCTGGACGATTTCAAAATTTTATTTTCTTCTTTTCGGAGATTGGGCTATGGGATCATGTTAGGGATGTTTAGAGAGGATGAGGCCTAGAGTTTGGGGTCAATTGGACTAGCCTAGCTATGTCTAAGGCTAGCTTTTCGGTACGGAGTGTCGAGTGGTCATTTTTGGACTAAGTTGATGTGGTATGTGCTTATGTTTGGTTAGGTGGTTGCAAGTGAGTACTTTAGCTTGTGGAGAGTCTTGTATTGCTAGCACTTATCACGTGAGTACCTCACTTAACCCTTGTCGTTATATATGCATGGTTATGTTACATGTGTGATTATGTGTATGCAATTCTTCGGGAATATGAGCTGAGTACCTATGGTGGTAGTAATACCCCTAGGTAATTGTTATGAGATGCGTTCCTTCGGGGACATGGCCTTCCTTGATGGTATAGAGCCGTAAGGAAGGTTGGAGCTGTTTATATGTGTAATTGCTATGTGATGTGGTTATGTATGTGTAGTGGTAAGTGTTTAAGTGTGTGCTCACTAAGCTTTATGCTTACTACGTTGTTGTTCTATCCTTTAGTGTCAGGTACTTCCCGAAAGGGAAAAGAGAAAGTTACCGAGTGAGGCTCCGGGAAGGCAGTTCAGTCGGAAAGTTATTGAAGGATGTGTTTGAGAAACCTGAAAACTCATTTGTATTTTGGATTTGTAAACTTGGTTGTTTCCTTAAGATAAGGATCTATGTTTTCTTGATGGGTTTAACCTATAGGTTAAAGTTCCATGCTCTTATTAGTTTTTAAATGTTGTTTTGGAATTGCTTCCGCTCTTGTATGACTCTGGTTACCTTATGATTTAAGTAAGGATTTTGTTTCCGAATTTGGGTCGTTACAATTTTCTACTCTTCTACTCTATTTTTTTACTCTTCCATGGATAAACACGGCTCCGGTTCCGGGTCAAGGCGTGGTAACCCGAGACCAAATGTTTCGGTACCGACTTCCCAAACATCTCCAACACCTCCCCCAACGGTTGGCTACCGACCCCAAATGATGAGGCCGATGGGTTTTCCAACGGCTGCCGTTGAGGGATGGGGATACCCGCAAACCCCGGGTGCCGTCTCGTATGATTGGGCTTATGCGCATTTGCTTGCGCAACATACATATGTACCCGGTGAGCAACAAGTCAACCCATCGCCGCCGGGAGTGTGGGATATACGAGACGATGACATCAATCTCGACGACGACGATATAGACGACCATGTACCCGAAACCCAATCGATGCCGTGACCGCCGCCGCCGCCGCAAGAACCATCACAAACCAAACGTAAATACAAACGCAAGGGTAAGGCTCCAGCTACGGACACGAGTGCAAATCCAACCACGGGTAAAGCGACGTGTAAACTGTGGTCGTTGGAAGAGGAGATAGCTTTGGCAAGAGCATGGGTCTCAATTTCGGAGGACTCAACCATAGGTAACTATCGAAATAAAGGTATATAAAAAATCAAATAATGTTGTTTTAATTTTTTTTCTAATGTGTTTTTAATTTTTTCATTTTGGATAGTAGAAAACTTTTGGGGGGCGATTAAAGCGGACTTCGACAAACGCATGCATTACGTCGCGAAAATGCTCTTATCCATCGAACGTGCGACGAAGTGGCGAAACCGACATTGACATTCTTAATCGAGCTAAGGACCGATTCCACTCCGAGTACCACAAGGCTTTCACGCACGAACACGCTTGGAGACAAGTCAAAGACAGTCCGAAGTTCGATGCGGTTAAAATGCAAGACCCAAAAAACATCCGTGCACCCACATACAAACGGTCAAAGACGTCCGAAACCCCAACCGATTCTCCCGGCGAATCCGACGCTCGCACTCACCATGTGAACTTCGGCAATGACGACCTCCCCTCCCCAACCGAGCGGCCACGACCGATGGGTCAGAACGCCGCGAGACGTGCGGGGTCTTCCACTACGGCCGCGTCAACCGAGAGCGTGTCGAACATCGCGACCTCGTTAGAGGCCATCGCGACCAACGTGAGTTCGATTATGGGGTCGATTAAC
Organism: Centaurea solstitialis; assembly: GCA_030169165.1. Taxonomy (NCBI): domain Eukaryota; kingdom Viridiplantae; phylum Streptophyta; class Magnoliopsida; order Asterales; family Asteraceae; genus Centaurea; species Centaurea solstitialis. Next base: position 85,156,506 of record CM058042.1, read on the forward strand.
AACCGGCAACGGAGTGTAGACTTAAAAACGTTCATGGCACCGCACGACCATCTCACGGGTATACAATTGCAAATCATGTTGGAGGAGAAAGAAATCATAGCCGAAAGATATGGGTGGCAAAAATATTGGTGATGTAATTTTATTTTTATTGTAATTTTATTTTATTTTAATTTTATTTTAATGTATTTTAAATTTGAATTTGAATTTTAGTTATTTTAGTTTTGATGTATTTTAAATTTTAATTTTAATTTGAATTTTAGTTATTTTAATTTTGAGTAAACTATTTTAATATATTTTAGAAATAAAAAAAATAAAATAAGGGGTATGAGTGGTATGGTTAAGGATGAAAGGTATGGAATTGGTAGGGTAGTGGTAAAGCTGATGTGGCAGCAGAAATGAGAGGTATGGGTGGTATGGTTAAGGATGGCCTTAGGGGGTGGGGATAGAATTTACCTGAAAATATGTTCAACAAACTTTTCAATTGAACCTTTGTAGTCCTAACATGCATCTATTAACGCCATGTATGTAAAATTATTCCCGGAACTAAAGTAGTGTGCAACAAAATGTTTGTATTAAACTTCAAAAGAATCTCCTTAAACCATAAAACATGGAGGAAAGATCTTCAACAAGATTCACATGTACTAGTTTATATCTCAAAACTTAGTAAAAAGATATGTGCATGAAATTTGGTTGAAACGCAAAATATTTTATAACGGTTTCAAATGTAAAGCCAAACAAATAATATGTTCTTTTTGTTCCAAAATAGTGGTTATAATGTGGTGAAGAAAGATTCAAATAAAATATGTTTTTAAATCATATGCATCAAAATAGTTGTACAAAAACAAAAAGGAAATTGTAAAACCTAAGGTTATCAAAATCTTCACACTTAATTAACAAAATTGCAATGAAGTTCTCAACAATATTTCAAACACAAACAGACGTTATAAAACAAGGTTATAGATTTCAAAGGTTATCATTAAGCCACAGAAGACGTGAAATGAACTTCCAATAAAACTTGCAACCAAACATATGCAATCGAGTGGCATAAATCAAAGTGTGCAAAATATCAAGCACATTTTTTAATAGAAATGAAATAATGCATGTATGTTTCAAATTCAAAACTATTCAAAAGTACACCTTCGACCATTTATGATACCGGTAAAACCAACATGGAGAAAACTTTCAATAAAATTTATGTACATATTTATAAGTAACAAAAAAGTTATGAACTTTTTTTTTAAACATGGGCTACACTATCTGGTCGGGTGTCCTAAAATATTCTCTAAACTTCCCAACATGACAAATATGAATGATCTTAAAAAGCATGAATAAATTATACAATTCATTTTAGTAGAATACCATGCCTACATTTGGTCAAGACCTGAAGTCTCACAAGTGCTCTCGCTAAGTCCACTAGTCATAATATCAACATTTTATAGAGATTTTGGAATTTATTTCTTCATTTTGATTTTTTTATAGAAAAATTTATAAGACCATCCGCAGCGCCTTACGCAATGGCATCGGCTTGCTATCGGGTCCCTCAGCTTCCATCGGCAACACCGCCGTGAAGGTATCAGGTAGGAGGCTTTCGGCTTCCCCTTGCCGAGCGCGTAGACGATACCCACCCCCAGTGGCGAATCTAGAACAGAAAATCCCGTAGTTCCCTAATTAAGTTTAGTCGAAAAAATAAAAGTGTCAACTAAACTTTTGTCGGGTCGAGTCTTTAAAATTTAAAATAAAAATAAAAGTGTCAACTATATGGTCGTCTTTTTTGTTTGATATGGGTCAGACTTAAAGTTGATAGGCCCTAAACAAAATTTTTTTAAATATGGTTTTTTTTGTTTGGTATTTGGGCCACACTTAAAATTGTTGGGCCTTAAATAAAGAAAAATTAATAATGTGTGAAGAGGGAAATTGTTGGCTCTTAGATAAAAAAATTAATAATGCATGAAGAGGGATGTGAACCTGCAACCTTTGGTATAGAACATGGGGTGTTATCCAACACATCAACATGGCTTTTGCTTTCTTTAAGCTATTAAACAAAATTTTAAGGTAGGTCCCAAAAAAAATTCTATATAACTTATAATAAAAATAAAAAAATTAGGTAGGTCCCGAGACCTACCTAACACATACATAAATTCGTCCTTGCCCACCCCACCCTACCCCCCTCACCGTCTCTCTCTTCTTTCTCTCTCTCTCTCTATATATATATATATATATATATACATACATATAGGTGAAAGTTCAATTGCAAACCACCTTTTCATTGTGAACGTGAGGACAAACGAGAGCGCGACACGTGGCAATTTGAAAAAATTTCGACTTAGTTATTCAGACTGAATAAAGCGTTATTCAGACTGAATAACACTAACATGCACTCTGATGCAATTGGACGCGGGCGGGTCATCCGCGGGTCATCCGCGGGTCAAGCGTTATTCAGTATGAATAACACTAACATGCAGTTTTTATTCATAGTGAATATGACTTGACCCGCCGTTTCAGATTGCCACGTGTCGCGCTCTGGGCTGTCCTCACGTTCACAACGAAAGGGTGGTTTGTATTTGAACCCACCCCCATACATATATATATATATATATATCTTTTGTTTTATTTTTAATTAGATGGTATTGAGTAAACTATTGTGGATGGATTAAGTTAGATTGGGTTGGTTTTGGTTAGATAGTGAAAATCTGATATACCGATTGGGTTGATTGGATTGAGAGTCTACCATTAAGGATGGTCATTAAGGATGGTCTAAACATGCTACTAGTATATATGAGAGATAGTTTAAAGGATGCAACCCCATTACCTCTTAATATAATACGTGAAACGTTAACTTGGCTTAGCCCTAGGCTCTAGCTAGGTATAGTAAAGTAATTGATTGGCATGAGTTGATTAATGGTGTAATATTATAGTTAAATAATGAAATTTGCTTTACACCGAAATGTTTTGCTTTTAATGGCCAAAGACCCGTGATGCAAAAAGCCAAAAGCAACCATGCTTTTATCATTAACCACCCTCTACATTTTTTATATATTCACACTATTTTTATGTCAAATGTGATGCATGTTTTCATCCATGGACGGATTTGAAGAGGGGCACACGGTGGCACGGGCCACCGTCAAATTCCTCTGTCGTAGTGTAAAAAATTAGGTGCCACCGTATCAATTTGTCGTGTGCCACCATATATATTTTAAAAATACAATAAAAACAAAAGTTTTCTCTGGTTGAGTTGGTTAGTTACTTGCCTTGTAACCATGAGGTCATGGGTTTAAGTCCTATTAGAGACATTTTTTTTATATTTTTGCTTTTAATTTCATATTTAGTGTTTATATAAAAAATTGCTTGTACCAAGAATTGAACTTGAGACTTTACCTTTGAAAGTCAATGAACAAACCACTAAACCAATAGAGATTTTGTGAAAATTTTTATTAAATATGTTCTTTATAGTTAAATGGTGCCACCGTCTGAAAAAAGTTCTAGATCCGTCCCTGTTTTCATCTCTAAGACCCTCATCATAAAGCCACGGTGTAATTGGTTAGAGCATCTGCAACAACTTTTCTATATTTTTTTGCTAAAATAAAGAATGAAATGTTAAAATTTTTAAAACCTTACTTTTTCATTTCCAACAGATTTTCTATTATAGAGAATTCATCATCACTTATATTATTAAAATATATATTACAATTATTATTCCAATAAAATTTGTAAAAACTTTTAAACAATTAAATTATGCTATTGGTGGTGGATATTAAAATAATATTTCTCTCTCTACTTTTAGAGATTATAGAGAATTAACTATATTTAGAGATTTTTTCAAAATTTTCTATTTTAGAGAATGAGATAACAAAACTGTTGTAGCATTTTGGCAAACCAAAACCCATTTTTTGCTATTTTAGTAAAGCTGGTGTCCATAAAATTGTAATGTTATACATATAGGCCAACTTGTATAAAAATACATTAAAAAACCTAACATTTAGCAACTTTTTTTTTTCACTATTAAACCAAAACCCATTTTTTGCTATTTTAGTAAAGCTGGTGTCCATAAAATTGTAATGTTATACATATAGGCCAACTTGTATAAAAATACATTAAAAAACCTAACATTTAGCAACTTTTTTTTTCACTATTCACAAGGAATAGTGAAAAAAAATATAATAAATAATAAAAACCACGTATAAATATATTTAGTAAGCTTCTCATCCACATATATTTACGTTTTTGATATTTATTTATTATAAAATTTTCATTTTCTAAACCCCAATGGGGCAGCCTACCGGTTAAGGCTTGGTGTTGGGGAAAAACCCACCCAAGTTCGAATCCGGGGGGTGAGCAACCAGGGGCCACTGAGTATTAATCCCAGGGGAGCATGCTTTAGCTCTCGGTAAAATTTGCCAAGGATGTAGTCTGGGCAAACCCAGGTGAACCTTATCCAAAAAAAAAATTTTCATTTTCTACCCTTATAGTTTTGTACTTATTTAATTTTTACCCTTTAGTTTTAATATTTCATTTTGCATTTTTATTATATTTACACAAATAATCATATTCTTATTAAAAACATGTTGAAAAAAATACGTTTTATTTTTAACAAGTTACATCATTATAATCGTCTCTTCGTTGCATTTCAAATGAGTCCAATATTAAATATTTTTGGATTTAATTATGATTTTTTATATAATACATATACTACGTAAAAATATTTTAAATATTTACAATTCATGCCAAATGTTTAAAGACTTAATTGTTAAAAGAACGCATCTTAATTCCGAAGACTTGATCGTTATTTATTTCAAAGACTTAATCGTTATTTTATTTCGAAAACTTAATCCTAATTTTAATTGTTATAGTTAACTCATATTGGTCACACCAAAAGCTATATTAATCCGATTTCAATTTTATATCTTCTTATGAGATTTTAATTCCTAGGTTAATCACCACCTGAGCCATAGTTGTCCTATCAATTTATCTGTTTTTTATTGATTTATATCGTCATACATTTATAATTTCCCATCTCCCTGCAACGCGGGATCCCAAAACCTCGTTCTATCTTAATCCAAATCTTATTTTAGGTTGGGGGATGTTTGAGAGTGCTTCCCTAAAAAGTCACAAGTACTTTATCCAAACACCTTAAAACAACTTATTGCTTTCTCCAAAAACTAATAAGTTATAAGCAGTTTCAAATAAGCATTCCTATACAGGCTTTTAGTATATTCTATATAGTCTTTGTTTTTTGGAATATTAGCAATGACAACTAAAACATCTAAAATCTAAAATAAAATAGAAATGAACAAAAATTCGTTAATTTTAATGCAACTATCCTAATGTATATTCAAACTGAAATTTATGTTGTTATAAGAAAATTGAGTTTTTCTTAAACGGCAAATTCATTAAAAAGAAGGAGAACCTAACAAGACGTTAGCCCATGTACAACAAAAGATAGACAGACGGGTTACAACTCCACACGTTCCAATTCAACGACCTAAACTTCTTATCTCTAGACTATCACCAATGCAAAATGTGTGCCTGGATGCGATTCGTTGTTCGAAGAGGATTAAAGGCTTTGCTGCTAAAAATGACGTCGTTACGACCATTCCACATAGCCTAGATATAGTCTTGTCCCGCAACTTCTTTGATCATGCGCCGACTGATGTCACAATCGCCTCCAACCTCGTCGAAAAAAATTCTGCATCAAAGAGCTTTGTAAAGGTAACAAGTCCCACAAAGATTTCAGAGCTCGTTTGATCACGAGAGCTTTTTTGCAACATAGAAAAATGTGGCCGCTTGTTTCGTTCATGTCGTTACACAAAACACAGTAAGCATGATCAAGTATAACACTTATTTTTGCCAAATTCTCTTTTGTTGGGAGTCTATCTAATTTGAATTGCTAGTTTCAGACTCTAACTTTAATCAGGATCAGTTTGTTCCAAATAGTGATAGGGTCCCCACGCCTAAGCAACATGTCATCGATTGCAACTCTGAGCGATGCCACTAAGAAAATTCTGGAATCATTCAAATACAATCGCAAGCAGACCTTGTCATCGTTAACGAGAATCTTGTTGCACAGATTGATTATCTACAAAACCTCCATCGCTTCCCTTCTATCCTTGATTTCCCTTCTCTAGTTGTAATAACCGGAATTTTGGGAATGTAATTATTTAAACGATTGTGATCTATTTGAGAATCTTTTGAAAATTCAGGGGCCCGATGTGGCTTTTGTTAGAAGTTGGAAATTTATTAAGGATGGGCTGAACTATTTTAGGTAAGGAATTAAGGGCCAAGGGCCCAAAGCCCAAGATTTAAATAGGTGATGACCTAAGAATTTTACCATTTAAGGTAAAATATTTTCAGTGTGTGTATGTGTGTTTTGGGAAGAAGAGCAGCAACAACATCATCATCATCTTTACCATCACCATTTTCATTTTGGGGCTAGGACTTATCTAATCTTTTGATGAAAACAAGTCTATTTGAATTAAGATTGATTTGTGGACTCCATATTGTGATTAAGCTGAGATTTTATAGTTGTATTTAATGGATTTTGGGGGTACCAGGTTCGATCTTCTCGAAGCCTGGAAAACACCTGAATTAGACTTTTTCTCCGATTCGGCCTATCTAGAAAAGTCCAAGTCGGACTTCGGCCAAAGGCCGAGTTGGACTTCAGCCAAAAGCCGAGTCGGACTTTGGGTTATTCCGGGTCGGATTTCGGGTTTATCTCAAGTCGGATTTTGGGAAATTTCGACCCTAAGGTTAGATTTCTAAGGAAGATCCTGTAGCGGAACTCCTATGCTGAGTCTGCCTATGGGGTCATTTGTCTTAAGGGTTTAGTCGTTCCTTAAGTGAGGTTTATAATGTTTTAGATCGGTTGTTGATCCGATTGGCGTATTAACGGTAGTAGCTATATTGGAGATAGGCTCAATTGAGTTCCTTTCCCAAACCTTTTTGGATAAACTGAATCATTTGTGAACTATATACAACTAATAAACTGCTACATTTAAAGTAATTTATAAGCATGCTTATATTAAATTGAATGTGTAACTGTGTTTTGGTGTGTCGTATAGTGGACTTAGGGTACCAAGGTTCGATACATGTCCTTGGAAGTTATGTTGTAGCCTGGGGCACGTCTTTGGTGTGTGTCCTTGAAGAGCAATAGCCTAGGGTCCGAATCTATTTTGGATGACCTTGAAGGGCAATTGGGGAATAGATGAATTTCGTGTGATCCATTATAACATCTAAGTCCACAATGCACCATCGGGAACTTATTGAATATATTTGGACCAGTGGGCCGATTGCGTTTTAAACTCTTTGAGGGAATTCACTAGACCTTATGGTCTAACCCTCACTTTCAAACTTCTCTTAAAACCTTTTCAGGGAGAGTTCGAGCAGCAGGTAAAGGAAAAGAGAAGGTGAGCGACTAGTGTAGCCGCCTTTATGACTTTATAAGACATTTAACATTTCATATCTCAGCTGTGGAGGGTTGTTCCACCGACACTAATCTGAATTGCCTTTTTGATTTGATGTATTAGATTTTTAAACCTAAGAGTTAAGTTTATATTTGATTCTGTTGCGTTAGATCACTGGGTTATGCTTTTATATTATCTCGGGTTTCGGGACGTTACACTAGTTGCCGCGAAACATGCATCCGTCGGTCGTACATAGCGTTCTGTTAGCTATAGCGAACAGTCTAAATTCGTGTCAATGGTCATGAGCCTGGGAAATTTATTAGCTAAGTATCGAAGCCGCACCAAGGGTCGAGCCATAAACTAATTATTTCCCCGCTTCCTATATTTCATTGAAAAAGAGAATTGAGACGAATATTGGTCGTCTTTATGGCTTTATCGACGGCAACTATGGACCCCCATATCCCATTATTTAGAGTATCTCTAAAGTCCTCCCTGAGTTTTCCTGCCCCCAACCATGAATCGCGAATATCACCTTCTGCCATAACGCGTTTTCCTCTATTTTGAAACGCCGCCACCATTTGGCGAGGAGTGCTAAATTTTACCTTCGGAGACTCCTATACCTATATCGCCCGTGTCTCTACTGTTGATAACCTTATCCCAGGCAATCCAGGACGTCTTACGTTTATCATTCGTGGATCCCCAAAAGAAGTTTCTTCTTCTTCCTTCCAGGTCTTTAATGACGCTAGAGGGTTCTTTAAATAATGAAAGAAAGTAAATGCCTGAGCCTCCCAGCACAACCACGTAAAGGGAAAACCTCCCACCCACCTCGTCAGTCACAAGCTTCCGGTTATCCACTTTGTTCATTGATGCCCCAATTTTATTGTAGTGTGTATCATTTAGTGGATCTCGAAATATTGTAATTAGGTCTTATTATTATTAACGTAAAATCCGTAGTGTATTTACATGATTTGAATTTGAAATACATAAACCCATGGGTGAGCATTGAGACCGAGTGCTCGCCATCGGAACCGGAACCGATGTCATTGGTTTCAGTTCCGGTTCCCAAAATAGGAACCAATTAAGACCGGTTTCGGTTTTAGTTATCCTTTTTTTGGAACCGCTACCTACCGGTACCCGCCTACATCTACAAGTTTTGATAAAATTATGTATATATTTAAATGTTTGATAAAATATAATCATTTATTATATTTTGAGACATTTGTTAGCATCAACTAATTTTTTTAGATAATAATTTATTTATTGTTGTGACAATTTATAAAATGATGTTTTATAAGTATGAAATTTGATTGTATTTTGGGTGTTTTATTCGTTTTGATCTTAGTGTTTTATTTGTTAGGTGTTTATGACTTGACGTGAAGTTTCTAAGTACATTTTTAGTGTACGAAATGTTAAAAATATATATTTTTTAAATTGACACCGGGTACCCGGTAGCGGAACCAGCGATTCTAAGAACATTTTTAGTGTACGAAATGTTAAAAAATATATATATATATTTTTAAATTAACACGGGGACCCGGTAACGGAACCAGAACCGGCGGTTCTAAGAACATTTTTAGTGTACGAAATGTTAAAAAATATATATTTTTTAAATTGACACTGGGTACCCGATAGCGAAACCGAAACCAACGGTTCCGGGAACGCTACCAAAATATAAAGAATCGATATAAGCGGTTCCGGTTTCGGTTCTAATTCCGATTCAGGTTCCATAAAATTTGACCGGGTATCCGTCTATACTCACCTAAAGTGGTGCTATCTCAAATAGAAGAACAGGGGAGTTAGTTGATATCAATCGTGTATTTTATTGTTTTGTTAATAATGACGCAAAACTTCAATAACATCAAGTTGAAATATTGTTATTAAATATTCTTGTATATTTAAGTTGAAATGATTACTTTAGAAGTTTAGATGTATAGTTTAATAAATATTTGATTATAAAATAGATATTGAAATCTAACTAAATCATACAACATAATCATATAAATAAAAAATAAATACTTTCGTTTTCTTAAAATGACAAAAAGATACAACATAACAAAAGTAATATTTTTTAATAGTTTGTAATAATTACTAACAACTAAATTAAATATAGTTTACATTTTGAAATTTAAACAAAAAATATAAGAAAATTCATAAAAGATAGTTGCATTATTTTTTAAGCTAATAATAGATGGAGTAATGTTAATGGGATGAATGAGTAGATGAAAGAGGCAGTGAGAGGTATTAGGGAGTGGTTTTAGCTTGGGGATAATATTGCTTGGTTTGCAAGTGATTAAGAAGCAAGGATAGCATATAGTGATGATTGAATGGGTAGGGAGAGAAGCTTTGTAGAATGGCTAAATATATCATTTGCTTTTATAACAAGAGATATATATTTTTTAATCAAGTGCATGTTTCCATTTCACTCAACCATGCCCTACTTGCCAACATAATTTTTGAAAATTCATAATTAATGTCTTCAAAGAAAAGTTTCCACACTAAAACCATTTTGATTCATTATGTTTCTTTAATCTGACTTTTGGTATAAATAGTTCATATTTCCAACTTTTCTTATTTGACTCTAGAAAGCTTATATAAATACATTTAAAAAATGACTAGAATATATTTAATAATCACGAAATCAAATATATGGGTCCGTATTAAATACTTATGGAATTAGGATTATGAGAAAGCATAGGGAAAATTAGATCGGAGTTATTGTTTGATAGAATGAAGGCTATGTGTGTAGTGAAGGGAGTCAAGGAGGTTAAACCACATATATTGTAGAAAAATTTAGACAAGAGTGGTAGTAGAGGCATTAGGAAATGGGTTGGCATGGGTTACGGAATGAGAAAGGGACAACATCCAATAGCTATGGAGTAGAGTGATCCATATTGTTAGAGACGTTGAATAAAGAGGCACTTAGAGTATTGTAAGAAAGGGTAGGAATCATAAGCAGTCTTGGAGTTGGAATGAAGACGTATAATACAGCGGTGAGGGCAAAGGTATTGGACCAACAAGAACTAACTTGAATAATGTATAAGGGTCCATGATTGCAATATCCACTCTCTCATATGCTTCATAGAGAAATATAAATAACGTAGTAAGGGCCTATAATTAGCATTCATCGATCTAGAGTAGGCATGTTATAGTGTGCCATTTAAGATAGTATGGAGGATTTTAGAGAGAAGATGACTAACGTACAAACATGTCAGGTTAATACATGATATGTACGAGGAAGCAAGAATCTACATGAGGAGCTTAATAGGTGAAACAAAATACTTCTCGATATAGATGAGACTACACAAAGGAATCGAATTAATTCCATTCCTATTACCTGTGATTTGGACGAGGGTTTCCAAGGGCATTTAGGGGAGTGGTATGTGATACCCAGGATTTTGGGTTTTCGATTATGATCATTTTCTCGCTCACTTGACAAGAAGATGGGGGTTTGATGAGGTTTTAGGTAAAAATGATATTGGAAAGCTTGAGTTTGAAACGAGATTGAAAAAGGAGAAAATCGTGCACTTTTCCCCTCCTGCGACTTGGTACGCGACCTAGGTCGTCGAACAGGTTGCTAAGATCTCTTCTTGCACGAGGGTGGATGCGCACAACTCACCCATCGACTTAGGTCGCTTGCAACATCACATGGAACACTAGATCAACTTAAAATCAAATGTTTTAGGGGTTTTCTTTAGGGGTTGTTAGGTTGGTTTTCCATTAAGCCGTATATGGATAAAGTAAAGTTGTTTGTGTTGAATAATCTATCTGTATAGACCGTAAAGATTTTTATTGGGGAGAGACTTTTTTCATAGATGGAATAAACGTGGTTTTTGTGATAGGTGTGGAAAAACTTACTGAACAAGCTAGCCACATCCTAAACCGTTAAGCCACTACCAAATAATCATGTATAACTGACAAAATAAACTGTGAGTCTCGTTAAGTTGCTAAGAAACAGACCCTTAGTCATATCTTCATTTTTTCTGCGATTTTAGCAATTTTGGAGGTTATGGTTTCTTTTTTTGAACCCCTTCAAAAGGAAGACAATGAGATTTATATTTCTTTTAATAATTTCGGCTTCCTAGAAGTAATGATGGGACATAATGAGGGCCAAAGGGAGCCACGAGCCTTGCGGTTTTTGTAACAAAGGCATATTAGTAAAAAGAGTACGTTTTTGGTGTCTTGTTGAAATAGTTATCACTTGTTGGCCTAGGTTCGAGTCATGGTGCTTGTCTTTTCTAATAGCCAAATATCATTATTTTACTTTCTTTAATAGCAAAACCCTAATAATCCAAAACCCGAATCTGAGAATAAGATGCTTGTGCAAAACCCGAACAATCCGAAATCTGAAAAAGTGAAACCCAACTTTTGGTGGATATTTTGGTTCGGGGTTGGGTTTGATCTTTGGCCACTCGATGAATCCGAAAACTAGAAATATTATAGGTATATGTATTTATCATATGAATATATTATTTATCTAATTTTATTTTACAAATCGTATATTCTAGTAACTTGAAATGCTTTTTATTTTTTTCTAACTTACTACATATTCCATCAGTTGATTTATCTGATAAAAAATTTTAGTTGAATTTATATACCTTTTGCTTTATAATAATACTCAAATCCAATGGACATTAACTCGAAACCTAACCACCTCGAACCAAAAACAATCCAAATTTTAAATATAAATTTTCGGTCTTTCAATATCCGAAACTGATTGACAACAAAAAAATATGCCTCTTAATAATATTAAAGCTATTTGAAAGATTTTGTATAAAACTCTTTGAAAAATATTGTATCTTGTTTGGTTGGCATGTATAAAAAAGGGGATAGTTCTCTGAAATGTATTAAACTATCCCCAAAAATCTATTGTGTATATCTAACTACAAAAAATGCTATTGTGTGTATCAAATTTTATTTTTTTTGCTATTGTGTTACAAATTTTGGTAAACTGATACACACAATAGAAGAAAAAATAATGTTTGATACATTAAAAAAAAAGTTTGATACACACAATAGCAAAAAAAAATAAACTTTGATACACACAATAGCATTTTTGGTAGTTGGATACACACAATAGATTTTTGGGGATAGTTTAATACATTTCGGAGAACTATCCCCTATAAAATAAACACATCAATAAAATATTTATGTAAGACCATTTTCAATAGAATATTATTTACCTATTTATATTTACATAATTGTATTTGTGCTTGTGTTTTTGATAGTATTGACGCAACGTAGACTTGTGGGAGAATCAAAAAGCGTCTAGATCATTTGATAAACAAGAATTATGAAATAATATAACTCAAAAAATTAGAAAATACTCTCTAAAAAAGATTAATTTGATTAATCGATAAAACTTGATTACAACTAAAAACCATAGCCTATTTATAACTTGCCATGCATGCAAGTTGCAATTCGTGAACCTACATAGGTGCCCATGATGGCACCTGCCACCGTATCGTTCCTCTGTCGCAGTGTAAAGGTCGTAAATATGCAACCGTATTAATTTGCTGTATGTCACCGTATATATTTTGAAACTGTATCAAAGACACAAACTCTCCTTGGTTGAGTTGCTTAGTTCTTTGTTTTTCAAGGGGGAGGTCATTGGTTCAAAACTTGTTAGAGTGATTTTTTTTGGATTTTAACTTTTAGCTTTTAATATTGTTTGGGTGAAAATTTACGATCGCACGATGCACGACGATCGACTTAAATCATAAGATATCTTTCAGGATAATAATCCTGTATTAAGATAAGGTCCTGAGATAAAGATACATATACCATCGAACGACAATAACAAATCATCGAATGATCTTTATACTAGATATCGTACGATACGATCAGAAAACGTACGATATCACCCGATATAATACTAACGGTTAAATATATCTTAAATATGATCATTTGAAACAGATAAATAACAGGTGTCGAAGATCAAGTGACCGTTAAAGACCAAGATACGCTCTTCATAAAGCTTCGACCGTTATATGCGAGATTTTAGCTACCGTTATAGCCGTTGCATTAAAGACGTAATAATGGACATCAGTTACATTCTCCGACTGCTATAAAAGAGGATCAAGACATACATTCGAGACACCTGATTACTTTGGAACTTCAAAACATTCTCTACAATTTTGATATTACTCTTTGTAATTTATATTCTGTTTCATTGTAATCGTACGATCTACGCTGTAATTCTCGAGGACATCACCCCTTATTGGTGACACTTAGTGCAACGTCGACTATACTCTTTTAGTCGGCCGCAGGTTTTTTCCTCGACCTCGAGGTTTTTCCTGCGTCATCAATCGCATTGTCTCTTTATTATTTTTCTAGTACGTTTTATCGAATTAGATTCTTATCTCTCGACGGGTTTGCCTCACAAAATCCAACGATATTTAATTGTGTAATTTTTTACCAAAACAATTTGGCGCCCACCGTGGGGCATCTGTTCTGAGAAAATCTCATTTGATAAAACGCTCGTTTACTAATCAAATTTTTCGAGTTCTTTCGAGCATTTGTTGCAGGACTATGGAAAACAACTTCCAACCAACTCTACAACAACAATTAACAGCTGCTCAACAACAAATTCAGCAGTTGGCTAATCAAAACATGGAAGCCAATGGGGAAATCGCACGACTACGAGTTCTGAACCCCCAAACTACTCAAACCAATCCTGCGATATCATTACCTCTCCCAAGACCACCTCTCTTTCAACAGAATCAATTCAGAGCACCACAAGCACCTCCAATGCCTCAAGCCTCTCAAATACCATTAATGCCTCAAACATCTCAAAACAACGTACGTCCACCTCAAAATAACAACTCTCAACCTATTTTTCCTCCTCTTCCATCGGGACCACCTCCTGTATTTACCTACGCTCAACCCCAAGGTGTTCCTCGACCTTTCTATACTATCCCAGAACCAATACCATACATACCGACAGCAGCTACTACTATAACCCACATTCCAATTCAACCCAATAATCCAGGAGCTGCTGGAATAACTCCTGTCAATAACCTCATGGACGTACGATTAAAAATGCTAGAAGAACAAAACAAAGCAATGCTCGCATTGCTCGCAAAACTTCCTGGTGCAGCCGTACCTGTTGAAGTCGAACCTAAAACAGGATTCCAAGCTTCACCTTATGTCGATGAGATCGCTCTCATGGATATACCGAAGAAATACAACATCCCTACTTTTACGACCAAGTATTCGGGGATAACAGATCCAGTGGAACATGTCGCGCAGTACAAGCAGCTTATGTGGACTGCTTCGATCCCATCTCAATATCAGGAGGCATGCATGTGTAAAAGCTTTGGATCTACTCTAACAGGGGACGCGTTACAATGGCTTATCAACTTAAAGCCCAAAAGTATCGAATCGTTCGCTGAATTGGTAAACCAATTCACTCGGCAGTTCGCAAGTAGTCGCAAGATGGAGAAGCAAACAAGTGACCTGTACTATGTCGTACAAAAAACTGGAGAAACGATACGTGATTATTTTAACAGGTTTAATGCAGAAATGATCGAAGTCAAGAATTGCGACATAAAAACCGCAATTGAAGCATACAAACGTGGGCTCGATAATTCTTTGGAATTATATACGGATCTCACGAAGTATCCACCGGAGAACTTTGACGACGTACGAGCTCGAACGTTAGCCCACATGAGAATCGAAGACGACGCCATCTTCAGACGGAAGCATTCGAACGAAAAGAAAAATCTGAGTGCACAGAAGCACGATTTTAAACCTAAGAGAGTGAATAAAATTGGAAACTCTCGACAGGAGTCCAAAACTCGCTCGAGCAAAGGTACAGGAAGAATTAGATATCCCGATTTATCTACTTACAATTTTGCAGGTACATCCAAAGAATTGGTGGATTCTCTGCGGAAAATCGATGCAAACGTACGATGGCCCAAGAAGCCTGAAAATCCTAGCAAAGACAAGGATCAAATTAAATGGTGCGAATTCCATGGTGATCATGGGCACATGACGGACGAATGCATCAGCCTCAAAAAAGAGATTGCTTACCTCAAAACAAACGGGCACCTGAAAGGTATTATTAGCGATGAAGCAAAAAGACCAGCATCTCCGATCCATACCAAAGTGGTCAATTGCATCACTGGTGGATCAGAAGTATGTGGCTTGACGTATTCCGCGGCAAAACGACACGCACGAGAAGGGCCTGAAGGATATCCTATCCCTGAAGATTCAAAAACTGCAGCTGAAAGAGAACTCGACGCAACCAAATTAACGTTCGATCAAGACGATCTCTCGGGCGTTAACCAAAAACACCATGATGCTCTAGTCATTCAGTTAACAATTGGAAATTGTTTGACTAAGAGAGTATTGGTCGATGGTGGAAGTTCAGCAAATGTCATATTCGCAGACACCCTCAAGATTATGGGCATCGACAGGTCCAACATCGTACGACGAACTACTACCCTGGTAGGCTTCAATGGAGACGCGACGAATACTCTCGGAGAAATAGTATTGCCAGTCTTTGCTAAAGGAATCAACAAGCCAACCAAGTTCAACGTCATAGATTGCCCATCAGCATACAACGCGATACTCGGAAGACCCTGGATCCATGATATGAAGGCCGTACCATCGACCTATCATCAAAAGATTAAATTTCCATCTCCTTGGGGTGTACAAGAAATCATCAGTGAAAAGAAGATCGCTCGTGAATGCTACAAAATCACGATAAAGACTAAACCCCAGGATATCTAGCAATTACAGAGCCAGGATGGAGTACGATCGTACGATGACCTTCAACTTGAAGAAGTCGTGCTAGATCCAAAACATCCTGATCGAAAAGTCTTCGTGGGAGCAACACTAACCCCTGATATAAAAAGCGAAATAATATCTTTTTTGCAGGAACACTCAGATTGCTTCGCATGGTCACACGAAGACATGGTTGGGATTGATCCTGACATCATGTCGCACAAGTTGAACGTGGATCCATCTTTTAAACCCATAAAGCAGAAACGACGTAAGTTCGCGCCAGAACGCAACAAAGTTATTAACGACGAGGTTGATAACTTATTAAAAACAGGGAAGATCAGGGAAGTAAAGTATCCAGATTGGCTAGCAAACGTGGTGGTCGTACAAAAGAAGAATGGAAAGTGGCGAGTCTGTATTGACTTTACAGATCTGAACAAGGCATGTCCAAAAGACCCGTTTCCACTACCTCACATCGATGCGATGGTCGATGCAACAGCAGGTCATGAATTACTCACGTTCATGGACGCTTATTCTGGATACAACCAAATCCTGATGCACACGAACGATCAAAAGAAGACAGCCTTCATGACGGACAAAGGAATATACTGCTACAAAGTGATGCCTTTTGGTCTCAAGAACGCAGGATCAACATACCAGAGGCTCGTAAACATGATGTTCAAAGAACACCTTGGTCGAACGATGGAAGTCTACATCGATGATATGCTGGTAAAATCCGAACGATCACATGATCACATAGATCATCTGAAACAATCGTTCGATATCCTACGACAATACAAAATGAAACTCAATCCTACGAAGTGTTCCTTCGGGTACGTGCTGGGAAGTTCCTTGGATATATGGTCACTCAACGTGGGATAGAAGCGAGTCCAGAACAAATCAAAGCTATCATAGAGATACAATCTCCGAGAAACATGAAAGAAGTGCAAAAGCTTACTGGACGAGTGGCGGCATTAAACAGATTCATCTCACGATCATCTGACAAATGCCACCTATTCTACAATGTACTACGTAAAAATCAAGGTTTCAACTGGACAGAGGCACATGAGAAAGCATTGCAAGATCTAAAACAATACATGGCCTCCCCTCCGCTGTTAACAAAACCAATTGAAGGCGAAAGCTTACAATTATACTTAGCCGTTAGCAATAATGCGGTAAGTGCAGTTCTCGTGCGAGAGGATGATCAGCAGCAACACCCGATTTACTATATAAGTAAATCCTTTCTCAATGCCGAGACCATATATACATCAATGGAAAAATTGCTCCTAGGTCTCGTAACAGCAGCTAAAAAGTTACGGCATTATTTGAGTCACATCATATAATTATCGTAACTAATTATCCTCTCAAGACCGTACTTCGTAAACCTGAACTTACAGGTCGATTAGCCAAATGGAGTATCTACCTAAGCGGATTTGATCTCACGTACAAACCCAGGACGGCGATAAAGTCTCAAGCGTTAGCAGATTTTGTGGCAGAGTTCAGTCCAGAAGTAGAGCAACCATCGCACGATGAAATCAACAATGTGATGATTCAAGACAATCAGCTTTGGACCTTACATGTTGATGGATCCTCCAACATAAGGGGATCAGGATTAGGAATTGTCCTGAAATCATCACACGGGGGAATATAATGTACTCAATACGATGCGAATTCAAGACTACCAACAATGAAGCAAGTACGAAGCCTTGATCGCTGGATTGGATATAGCCTACAACTCGGGGGCACGACGACTGCACGTACGAAGTGATTCACTACTAGTGGTGAATCAAATTAATGGCGATTTTCAAGCAAAAGACTCGAAAATGATGGTGTATCTCGAGATCGCTAAAGAAAGCATCGCACGATTCGAAAAATTTTCGATAGAACAAATCCCAAGAGATCTGAACGTACAAGCTGATGCTTTGGCTAATCTGGGATCCGCATTCAATGAACCAACTTTAGAGAGCATCCCAATAATTCATCTTACGACGTCTTCCATCGAAGCAAGAGAAAAAGTACAAATGGTCGAAGAAGTCTACAACTGGTCAGTCGATATATGGAATTATCTAAAGTACGATAGACTTCCTGACGACAAGATGGAAGCTAGAAAGACCAGATCGAAAGCCTCGCGGTATACAATCTTCGAAGGAAAATTATATCGCAAATCCACATCTGGATTGATCCTACGATGCATAACAAGCCAGGAGCATATGAAGCAGATTTTACAAGAGATGCACGATGGAGAGTGTGGAAACCATTCTGGAGGACGAAGTCTTGCGAATAGAATCTCACGACAAGGCTACTATTGGTCTACTCTTCGAGAAGATGCTATAAGGTACGTACGAAAATGCGACGCCTGTCAGAGACATTCAGGTATGACACACTCACCTTCTGAACCCCTACATTCTGTCTTAATCCCATGGCCATTCATGCGATGGGGAATGGACATCGTAGGAAAATTACCTCCTGCTCCTGGACAAAAAGTTTTCTTACTTGTTCTCACTGATTATTTCTCAAAATGGATCGAAGCTGCTGCTTTCTCACAGATAAGAGATAAAGAAGTTATCTCTTTTATCCAAACTAACATTATATACAGGTTTGGAGTACCATCGGAAATTATGTGCGATAATGGCTCACAGTTTATAAGTGAAAAAACTCGTAAGTTCTGCGATGAACGTGGGATCAGGTTAATTACTTCGACTCCAAGATGTCCTCAATCCAATGGTCTCGCCGAATCAAGTAATAAGATCATAATCAATTCGATTCGCAAAAGGCAAAAGGAAGCAAAAGGGAAATGGGTCGAAGAATTACCTTCGGTCCTATGGGCAAATCGTACGACTCCAAGGACCTCGACAGGACAAACACCTTTCTCCCTTGTTTATGGATGTGAAGCAGTACTACCGATCGAATCTCAACTTCCAATCGCAAGACATCGTATGATGGAGCAAAACGTAATAGACCTATATTACGATCTAGATGCATTGGAAGAACTTAGAGAAAAAGCATTCCAAAAAATGGCATTACAAAAAGCCATGGTCGAACGACATTTCAACAAGAAAGTAAAGGCAAAAATCTTTCAAGTAGGTGATTACGTCCTACGACAGGTATTTCAGAATACTCAAGAGCCAAACGCAGGAAAACTTTCCATCAAATGGGAAGGACCTTATATAATCTCTAAGATTATTGGGAATGGTGCATACAAACTTACAACGATCGAAGGTAAGAAAATTCCACGAAGTTGGAATGCAACACATCTTAAGAGGTACTATTTCTAAACCCTTTTTTCATTACTTATTATTTTTATTACAAATGATTACTGACTTGGGCGTCGGAGCGCCGTTGGTCAAACCAACGGCCACCCCTTAGCCACTCTTTTCTTATCGCAGGTATCGCACGAATAACGCATGTATCGCACGAATATTGCTAACATCGCACGAATATCACAAATTATCACATTAATAATTAAAGCTGATAACGCACGATCAATTATTTGAAAATTATACGCATGCTCGCAAGACAAAACGCCAGTCGCACGATGCAAAGTAAAGAAACGTTTCTAAAAGAACAAAAAAGTTCTAAAACACAAGTCAACAAGTACGATAAAACTAAAATCCATTCATTTCAAAACAAGCAATACTTAAACAAATAAAAAGTACTTAAATGAAATATCGTACGATTACAAATGAAATTAACTACTAGAAGGAGGGTCTGATCCTACGATCCCTGCGTCACCGCCCGATGCCTCCATACTTACACCTTCTGCAGATCCAACGATCTGGGAAGGGATTTCTTCAGTAGTTAAGATCGCTGGAGTAGATCCAGAGACCATTTCATCTTGAGTCTCCTCCCCTACTGCAGCAACCTCAACAGGCTTCTCTCCAACCTCTTCATCCAGATCCTTGAGATCATCAGCATCAAGGAGGTCCTCAGAACCCATAAGCTCGCGGAACGCCTCCACTTCTTCCTTGGCGATCCCGACGGTGAGGGTTCCAGCTATCACACGACGCATAAGAGCCGCACGAGCCACAACCCTTATCAGCGCCGCCTCATCCTTCAGATCCTGGATCTCAGACGATAAGGCCTCCTCCCGCGCTGCCTTCTCCAGTCGAACAGCCTTCAGCTCCTCCTCCAGTCCAGACGTACGATCAAGCACAACCCTCATACGAGCTCGTTGCTCGTCCCTCATATGCTCGACCTCTTCAAGTTTAGCTTCCAGGTCATCAATCTTGACCTGCTTAGCCTCAAAATTGGAAGTAAGCTTGACGACCTTCTCCTTCGCCTTCTCTGCATCCTTCACAGCCGCTCTTTCGCTAGCCATCTTGGAGCGCATGTCATTTTTGATGGTCTCCATTCGAGAATGAAGACCAAGGCTCGCTTGAAAGCCCTGAAAAAGCAAGAACAAAAATTAATCGTACGATATCAAAGCATTGTAATCATACGATAAGAAGATACTCATAAAAAATGAAAGGCCGACGGCTGCAGCATCGATCTCCTCGAACCTCAGCCTGGAAACTGTTCCTTTTGCGAAGGAAGTAGAAACTGTTCGATGGTTGGGAAGATATCCTCCTTCTTCATGATATCTCCTTCCAGAAAACCCTTAGGCAGGGTTATATTCATCGAGGATGAACCAACGTCGAAAGACGTCTTCTTCGACGCCTTTGCAGGAGTTTTTGTCGCCTTGGCTCCCTTCAACTGATCTTCAGGAGGAGCAGATCTGATCGGAGAAACGTTGATCACATCATCCGCCTTTTGTTTGGCTTCATGCGATGGATCAGGGACCTCAGACATGGACCTCGTACGTTTCGCTGGAGGCTCACCTCCAGCCATCTCTTTCTTTTTTAAAGCCGCTCTCCTTGCAGCCTCCAGTTGTTCTGCCCTCTTCGACGGTTTCTTTGATGATCCTACAAAAATAGAACAAATATAAGAAACATATAACAAATATTATCGTACGATACATGTCGAACGTACGATTTACCTTCCATCTCTTCCTCTGAAATCACTTGAACTTTAGGGTCCGTCTGAGTAACTTCTTCTTCACTCTCTATCACGATCTCCTTAGCCTTCTGAGTAGAATAAAAGCGCTCACTGATGCTGTACGATAAGAATCGTTCGACTGCAGCCTTAGACTCCTCAGTAGCCTCGAACGAAAAATCAATCTCTGCAAGAAGAAAAAACTCAAACATTAGATAAACAAATCGAAAACTACAAGAAAAGTATTTTTAAGAGAAACACCTATACCTAAAGAATTCCGCGACAGAGGACTATATGGCCACTTAAAACCTATCTTAAACGGATATTCAAAAACAGCAAAGAAACCTGCCGGAGCATCTGCAGGTCTAATCTCACCCGCAACCTCTAAGACGGCACTATCAGGTAACCCAGAAAGCTTCCTAAAGGCTAGAACATCCAAAGACTCCTTAATACTACTCTTGACCTCCATTGATTCAAAAAACCCTAGGCGATCTAAACTACTTCTAAGACGAACGAAACGAAGTAAATTGAAATTTTTAGGATCTTTATCAGCCTTAATCTTTAAACGCATGAAAAGATTGAAAGAAGAAGGTACCTTATAAAGATCGTCGTCTAAAAATCTTTGCCGAAAATAGAGAGATAATCTTGAAGAAAAATAACTACGAAATTGAAACTGGAAAGGATTCGTGTTAATCTCGTAAATTAATCTTATATGGCAACTAAAATTCCTCTCCAAGCAATGCAGGTCCAGTCGTACATCGACACGCGTCCAGATCCAACCGTTGCAACGACAGTTGTCATAAACACGTCATCACGACGACGTCATTAAAACGTTTCATATTCGATTTGATTTAAACGAAGTTAATTTACTAACAATTACTTGTTTAAACTAACAAATTAGCTTTTGCAGATAAGAGATTCAGAAATATTCAGAACAATTTTTTCTAAATCTCGGGGGCAAACTGTTTGGGTGAAAATTTACGATCGCACGATGCACGACGATCGACTTAAATCATAAGATATCTTTCAGGATAATAATCTTGTATTAAGATAAGGTCCTGAGATAAAGATACATCTACCATCGAACGACAATAACAAATCATCGAATGATCTTTATACTAGATATCGTACGATACGATCAGAAAACGTACGATATCACCCGATATAGTACTAATGGTTAAATATATCTTAAATATGATCATTTGTAACAGATAAATAACAGGTGTCGAAGATCAAGTGACCGTTAAAGACCAAGATACGCTCTTCATAAAGCTTCGACCGTTATATGCGAGATTTTAGCTACCGTTATAGCCGTTGCATTAAAGACGTAATAATGGACATCAGTTACATTCTCCGACTGCTATAAAAGATGATCAAGACATACATTCGAGACACCTGATTACTTTGGAACTTCAAAACATTCTCTACAATTTTGATATTACTCTTTGTAATTTATATTCTGTTTCATTGTAATCGTACGATCTACGCTGTAATTCTCGAGGACATCACCCCTTATTGGTGACACTTAGTGCAACGTCGACTATACTCTTTTAGTCGGCCGCAGGTTTTTTCCTCGACCTCGAGGTTTTTCCTGCGTCATCAATCGCATTGTCTCTTTATTATTTCTCTCGTACGTTTTATCGAATTAGATTCTTATCTCTCGACGGGTTTGCCTCACAAAATCCAACGATATTTACTTGTGTAATTTTTTACCAAAACAAATATCATATTTATTATGTTTCTTAAAAAAATGTAATATCAAAACTTGAACATGAGACTTTTCATTTAAAAACTGATAAAACTAGCCACCAAACCAATGTTGAATTAATAAAAAATATCTCTAGAAGTGTTCCTTATAATTAAATGGTGTCACCATTAAAAAAAAATTTTAGATCCATCCCTTTGCATGACTTCAATCATCCACACATCCAGGAGTATTTATAATTCTTCTCACACATGCCCTTAATGTCTTCTATTGTATCTACTTGAATGACTTGTAAATTTTAAGATAAAATGCGCAAAATAACAATCTACTTTTATCGTATATACCACATGTAAAGAGTGGGCCTATTTCTTTGTTTGTTTAAATTATTTATCTTATATTCAGGGACGGAGCCAGCCTCAGCCCACGGTTGTCACTGGCCCACCCTCTAATTTAAAATAAAAAAAGCATTTTTACCTTAAACCCATCTCACATCTGATTAGTTTTTAGATATAGGCCCACTCTTTCCACCCAAAACTAAACACAATCCAAAGGAGTAGTATCCAACAATTAAAACCCAACCCAAAATTCTCTCGCTTCCTGGTTCTAGCACGACAGAGTGTGAGAGCCGAGTCGAGTCCCACCTAAGATTTTGCTTTATTATAGAGGACCACCCTTTATATAATTCCTAGCTCCGCTGCTGCTTATATTGTCGATGTTGCATTTTTATGTTATTGTAATCATTGTTTGTTCGAACATACAAACATTTCGTTTACTTGTTTATAATTTTTTTTACTAACAAAAGAGTCTTTGTGGAAGTAGAGTTTTCTTCCCTTGGGTTATGAAAGGAGTGTTAGCCTAGTGGTAAGGCTTGGGCACTACATAGTGGTGAACCCGAGTTCGAGCCCTGGGGAACGCATTTTGGAGGTACGGGGCTTCGACCCGGGCTGCATGCTTTAGCAGTCGGGCTTCGGCCCAAAATTGCCGAGGATTAGTCTAAGCCAATGTGGTCTGGGATACCTCTTCCAAAAAAAAACGTTTTTTACATTCTATCTCCCTACTCTCTTACCTCTATAAGGCCATGAGTACCCCATGCGGATACCCATGCAGACTTGATTGCGGGCTGTGAAGGGAATGTGGGTACCTGGCGTGGGCTCCGAATGAGGGATCCCAAACCCTTACTAACCCAATCTCTTACTCTCATTCTTTCTCTCTTTCTCTTTCTTGAAATATATATATATATATATATATATATATATATATATTAAATTTAAAAGAAAAGATTAAGGGTATTCAGATTTATGTGGGTAGTAGTTGTACTTTTATTGACGGGCTTGGTAAAGGTTAGTAGATAAAATTGATGTCACAATGAAGGCTTAATTGTGAGTTGCATTACGAACACATAAAGGATTTATAGAATTCGTTTGATTTGATTGGTTTGATTGTAAGGGTATGGGATTTTGGTCCAAAATAGTATCCAAGTGGGCTCTTCTTTTTGGTTTCCATTATGGTATTAATTCCAACAAGAAAGTTGATTAAATCAACGAGATCCTCTTTTTCCTCCTATTTTTTTGCAAAAATCTCAAACTTTATGCTTGAAATGATTTAAAAAAAAAGGATCCAATATCAAAGTGGGTCTCATGATTTCCTGTGTCCAATCTGCAAATGAAATTTTCTTATTATTTCAACTTTAGGATAGTTAAAATAGGGTGATAAAAGAATTATATGTATAGGAGTTTATCATAACTTTAAGTAAATTTTTTAAGTAGATAGTATATACATATACCGGATAGAAGGCCTTCAGTTTAGTGTTTTAGAGTTCATAGTGACTCGTGCTCAAGTACATACAGATTTGTGCTTATGTATATATATGCAATAAATAAAAGAGATAATTTCATCTATATATATAGAGATATTGTGAACTTTTTTTTTGTGTGAACTTGTGAACTTAAGCTAAAACGACGATTTCATAGGTTAAATCAATAAAATTGGTTCATGAAATTGTTTAATATGATGAAACTATATTATATGATTCATTTTTTGATGAAAATGTTTCATATTTCGGTATTTTTACGTAACTTTTTCATTCTTATGAAACTGTTTCATATATTTTTATGAAATCTTTTGATTTCACGTAAAACCACCGAAATATGAAACAATTTCAACAAAAAATGTATCATATGATATAACTTCGTCATATTAAACAATTTCAAGAACCAATTTCATTATATAATTGTCTTTTTAGAGAAAGTTCACAAGTTCACACCAAAAAAAGTTCACAAAAGAAAATCCCTCTATATATATATAGGGTGTTAATCAAATAAAAACCATTTTATTAGTGAAAACCCGTGAAAACCAACTAAAAAATAATTTTTTTTACGATTTTTTTTATCAATACTATGATATTAACTATTGCTACACATATATTTTTTCTCATAATGTAAGTATCATCCATGAAAAAATAAAATTTTAATTCATAATGAATCGAAAATATACAACATTTTTATTCATATTATGAAACAAATTCATGGATGATATTCATCTTATGAAAAAAAATATATATATGTGAAACAATATATCAATTCTAACATTTGATGGAAAAAAATCGTTAAAAAAATTATTTTTTAGTCGACTCTCACGGTTTTCACTAATAAAATGGTTTTCTCTTGAAGGTCCCTATATATATATAGAGGGAAGTTCATTTGTAAATCACAAAAAACGTGTAAACCGTGAAAACTCATGGTTGCATACGTAAATCAATGAAAAATCTTTTGTAGGGTTGTTTAATATGATGAAAATGTTTTATATACTAAATTTTTTGATGAAATTGTTTCATATGTATTTACCTAGAAATGAAAAAGTTTCACAGAAACGAGAAAAAAGTTTCATATGAATAAAAACACCAAAATATGAAACATTTTCATCAAAATTTGATGTTTATGAAACACTTTCATCATATTAAACAACTCCGTGAATCAATTTCATTGATTTAATCTATGCAACCATGAGTTTACACGGTTTACACGTTTTTTGTGGTTTACAAATTAACTTCTCTCTCTCTCTCTCTCTCTCTCCTCTCTCTCTATATATATATATATATATATATATATGAAAGTTCAAATGGATACTCAAATCTGGTTGTGAGCGTGTGGACCGCTAAGATCGAACCACGTAGTATATTCACTCTGAAAATCATGTACTATTCAGAGTGAATAAAACTTATGCGCCATTTAGAGTGAATACACATGAATGACGCCTAAGCGTTATTCACTCTGAATAATACATGATATTCGGTGTGAATATGTCACATATTTAGAGAATATGCTATGTGGCGCACTCTCGGCTACCCCCACGTTCACAATGAAAAATGAGTTTTCATTTAAACCTGACCTTATATATATATGTGCGTGTGTGTGTAATAAAACTCGTTCAGCTGACTTTGTTGAATCACGATTTCTGCATTCGAAGAATCACTGCAAAAAAGTGTTCTAATTGACCTCTTATAAGTTTATAAAACGTTATTGACCATCGTAACAAGTTTTTAATAACATTTTTATATATAAAAAAGGCGTATTAGCAATTTTATTATACACTTAAAAAAATTAATGTCTTATAAAAATAAGTGCCCTTTAAAAATGGGTTTATAAAATGTTTATCAAAAGGTTCCTAAAAAAAGTTAAAATAATATTTTGTATTAAAAGTATCTTGAAAAACTTATTAAGCTGGTAAAAACAGAGTTCTATAAACTTTTTATTTTTTACAAGGGAAAAGTCCAAAAAAACCCAACAAACTATTCCATTTTGAATGGTTAAGTCCCTAAACAACTTTATTGAACAAAAAAGCCATTAAACTTTCTCATTTTGAATGATTAAGTCACTAAACTATTCTTTTGAATGAAAAAACCATTAAAATTTTTCGTTTTGATTGATTAAATCCTCGAACAATTTCTTTTTGATAAATAAACCATTAACCTTTCAAAAATTGGTTACTTACCCCTTTTAATATAAATAAAAAAATTAAATGTAACCGACTATGAAGGTTTTAAAGGTAATATATAACTATATTAGTTTAGGTTAAACAAATATAAGTAGCAAAGTTTTAAAAATTCAATGATTTGTTTTGTTGGAAAAAATATTTAGGGACTTAATAATTCAAAATGAAAAAGTTTAATGGTTTTTTCATTCAAAATAATAGTTTAGTGACTTAATCATTCAAAATGAGAAAGTTTAATGGTTTTTTTGTTCAAAACAATTATTTAGGGACTTAACTATTCAAAATGGAATAGTTTGTTGGGTTTTTTTGAACTTTTCCCTTTTTACAAAGCTTTTATGACACTTATTTTTAGTTTTATAAGGCATTTTATATGAGACGAAATTATTGATGGTTTTTATAAACCTAATTTTGTTACTTTGAATGTTAAAAAATATACATATATAAATGGATTTCACTTTTTTTTCACTTTTGATTTTTG
This sequence comes from Centaurea solstitialis, assembly GCA_030169165.1. NCBI lineage: Eukaryota > Viridiplantae > Streptophyta > Magnoliopsida > Asterales > Asteraceae > Centaurea > Centaurea solstitialis. Next base: position 85,183,771 of record CM058042.1, read on the forward strand.
TTGTTGTTTAAATTGTATCGACCGAATCAGGGCGAGATATACAAGGTCAAAACTCATGAATGTTCATCTAGCGTTTATGAATTCTATATTGTTTTTTTGTTCAACTTATTCACTATAATTTATTTTGATAGGTCAGAGCCACGAGGGTTGTGCTCGTCGTGGAACTTAACCCAACACCTTATGACATGAGCTGACGACGATCATGCACCACATGTGTCCACGTTTCCGAACTCAGAAGTCGGAAGTGTGGGGGGTGGGGGTAGAGGTGCACAGGAAATCCGGTTATCCGATTTTGCACAAAAACTATCCGAATCCGGTTTTATAAAAACCGAATTTTTTTCAAACCGGATCGGATTTTTTTCAAACCGGTTTGTTTTCAAACCGGATTTTAACCGGATTGGATCCGATCCGGTTTGACCGGATAACCGGTTTAAACCGAACCGGTTTCAAATCAAACCGGTAATGTCTATGTGGGCTTACTGCTGTTGGGCCTAAAATCCTAATGATAGTCTGATTACTGATAGATCAGGGCCTAATGAGTAATGAGTATTGAGTAATGATAGATCATTGTGAATTGGAGCTCAAATTTTATAGGCCTGAAAGTCCAAGTGTCCAACTAAGTCAAAGTCAGTAAGTCTAATACTCTAATTCAGATTATATTTCAATTGAAAAAAATCCAAGACACTTCCATCATGATCCATCCTTCCATATGTAATTCGCTAGCCCAATTTAAAAAAAATCACGGCCCATCAAAAAATCACGGCCACATCAATTCAGATTAGATTTCAATTGAATTTTCTAGCCAAAAAAAAGATCCAATAGAGGACCGGTTTAGTATAAATCAGGTTAAAAAATATCTGGTTTCAATCCGATCCGAAACCGGTTCCATCAGATATGGATTTTTTCGAAAAAACCGGTTGAAATCCGAACCGGTTTCTAACAAAACCGGTTTCTGACAAATCCGAAAAAAACCGGTTTAGTATAAATCCGATCCGGATCGGATAAAAATCCGGTCGTGTGCACCTCTAGGTGGGGGTAAGTTCATGAAAAAACAATCCATATCTATTTGGGCTTTCAATGATTGATTTGGGCCAAGGTTATTTTGGTCCAAATAGTTACAACAGCACCTGGGCCGACTTATTATTATTTATTAGGGTGTCAATTGTTAGGTTAGACCGACTCGAACCGGGCATGTTTTGTTCCTGTTTTCATTTATATATTTTTATCATATTAATATTATTTAACGATGATAGATTTTTTTTTTCTTTTTCTAAATCCAATAATAGTAATTTCTATCTTTACTATATTATACATTTTTGAGTTTTTTTTTTCAAGATTCTCATTTTTTTTTTCAAATATACAATTTCATAAATAAGTTATGAGGTGCCAATAGACACTCACAAATTAATGTTCCTTCTATCATTTTCAGATCGCTATAAGGTGGCCATAAAAGGGGCAGCGTTCCCTTATGGGGTCTAAGGGATAGTGTCTCTAGCAGTAGTCTCGTTGACCATTTAATGAGGTCGGGGGATGCCTTTGCAACATTTTATGTTTTTGCAAGAATTTCAAAACACTGAAAATCTTCTTGAAAGGATTATAAAGTGAAGTGTAAATATGTCTAAGGGACCGTTTACTAAACATTTATTTTAGTAAGCACTTACCGGTTCAATTACCTTATCGGGTGAACTTATATAACAACGACGAAAAATCTTGTCCAGTAAGACGGAAGACAAGAATCATAAATCTTATCAACCAAGTGAGGGTGACAATGTTTACCAGGTAAACGCTTATCGGGTTATCAACACTCACCATCAGTTCCATTTGATGGCCGACAATGTTACTTCATAAGGTAACGACATTGGTGCCTCTTAATAGAAAGCACTTATTGGATAAACATTGGCTAAATGACTAGAATATGACCAAAGCATCGAAGGAATCATAAATTACCTCTTTACTGCTGCCTTGTGATTTCTCCTAATTATAGTCGATCGCCGCAGTCGAAGCATACCACCGATTCCTGAAGTTCGATGTCCTGGTGTCACTTTCAGATTCTGAAGCCATAATAGCTTCATTGTCTATTACCATAACTTCTTTGATCACATCGCCCACTTTTAGACCGTGGTCGTAAGATCGAGATTTGGAGTATTTCCTCTTACAGACGCTAGCAGAGAAGAGGGATTTCATTTTGAGAGCTCTAAAGTTGTGCTCAATCTTAGTGTGAAAATCATCATAGCTTAATTCACCTTTTCGATTAGTGATGATACGTCGATTTGTGTTCGAGAACTGGGCTTTTTTTCATTAAATATTGATTGGTCCTACAGCGAAAAGGCCCATCTTGCAAAACGTTATCCTCTATCAGGCCCATTCCATTAAGAGGTTGGTTAAAGGCTTGTACCCGGTTTGCTCCATAGCCAAGAGCCTAATCATGAGCTCTTCTCCATCTACTTGTAATCAGGATGGGAGCCGCCATCGAGGGATGTGCAAGATTCCTTATGCACCAGGTCTCCCACCGCCTTAGACTTTGCTGAAGCTTGTCCCTCCCAACTACCACCCACCACCCTATTCCCATCCATTCTCCGGTTATCCTACGATTCTGAGAGCCAATTTTCCGATGTCGAATCATAAGTGCTATCCCCTTTTAAATTGGAGATCGAAAGCCAATTTAAAATGATAAAACTCGAACTTATTTCAAGATTTAAGGATACTCAAACCTCATGGTCCTACCTCATCATCATTGGTTTCGTTTTTAATTTTACACTATAACTTATACAATTTGGTTGGCTTCTACTCAAACCATTGTATATATCATAATTTGTTTCTCTTTTACGTTTGCACTTTAATTTTTTACCATCTAGTTAGTTTTGATATCAACCAAGGTTATGGATTTCAAAACCTATAAGGCTATAACCTTCTATCACCCTCTTAGATACTTATCATCTTCTTCCAAACAATCATCCTTCCATCAATGTGGGATGATGAAACTCAACATTATTTCAAGGATAACTATTTACCAATTGGTTGGTTATGATTCCAACAAGGGTTATAGATCTGAAACCTTTCATCATCCTTTTATATACTTATCATATTCTTCCAAACTAACATTTTTCCACCAATGTGAAATGATGAAACTCACATTATTTTAAGGTTAGAGGTTCATCCTTTTTTTTATATCCATCATCTTCTTCTAAAAAATCATATTCTCACCAATTTAGAGCATCTCCAATGCGTAACACTATTTTTTACACTAAATGTTAAAAATAGTGTAAAAAGTAGTGTAAGATTTAGTGTTACTACTAAATCTTCTCCAATAGGTAACACTATCTTTTACACCAAAAAAATAGTGTAAAAAATAGTGTGAAAAATGGTGTTACACCAAATTTGGTGTTATACTATTCATCACACTAAATTTAGTGTGAAAAGTAGTGACCCCATTGGAGATGCGAATAGTAACATTTACACCTAATTTGATGTCTAGTGTAAGTTTTGGTGACCCTATTGAAGATGGTGTTAGCGTGATGAAACTCAACCTTATTTCAAGATTTGAGGGATTATCAAATTTCATGTTGGTAATCATTATCCTAGGTTTCTCTTTTAATTTTGCAATATAACTTTTTACCATTTGGTTGGTTATGATTTTAATGTTGCTTATAGATTTTATAACCTTGTATCCCTCTTTTTAATATTCATCATCTTATTCCAAACTATCATATTACCACCAATGTAAAATGATAAAACTCAAGCTTATTTCAAGATTAGATGAATACTCAAACTTCATGGTTCCAAGTCATCATCTTTGGTTTCTCTTTTTATATTGCACTATAATTTATACCATTTGATCGACTTTTATGCCAACCATGGTATACATCAAAATTGGTTTATATTTTAATTTTGCACTATAACTTTTTACCATTCGAATGGTTTTAATTCTAACCATGGTTATTGATTTCAAAACCTTTTATCACCCTCTTATATAAAAAAGAAGGATGAACCTCTAATCTTAAATATGGGATGATGAAACTTAACATTATTTCGCGAATAATTTTTTTACTATTTGTCTGGTTTTGATACCAACCATGGTTATAGTTTTCAAAACTTGCATTATCCTTTTATTTACCTATCATCTTCTCCTGCAGTATCATTTTTCCACTAATATGGATGATGAAACTCACCTTATTATTTCAAGATTAGATGAATACTCTAACCTCATGTTACCACATCACTATCCTGGGTTTCTCTTTTGATTTTGTACTATAATTTATACCATTTGATTAGCTTTATGCCAAGCCTGGTTTATATCATAATTGGTTTCTCTTTTAATTATGCACTATAATTTTTTATCATTTGATTGATTTTGATTTCAACCATGAATATAAATTTTAAGATCCTCTATGAACCTCTTACGTACTTATCATCTTATTCCAAACAATCAACTTTCCACTAATGTGGGATGATGATTGATGAAACTCAACATGATTCCAATAATAATTTTTTTATTTGTTTGGTTTTGATTCCAACTATGGTGATAGATTTCAAATATTTCATCACCCTCTTAAAGAATTGTCATCTTCTATTAAAGTATTATCTTTTCACCAATATGGGATGATGAAACACAACCATATTTCAATATTAGATCAATACTCTAACTTGATGTTTCTATATATTTATCTTTGGTTTCTTATTTAATTTTTCCCTATAATTTATATCATTTGTTTGGCTTTTATGCCAACCATGGTATATCTCATAATTGGATTCTCTTTTAATTTTGTCACCCTCTTATACATTTATCATCTTATTTCAAACAATTATTCTTTCTTCAATATGGAATAATGAAACTCCACATTATTTTAAGACAGGGCCGGCCCTGACATTTTGGAGGCCCCGTGCGAAGATATAAATGTGGCCCTATAATAATTTTTTTTTGTATTGTGTATTAAATTTTTTAGTATTAAATTCATTAATAAATCTCTCCATTTAGTATCAAGGTTATCCCAATTTCTAGAATCATAGATGTTCATAACAATATCATCTTTTTCACCATCATTACCATTCAAGTTGGCTACGTTTTCTAGCTCACACACATCATCTTCTTCTACCATTGGTTCTTCTTCCATAATTTCATCAACTTAATCAATATCCACCCCTACGCTTTCTCTACGCACCCCTCATTATTTTCATCATTATTAAGAGTATTGCTTTAAAACGCATTTTGGTGTACTTTTTGTGACTCTTCGTTACTCGGGCATTCAGACATTTGTTTAATAATAAATCGATCGATGGCTCCTCTTTGACTTTTAACAAACTGTTCATCTTTTTTCTTTTTTTGACACTTAGAATAACCCAATTCAAAATTTCTAGTTGGAGGCATCCTATGGTATATAAAATCGGACAAGCATTATTCGGATATATAAACACACAAATCTAAAAAATTATATATTTATTGTTACTAAAAAAACACTTAGATTAAAAATTAAAAACCTTCAAAAGACATATTTAATCAATAATAACTTATAGATAACTAATACAAAGATAAAAATAACAAACATTAAATAAAAACTATAAGATTTTGATATGATACCTTCAAAGTTGAATGAAAAACTGACAATTTGAAGATGATTAAACTTGTTGAATTCCTATAGAGTGTAGAGATGACGACCGTAGAAAAAAATGATGACGAATTGAAGATAAATTAACATTGAAAACCTAATATGTTATCTAAGGAAATTAAATAAATTTAAAAATTACTAATAATATTATTTTGGTTTTACTTCAAAAAATAGACATGGATAGGGTGGCTAATTTTGAAATTTTAATTTGAACTAATGATAGTCTTTTTGAAATTTGAATCGTCTCCAGTAGAGAAGCAACAAGACCTTACCATTAGACCAAAAGAACTTTTTGTTTTGTTTATTGCAGCTGTTAGTATATATAATATATATACATATATGAAAATGTCGGAGGCCCTCTGAAAACGGAGGCCCCGTGCGGCGGCACCGCCCGCACACCCCAGGGCCGCCCCTGTTTTAAGAATAACTTTTTTAGTATTTGGTTTGTTTTGATCCGTTGGTGGTTATAGATTTTAAACCTTCATCACTCTCTTATATATCTATCATCTTCTCCTAAAATATAACATTTCCATCAATATAAATGATGAAACTCAACTTTATTTCAAAATTAGATGAATACTCTAACTTTATGTTGTCACATCATTATCTTGGTTTCTCTTTTAATATATATATATATATATATATACATAAGAGGTTTATTTGTAAACCAATAAAAGGTTGTAAATCGTGTAAACCAATCCACACTATTGATCAAAAAAATCAAAGCCCTATGAATTCATAGAAAATATGGAAATGTGAAATATATGGTAAGTCAATGATTATGGAAATATGGAAATGTGAAAAAAAAAATCTAGTAAAAAAAAAACCAACAAAAAAATAAGAAAACAAAAGAAAAAAAAACTAAGTAAAAAAAATCACACAAAAAAAATTTATAAAAAATAAAAGGAAAAAAATCTTTTATGTATTATAAAAGAAAAAGAAAAAAAAATTAAAAAAATATAAAAATAAAAAGTGGGTCAGATGAAATGCTCGGTCAGATCAGGCGGTCAGACGGATAGGTGGGTCAGAGCGAGCGGTCAGAGGCAGATGAGCGAGTCAGCGCCTCGGTCAGAGGCTCGGTCAGCACCTTTGACCGAGTGCTGACCGATTGGAATGCGTGTGAAGAGCGCGTACAAGCGCGTGACTGGCGCGTAATCGCGCGTCTTGGCGCGTGAGCGAGCGCGTGGCAGCGTGTGTGTGCGCGTTTGGGGCGCGTGAAGGAGGCGAGACAGCTGGGAAGGTACGATGTTCGAGCTGGACGCGTTTCTAGAGGTTGCAGACGCGTTTTAAGCATATTTCTTCTCTTTTTTTTCAGTTCAGATACAAAATGAAAGACACACACTTAGACGAACAAGAAGGAAGGAGAAGGAGTATATCCGGTCCAAGGTCAAGAGAAGCTCCGGTCATGAAGACGACTCCGGCAAAAGGATGAGATCCGGTCACGGTCCATGGGTGAACCTCTGGCCACGTCCGGTCCGGGCTCCGGTCGCGAAACACACTCACAACCACTACCTCCAGATCCGGTTCGGTGGGAGGTCCGGTCGTCAACACTTGGTCTCCGGTTCGGTCGCCGTCCGTTCCGGTTCCGGCGACATCCGGTCCGGTTGCACTCTTCATCTCACTTTCTTTCTAAGATTCAAACAAGGCAATTTCCGGTCCGGTTCCGGCGACATCCGGTTCCGGCGAGGTCTCCGGTCCGGTTCCGGGAAGAAGGATTTTGGAATTTATCAAGGGACTTTGGGTGAACTCTTTGAAAGATCCGGTTCCGGCGACATCTCCGGTCCGGTTCCGGCGAGGTCCGGTTCCGGCGAGATCCGGTCGCCGGAGTTTTCTCGGTCAGGACATGTGTTCTTGGACAAGTTAGAGGTTGATGGACAACAAACAATAAAAATAAAGAAAGATAAAAATAAAGATAAAAGAAAAGTAAAGTGAGAGGTAAAAACAGATAAAGAGTGGTAAAAAAAATAAAAGGAAAAAAATTAAGTAGAGTTACCACAATACAAACACTGATCTCACAAACACCAAACCACACACAAATTTTTTTTTTAAAGATCAAAAAGTGCATTTTCATTGGGTTTTTTATGATACCTCCAAGAACAATAACAATGGTGAAACTCATCTTTTTTTTTTTTTTTTTTTACACACTAAAATAAGAGAAGAAATGTTTTTTTTTTCATTAAAATAAGAGAAGAATTTTTTTTTTTAAAATGTATACATATAACAAGGAATAGAAAACTTACATGGGGTGTTTACCTGTTCCCCTTCTGATCAGGCGGAGGCAGACCACGTTCCCCCTCTGATCAGGCGGAGGCAGACACCGTTCCCCCTCTGAACTTGCATGGGGAGGGAACGTTCCCCCTTGACAAATGCACACTCATACCAACGTTAGTATCACTGACATATGAACAACATCACATGCATACAGGGATAGGATACTTACCTGTGGTGCTTACCTGTACCTTTTGAATCGAGTCTGTCATCGTTCCCCCTCGAAACGAGCAACATAGTTTGAGCCTGTCAGTGTTCCCCCTCGGAACACGTAGAGGCAGGCAATGTTCCCCCTTGGAACATGCAGAGGCAAACAACATTCCCCCCTTGGAACAGGCAGAGGCAAACAAAATTCCCCCTTGATTTATTACCACTCATAAAGCGAACTTCTCACCAAGTACAACTCTTGAAGGGAGTGAGAAGGTCCCTTTGCCCGGTCATGTGTTTGGGACAACCTCAACCATAACTTACACATGACCGGCCTGCAAAATCAAGTGCACACATTTTTAGGTACCCATTTGGGAATGGGTCCTTTCGGGTTAGTATCAGCAGGTTTAGAGTTATGTTTCTTAGCATGATGAGTGTAATGATGATAAGCATGATTGTAGAATCCATAAAAGTTAGGAGCACAATATCGATCATTCACAAAGGCATTCGCACAAAAGCCAAAATGAAAACAGTTTCGACATCGATAATCACTCCGATATCCATAAGCAACATGTTCACAGTCATGAAAGTTAAAAAGAGTATGAGGTACATGACTATGAGCTCTATGAAATTTATCGTTGGAAAATCTGTTTTTCGCAAATCTGGGCTTATGTGTATGTGACTTTGGATGATTGCCCTTTTTAGCTCCATTCTCCTTTGAGTTGTGCCTAACCTGTCTCACATTTTGATTTGTCTCATTTGAAGAAGAATGATTCGCATGAGAGTGATGATTTGAGGATTTGTTTCTTGGGTGGAAGTTGTGTGACTGTTCCTTAGGTTTAGACGACTTCTTGTTTTTACGAGAGCGTCGACGTTTCTTAGGAGCAGTCACATTAGGACGAGATGCACTCGCAACTTCAGACTCAGGGGTGACTATCGGATCCTTCCCTTTGTCTTCCCGAGTGGGTTTGACAAGAGTACACGTTCCAGGTTTAGAAGTACCATTTGATCTACCACCCTCACCAGCCATGTTGGAACAATCATTTGATACAATCTCAGAGATTTGTACCGTTGATCTTGGTGCCATGTTAGTTAGAGTGTCCATGTATGAGATAGTTGTGCAAATTGGAGACCTTAGTACAATTGATTTTGAGTTTTGAAAATTTGTACTTGAAGGTCTGAAATCTGGTGCATCAACATTCAATGCATGGTGATGATGACGTGAGTTATCACAAGTTCCAAGAGTGGATTGACTTGCTTTTGGTGTGATTTTGGATTTGAGGGCAGTTTCAAGTTCATTGATTCTACTCAAGAACAAGTCCTTTTCCCTAAGGCTCATGCGCCTCTCATCCTCAAGCTCAGCCTCAAGTGTAGCAATCCTCTTCTCATAAAAGGTTTTGTTATCTTTGTAAACTTTTTCAAGGATTGGAACTTCCTGATTCATCTCAGCCTCAGTATAGCTAGGCGTATAATCCTTAGACAAAGGAGTCTCACGCGTTGCGTAACTGGCATTGAGAGATGAATAGTTGAAGGGAATAGAGTGTTTGTTTTTTCTATCTTTTTCTTTCTTCTCAATTTCCTTCAACTGTTCAGGATCATCAGACTCTTTCATGAAAACGATTTTGTATCCAAGACTCATGTACCGAAGGTCATACATGGTAGGAGTCTTGGATATGGCACGCTTAAGATAGCATGGACTTTTGTATCCAATGCCTTCTTTAGGGTTATAATAATTGAACTCTTTAGGGTTATAGCATGTACCAATTGTGGGTGCCAAATCAATCAAATCAAGAACACTTAGACAAAATGATGTATATGATAAGTACAAGAATTTAGGATAGATTGCATTTCATTGATATGATTAGAGAATCAAGAAGTAGGAAAGTACAAATGAACCTAATGACTACTATTTATACTAAGGTTCTAATGGACTAGGCTTTAAAAATAAATGGGCCTAAACAATTGGGCCTTTAAATGAAAATTACATAAATGACAATTAAGTTTAGGAAATTACAAAATTGACACAACTAACAAATATTCCTAACAATTTCCCCCTTTGTGTCAATTTCGTTGCTTCTGATGACTTGATGATTTTCTCTTTGATCCTTCAGTCTCTTTGTGACTCTTTGATGATCCGTCTCTTCTTCATGATGATGGTGGTGGGGGTCTCTCCTCAACTCTTTTGACTGGTCCCTCTATATTCCGAAGACCAAAATATGATTCGAGACGTCGTAGAATGATACGATGTTCTAGTCGATGCTCGATGATCTGGAAAACTTCATCTATCTGGATAGAGGGATTTATCCAGTGCTTGGTCTTCGACACTTCAAGCTCAAGCCTCTTCTTCTTAGTGGCCAACCCCTTGTTGATGATGTGGAGCGTCCCGTCACTGTACTTGTGAACCTCATCGCATCGCATGAACTTCTTCTCTTCCTTCTGGTTCTGGTACACTACCCCAAGAGTTGGTTTCTCGAGGACTTGGTAAAGAGAATAGCGATCGATGTTCGGGAGGTCTTGGTTTGGCGGGGAGAGGTTGATCGTGCTCTGATGACTCTCTAACCCAATCTGAAGGTCATGAACCTCTGAGTTCTTCCGGTTCCTCTCGATAAAACGCTTAACAGCTTCCAGTCCCTTGAACGTCTCCTTAGGTCGGGTTGTAAGCGTCTTCAAGTCAGTATACAATGTGTCAATGTCATCAAGATGCACATTGTCGAAATCAGCTTCGGTGAACGTGAACTCCCCGTTTCTCTTTCGGATGACAGAGAAAACTGAGAACCATAAGTTCTGAAAGCATACGGATGAAACATCACTGACTCGGATGATCGGGTTGTCATAGAAGAACACGGTTGCTTTGGGTTTGGCTTGAGTATCCATCAAGTAGAGATACTTGTTTTGCTTTTGAGGTGGCAGATCGGTGATGTTGTAGTACTTCTCCAGAGGCACGATCTCCACCTTATCAGTGAAGATGGATCTATGAGTGTCCTCAAGATAAATGCCACGCCTTCTTTCTCTATCCCACTTGACTGATTTGAGCGGCTCCACGTACTTTCTGCGATTTGAGAGTGCACCCTTCTCCCTGGTATAGATCACTTTGGGAGGTGATACTGATGGCTGCCTCCATTGACCATGAATCAGTCGTTGAGGGCCATGTGTCACAGGGTTGTTCGGACCACGACGAGAAGCTTTGACTGGTGGAGAGGGAGTGCGAGAAGGTGAATCATCCTGAACTGGAGATGGAGGGTGAGGCAGTACCCTTAGTTGAGGACCTCTGTATGTCGGAGACGGCGTCAGAGGAAGAGGAGACCGACGTGGTGAAGGCGTATCATATGAAGGCGAATGATGTGGAGACATAGGTGGTGAAGAAGAGTCAGAGCTATACATCTCCATGCCTGGAAGAGACTGATGTGGAGGCGACTGCCATGGTACCAGAAGAGGAGAGTCAGAACTGTAGCTCTCCATGCATGACTCATAATCATCAGAAGGAACATCATCTGAAGCGGGTATGCGGACAGGGTGAGAGATTTCCGGTTGACACAAAAAACAATCTCTCGACCCTCCGCTGAATCTGCCGTCGGGTTCTGACCAGGCTGAGACTGAGATACATCGGCACCGGTCCCCATATGAGTACCAAAAGGAGCAGCGGCGCCGGAAGATGTGCCTGTCAGAACTGAAGAGCCAAGCCGAGCCTTCTTATGGATTTCCCCCTCACGGCGATCGGGGTCATCTCGGTCGTCGTGTCTGCGCTTAGGTGGCTCGGCTGATGCACGGCAAGAAGTCTCAAGGGCTCGGATCTGAGTCTGCATGTCTGAAATGGAGCCCTTGATCTCAGCTAATTCCTCCGTCTTCAAGGCATCAAGCTTCCCTTCGAGCCTCTGGATAGATAAGACTACCTCTTGAGAAGAGGAGGTAGCCGGCTCGGGACGGCTCGCGGGAAGTGATGGATCAGAGAACCGCTTCAAGTATCCCAGAAGATTGACCTCATGGTCAGAAAGATCACTTCTGGATAGTAACGATGCCATAAGAAGGTCCCGTAACTCATCAGAAGAGGAAACGGGAGCGGTGGATCTCGGAGGTGGGGATGGTGAACGGAGAGGTGGTGTTGGATCGCGTACAGGCTCAGTCACCTTCCATTTGCCCTTTAACCGGGCTTCAAGTGCCGCAAATTTCGCATCAAACTCCTCACGGACAGCCTTTAGGGCGCTGTCCATCATGTCCCTGACAACAAATGCCGGGTAAGTAACACCGGGCTCACATAGAGTATCCGTTTGCACAACCGCTGAATCAACGGTGTGGCCTACTTTCACAGTTGGCGTGATGATAGCCGTGGTAGGTCTTCCCTCCGGTCCTCGTGAAATGCCCTTCGTGGACACCACTCTCGGGGTTCCGGTCACGTCACTTAGAATCGCGACAGATGGAGCTGAGACTGCGTCACACAGACTGGCAGTATGTGTACCTAGATGTGTATCGGGCACTAGACTCTAGTGCACATGAAGTGAAGGTGGGGATCGGGGCAGGGATCCTCCTGTTTCAATATCATCACTCTCCAAGTGAGGGCTTGATAGCCGTTGTGCTTTGTCCCCGTGGAATGAAACACCCACCTTTTGAGAGATGGATGAGTGGATAGGTGGGGCGTGCAATTGCACCTCTGGGTGGGAGGTGTCTTCTTCAATACCCGTACTCAACACATGTGTACGGGTAGCAGATGTGGCTGCCCAGCGTCTACCTAAGGATAGGCGAGGACCGGTTAAAACCTTTGGTCCAGACTCCCACTCATCATTTCTTTCACTTCCCTCGCTCAGCTCACTATCATAGCTATCTTCGACTGTTTTGTCTCCCTCAAACCTTATTTCAACCTCACCGGAGTATTCAGACTCAGAATAATATTCCACCAAAGAGAAAGGTGTTCTGTTGGCCAGTACAGGTAGAGAAAAGCGAGAAGGGCCTGCTCCGGTCTGATCATCGTCACCGCCTAAGTTACCCCCGTCATCTCCCCCCGACTCCTCATCTTCACGCCCTTGGTCATCACCCCCAGATGAATGACCACTCTCAGAACCCTCACTTTCTTGACTAAGGGATTCCTCCGGGGTGCCAGCCTCCGGCTCTGGAGGTTCTGGTAGAGGAAGTGAGTCTAAGTATGCTCTCAGAATCGGTGAACGATGATCAAGTGCATCAAGTAATTCTTGGGGAATCTTCATCGGAACAATCTGTTGATGATCAGTGTTATCAACTAATTTCGACATAGGCCATGTAGGAAATAATGGAAGCCCCTTCCGTGCAATACTACAGTTCTTGTCGATGATGTGAGAGATGATAAGTGCCAAGAACCTGGGATACGGAACAAAATTTCTGGCCTTGGTTCCTGTCTTGTCTTTGATCACGGATGAAAACTCCTCCCAAAGAAAATACTGATAGTCGGTGTCCGGGTTGTTGGTGGCACAACCAAGAAAGACTTGCTTTAACTCTTTACCGCATTGATCTGTTCCTCTGGTGCGTGAGGAAAGACACTTGTTGAGGATGGCAAAGAGGGTGGACCAGGCACAGGCGATATATTTGCGTTTGAATGCGCCAAGTGTAGGAAGATCTTTCGTATATCCGAGAGCATAGATGGTCTGGAACATTTCATTGTCAGACAAGTGCGCTGCCTCAGGGGTTTTAACAGGTACTTGGAGGATGCGACAGAATCGGTCTCGAGTGAGTTTGTACTTTAAGCCGTCAACCTTGCATCTGAAGTGTTCAGGTTGGGAAGAGGTACGCGGAATAAATTGCATAGAGTCATAGAATTGTTGTACGTAGACTTCCGGGATCTCAACACGACGGGTGAGAAGTGGGGTAAGAGGGTGGTTTCGAAGGATTTCTATGATGATTGGGTGTGAGGTTTGAAAGTGATCAAGGTCAAGATAGTGGTTGTTTTGGGCGATAGGAAGAAATTTGGCATAGGGAAATAGGCTATCAGAGATTTTCTGAAGTTGCGGTGAAAGGGTATCGTAGGTAATGGGTTGGGGTTGAGGGACACGAGACTGTCTGTGAGCTGAAGAGCTCGGATTCACCATTGTACCTGAAAACGAAGAGGTTAGTAATGCGGTAAAGGCAGGGTTTGAGATATAGGGCACACATCATTGAGATGTGTTATTGTGTACTAAATCAAAAGATTTGGTACAGAATAACACAACACATTGAGTGTGAATTTTTCTCAAGTCTGGAGGATGCACAATTCAAAAGATCTTACCAACCCGAGACATGATGGTGAACACTTAGGATAATTCGGATGAGGTGGGATCATGACATGGTGAACCAAGTAACCAATTATAACAATTAAGACCAATGGAACATGCATAATAGATATTCAAGCAAGGATGTGCCACGTTCAATATACCAATAACAATTAGGCATGTATACAAGACTTTCTTGAGACCAGAACCCGAAGCAGTCTCACAACAAAATTCAGAAATAAGCAATTCGATTTCTCACTTAACCAAGAAAAAAAAATTCTAGTAAAAAAAAAACCAACAAAAAAATAAGAAAACAAAAGAAAAAAAAAACTAAGTAAAAAAAATCACACAAAAAAAATTTATAAAAAATAAAAGGAAAAAAATCTTTTATGTATTATAAAAGAAAAAGAAAAAAAAATTAAAAAAATAAAAAATAAAAAGTGGGTCAGATGAAATGCTCGGTCAGATCAGGCGGTCAGACGGATAGGTGGGTCAGAGCGAGCGGTCAGAGGCAGATGAGCGAGTCAGCGCCTCGGTCAGAGGCTCGGTCAGCACCTCTGACCGAGTGCTGACCGACTGGAATGCGTGTGAAGAGCGCGTACAAGCGCGTGACTGGCGCGTAATCGCGCGTCTTGGCGCGTGAGCGAGCGCGTGAAGGAGGCGAGACAGCTGGGAAGGTACGATGTTCGAGGTGGACGCGTTTCTAGAGGTTGCAGACGCGTTTTAAGCATATTTCTTCTCTTTTTTTTCAGTTCAGATACAAAATGAAAGACACACACTTAGACGAACAAGAAGGAAGGAGAAGGAGTATATCCGATCCAAGGTCAAGAGAAGCTCCGGTCATGAAGACGACTCCGGCAAAAGGATGAGATCCGGTCACGGTCCATGGGTGAACCTCTGGCCACGTCCGGTCCGGGCTCCGGTCGCGAAACACACTCACAACCACTACCTCCAGATCCGGTTCGGTGGGAGGTCCGGTCGTCAACACTTGGTCTCCGGTCCGGTCGCCGTCCGTTCCGGTTCCGGCGAAATCCGGTCCGGTTGCACTCTTCATCTCACTTTCTTTCTAAGATTCAAACAAGGCAATTTCCGGTCCGGTTCCGGCGACATCCGGTTCCGGCGACATCCGGTTCCGGCGAGGTCTCCGGTCCGGTTCTGGGAAGAAGGATTTTGGAATTTATCAAGGGACTTTGGGTGAACTCTTTGAAAGATCCGGTTCCGGCGACATCTCCGGTCCGGTTCCGGCGAGGTCCGGTTCCGGCGAGGTCCGGTTCCGGCGAGATCCGGTCGCCGGAGTTTTCTCCGGTCAGGACATGTGTTCTTGGACAAGTTAGAGGTTGATGGACAACAAACAATAAAAATAAAGAAAGATAAAAATAAAAATAAAAGAAAAGTAAAGTGAGAGGTAAAAACAGATAAAGAGTGGTAAAAAAAATAAAGGGAAAAAAATTAAGTAGAGTTACCACAATTCAAACACTGATCTCACAAACACCAAACCACACACAAAAAAAAAATTTAAAGATCAAAAAGTGCATTTTCATTGGGTTTTTTATGATACCTCCAAGAACAATAACAATGGTGAAACTCATCTTTTTTTTTTTTTACACACTAAAATAAGAGAAGAAATGTTTTTTTTTTCACTAAAATAAGAGAAGAATTTTTTTTTTAATGTATACATATAACAAGGAATAGAAAACTTACATGGGGTGCTTACCTGTTCCCCTTCTGATCAGGCGGAGGCAGACCACGTTCCCCCTCTGATCAGGCGGAGGCAGACACCGTTCCCCCTCTGAACTTGCATGGGGAGGGAACGTTCCCCCTTGACAAATGCACACTCATACCAACGTTAGTATCACTGACATATGAACAACATCACATGCATACAGGGATAGGATACTTACCTGTGGTGCTTACCTGTACCTTTTGAATCGAGTCTGTCATCGTTCCCCCTCGAAACGAGCAACATAGTTTGAGCCTGTCAGTGTTCCCCCTTGGAACACGTAGAGGCAGGCAATGTTCCCCCTTGGAACATGCAGAGGCAAACAACATTCCCCCCTTGGAACAGGCAGAGGCAGACAAAATTCCCCCTTGATTTATTACCACTCATAAAGCGAACTTCTCACCAAGTACAACTCTTGAAGGGAGTGAGAAGGTCCCTTTGCCCGGTCATGTGTTTGGGATAACCTCAACCATAACTTACACATGACCGGCCTGCAAAATCAAGTGCACACATTTTTAGGTACCCATTTGGGAATGGGTCCTTTCGGGTTAGTATCAGCAGGTTTAGAGTTATGTTTCTTAGCATGATGAGTGTAATGATGATAAGCATGATTGTAGAATCCATAAAAGTTAGGAGCACAATATCGATCATTCACAAAGGCATTCGCACAAAAGCCAAAATGAAAACAGTTTCGACATCGATAATCACTCCGATATCCATAAGCAACATGTTCACAGTCATGAAAGTTAAAAAGAGTATGAGGTACATGACTGTGAGCTCTATGAAATTTATCGTTGGAAAATCTGTTTTTCGCAAATCTGGGCTTATGTGCATGTGACTTTGGATGATTGCCCTTTTTAGCTCCATTCTCCTTTGAGTTGTGCCTAACCTGTCTCACATTTTGATTTGTCTCATTTAAAGAAGAATGATTCGCATGAGAGTGATGATTTGAAGATTTGTTTCTTGGGTGGAATTTGTGTGACTGTTCCTTAGGTTTAGACGACTTCTTGTTTTTACGAGAGCGTCGACGTTTCTTAGGAGCAGTCACATTAGGACGAGATGCACTCGCAACTTCAGACTCAGGGGTGACTATCGGATCCTTCCCTTTGTCTTCCCGAGTGGGTTTGACAAGAGTACACGTTCCAGGTTTAGAAGCACCATATGATCTACCACCCTCACCAGCCATGTTGGAACAATCATTTGATGCAATCTCAGAGATTTGTACCGTTGATCTTGGTGCCATGTTAGTTAGAGTGTCCATGTATGAGATAGTTGTGCAAATTGGAGACCTTAGTACAATTGATTTTGAGTTTTGAAAATTTGTACTTGAAGGTCTGAAATCTGGTGCATCAACATTCAATGCATGGTGATGATGACGTGAGTTATCACAAGTTCCAAGAGTGGATTGACTTGCTTTTGGTGTGATTTTGGATTTGAGGGCAGTTTCAAGTTCATTGATTCTACTCAAGAACAAGTCCTTTTCCCTAAGGCTCATGCGCCTCTCATCCTCAAGCTCAGCCTCAAGTGTAGCAATCCTCTTCTCATAAAAGGTTTTGTTATCTTTGTAAACTTTTTCAAGGATTGGAACTTCCTGATTCATCTCAGCCTCAGTATAGCTAGGCGTATAATCCTTAGACAAAGGAGTCTCACGCGTTGCGTAACTGGCATTGAGAGATGAATAGTTGAAGGGAATAGAGTGTTTGTTTTTTCTATCTTTTTCTTTCTTCTCAATTTCCTTCAACTGTTCAGGATCATCAGACTCTTTCATGAAAACGATTTTGTATCCAAGACTCATGTACCGAAGGTCATACATGGTAGGAGTCTTGGATATGGCACGCTTAAGATAGCATGGACTTTTGTATCCAATGCCTTCTTTAGGGTTATAATAATTGAACTATTTAGGTTGGTTCATATGAATGGTTTGATCAGTCTGGCCTCTCTTTAGGAACTTGTCCTCCATATCTTTTATTTTTGCAAAGAGATTAGTTCGTTGGGCAAAAATGGCTTCATACTTTTGAACACTTACTCTACTCAAAATCTCAGCCTCATGAAGTCTCTTTTGTAAATCAATGATATTAGCATTTAAGCTTGTGACTTTATCTTCAAGAGTTTTGTTAGCAAGGGTGAGCATGTTAACTTTGTCTTTTGAGTAGGCCAATTCAATGTTGAATTTTACGACTAAGGCATGTTCACTAGCTAATTTGGATTCTGCTATGGTGGTTAAGTTGTTTGCTTGTTTAATTTTCTTATCATACTCAGAAAGTTTAAGTGCTAGACCTTTTACTTGATTTTCAAGTTCAATATACGGGTCAGGGAGTACCTCAGAAGGTGACTCTGAATGATTTGAGTCAAGGTCGTTGTAATCACGTCCTCCATCTTCTGAGTACAGTTCCTTCTCATCATGGTTAGCCATCAGACATAGTTGATCTTCTCTTCCTTCATCACTTGTCAGGTCCCATGCCTCATCTTGAATAAGCATGCATACGGGACCTCCCTCCTCATCATCACTTGACATTCTGAGCCAAGCATTATCTTTCTTTACTTCGTTTCCCTTGTCTTCAGACTTGGCTTTCTCCTCAGGTTTCTGGTAGTTAGCTCTACCACCCTGTTTAACTCTCCTCGGATGGTTATTAGAAGACATGGGTTTTCTTGCATTCCTCTTGGACATGGACCCGGTGATCAATGCCAAGGCCTTCTTTATGTCATTCATCTCTTCATCAGATTCCTCTTCATGTACATGGAGAACCGGTGGTCGGGTATCGGACCCGATTGCAAAGGCATCACGTGTGTTCATGATTAAAGATTGATTGTGGATCTTAAACCACTTAGTATGATCAGGTGAATGGGTTGGTGAAAGGTCTCAAGACTTGTGAAAATCTTGAAAATGATTCAGTTCTGGAGGTCGGGGTCTGATCTGGAGGTTAGGTTCAGATCTGAAGGTTAAGTGTAGTGATGGGTATTGGGTGTCGAGTATTGAGAGAAGACTCAGAGAAATTCTGGAAACTCTAGTCTTGAAGAAAGCACTTGATGCCCAAAAAAAATCCAAGTTTGAAGAGAAGACCCGGTACCCGATGCTTGAGGTCTGAAGAATCGATTTCACCAGAACCAGAACACAACGGATCAAGAGCAAGTGGCAGGCTCTGATACCAATTGTGGGTGCCAAATCAATCAAATCAAGAACACTTAGACAAAATGATGTATATGATAAGTACAAGAATTTAGGATAGATTGCATTTCATTGATATGATGAGAGAATCAAGAAGTAGGAAAGTACAAATGAACTAATGACTACTATTTATACTAAGGTTCTAATGGACTAGGCTTTAAAAATAAATGGGCCTAAACAATTGAGAACCGAACCTGACCCGCGACTTTGCGGGTACCCTTATTTTCGGGTTTTTAGGGTCACAGGTTGCTCGGGTATCGGTTTTCTCGGTTTCGGATCATGCGGTTTGGTTCGGTTTTACGGTTTTTTCGGTTTTTTTGAACACCCCTAATTTGAACCCACCCCTATATAGGGGTGGGTTCAAATGTGAACTACTTTTTGGTTGTGAATGTGAGGACAACCGATAGCGCAACACATGGCGGATGACTAGGCGCCACGTCAGATCCACGGCGGATGACTAGGCGCGATTTATGGGAGGGCATTGAATTAAAGAGGGGGACCACATTCAAAGTCGCCACGTGTCGCGCTCTCAGCTGTTCTCACGTTCACAACCAAAAACTGGTTCACATTTGAACTTTCCTCTATATATATATATATATATATATTAATTTATGGAAGATAATTTAACTCATCATTAAGAATAATATTTAAAGTTCTCATGACTTTTCTACATTTTCGTAAAACTTTGTTTGGTCCATCTACCGACTATATTAATGAACTCACATTAGGGCTTGAATTAAATTATTACAATAAAGATAGATTTATTAGTGCAAAAAATGTCTAAGTACTTAATAGAAGCAAATTATAAATCGTCATATAATGCTCTAACAAAATTATGAAATGTTTTAAGTCCTTATAACAAGTTTTATAAGACATTTTGTTATTAAAACACCAACTATTTTATTTAGTATTATTTGAAAATACGTTTTATAAAAACACGCATTTTTTTAAAGATATGCTCATTGACATTTTTAAAATGTTCTATACAATGTTTTATATTAAAAGTATCCTAAAAATTTATTAGACTTTAAAAGATAATCTATAAACTTATTACAATATTTTAAAACATGACAATTTATTGTGTGGTATTATATAGTTGAGGAGCTAGAAAACTTTTAATGCTCTATAAACCCGATTTTGATCCCATTTTAATATGGGTTTAGTTTCTAAAAGTGTATCCAACTTGTCACGGAAAGTTATTGTATGTATTGACTTCTATTTTTTTCATTGTATGTATCAAACATATCAAAACTACCATTTAGTGTATCCAACTTTATCAAAACCTACCACGAAAGTGTATCCAACTTGTCACAAAAGTGTATCAAACTTTTAACAAAATACATCAAATGGTAGATTTTTATAAGTTTGATACATACAATGGAAAAAATCAAAGTCCAATACATACAATAACTCTTCGTGACAAGTTGAATACACTCCCGTAAAATAAACCCTTTTAATATTTGTTGCAAAAAAGTTGATTCTAGCAACCCCAACCCACCCATCCTGGATTGCCAATGCCCGTTGTTGGGGTGGGTGGGTGGGGGGGGGGGGGGGTATTCCCGACTCACTCAACAGTTGTGACTATAGGGGTATCCCTGTCCGAGCCGAGACTCGAACCCGGACCTTTGTATTTGTTGCAAACTTACCACCCATGACCCACCCATTACCAACTGAGTTACACACCATTGACGATCCCATTTAATTATATGTGATTTAAGTTCGACTTATGATCCACGTTTGACGTTACTATTCAAAACTATTACGATATTCTTGCTTAATAGAAATAAAGAGATCATTAAAGGGAAATAAATTGGAAGCACTTGCAATGAATTGAAAAGACTTTTGGATAAGTTTTGATCATAATTAAAAACATTTAATGACAACACAATCTTTTTAGGGAATATCTTGGCCATGATGTGATCAACCGAAGATATTCAAGTATGATATTTCAACATTAGTAATTTATTTATGAACTATAACTTAATTCACATGTAATGTTTATTGTAATTCGTAAACCATATAAGGAAAATGCATATGCATATAAAGAATCGCATACACATATATACATTTACATACATGTGTGGTTCAATTTTGGTTGTGAATCTGAGGACGAATCTCAGTCACACAACTTCAGTTATAGTGGACGCGATTCATGGGAGGGTGGATATTATTAAAGGAGGGGACCCGGTCAAAGCTGTATTTATTGACCGGATGAATGGCTGAGATTCGTCCCATTTCACAACCAAAATTGAGTTCACTTTTGAACTTTCCTCTATATGTGTATGTAAACCACAAAAAATGTGTAAACCGTGTAAACTAATCATAACCGTTGATCAAAAAAATCAAAGGAGGATATGGATTCATATAAAACATGGAAATGTGAAATATATGGTAAGTCATTGATTATGTAAATATGAAAATGTGAAATATGGAAATGTTTTTGAAAATCAAGGGTGTGGATTGGTTTACACGGTTTACACATTTTTAGTGGTTTACAAATGAACCTCCCTCTATATATATATATATATATATATATAGAGAGAGAGAGAGAGAGAGAGAGAGAGGGAGAGAGAGAGAGATAAAGGTTCAAATGAGAAACATATCTTTCTAATAGAATGTGAGAAGCAATCTCAGCATTCATCTGGTTAATGAAGGCGGTTTTGAAACCCCCCCCCCCCCCCTTTTATAATCTCTACCCTCCTATGAATCGCGTCAATCTTCCGTGATCACGTACACCGTAACCGAAGATGAGTGGCTGAGATTGCTCCTCACGTTCTCACAAATTGATAGGCTTCTCGCATGAACCTTCCTATATATATATATATAGGGGTTGGTTCAAATGTGAACCACTTTTTCATTGTGAACGTGAGGCCAACCGAGAGCGCGCCACGTGGCACACATCTTCGGTTACGGTGGACGCGATCACGGAGGATTGACGCGATTCATGGGAGAGTGGAGATTATTAAAGGAGGGGACCCGATCAAAGCCGTCTTTATTGACCGGATGAGTGGTTGAGATTTGTCCTCACGTTCACAACCAAAAATGAGTTCCCATTTAAACTTTCCTCTATATATATATATATATATATATATATGTTTCTGCATACATATAAAAAGAGAGAACCTTTCCTTCCAAGTTGCCTTGTTATTAATTTTGTACATAAAGAATATTTGCATCTATGTAGTAGATGAACATGTACATATAAAATTCAAATGTACCATTACACAATTTGCTACCTCCCATTATTTCTACTACAATTTTCACATATGTACTTTATTTTCTTTTAACACTTTCACTATTCACATTTCCATCTATATCAAAGGATGTTTATCACCGTCTTCCTCGCAGTCTTAATCATACAATTACAAATGAATTGGATCGAGAAAATCAATATAGCTCATCAAAAATTCTGTGCCCAATCACGTACGTATATATATCCAACTCTATATCTCCGGAAAGGTTTTCTATGAACTTAAGGTACCGAGCAAAAACACTAACCGATGTATATGCCCTTCGATTGGAAATTTATCTTAAGCAGAAAAGATCATATAATCTCTCTATCTTCAAATTCTTATTTTCCTAGAATTAAAAAAGGTGTTTAGAAATCAAGGTACGGTAAGGAGGGAATATTTGCAAATAAACCCTCCAAATCCCATTCTCCCATTTTCAAGCTTTCTCCTGGCCAATGGTTTTCAAGACCAACCACCTCCTCCACTTTAACTTTCCCATCAATCTCTCCATTGAAGTGGTGGTTAAAATTGGCTGATTTCTTATCAAACATGTAATTAGTAGGATTAGCATTAACATCTCCATCCATGACCCTACTCCCAAGGTTAGTATTGTCATTTTCCATTCCCATCATGTATGGTACTTCAAGAATACCACAATCACCATATCCTCCAACTCCTCCCATACCAACTTCTCCTAGGGAAACATTAAACAAACTTGATGCATCATTTATGTCATGATTGATGTTATTTTGAAGGAGTGGTGGCAATTGACCAAAGTGGTCATGACCCTTGATAAACATAGGGTTGTTATGCATGGATGATGATGACGTGGTTGTGGTCGATGTCAGTGATGAGTCTATACACATAGCCATTAGGTCATGATCATGCATGGACATGAACATACCAGCTCCCATGATATCACGGCTTGGATCTGAGGATGTATCGTCAGTGCTATTGTTTGGCGAGCTTTTAGAGACGTTTACTTTTAATCTTTTCTTTATTGTGGAGTTCCAGAAATTCTTGATCTCATTATCTGTCCTTCCTGGAAGACGAGCTGCTATCTGAGACCACCTGATTTTACATAAATAATCAATTAACATTATATACCTAATATATACAATTGTCTGATTAACATAGTTGGTTAATGATCTCAAATACCCTTTCAATAACATATAATTAGCTCATAATAAACAATAAGTCGAAAAAAAGACAAGCCAACCTTTTCTTTTCCGACAATAAGGTGGATTTATGGTTGGTTACTAGCAATCCGTTAGCAATTTACAAGATGTTATACTTTCCTATTAAATGATAGTAATGAATGTCTAACAAGATGGGTGGTTATGAGTAACATATATAACTTTCTTTTAATCTTAGGTATCTGCTGTGCAGTTTGCGCTCCACTATAAACCTCCGGCGACCCTGAAGTACTTGAACCGGTGACTACTAAGGAACAAAGTAATTAAGGTTACTTGCAATTTGATTCTTTATTCAATGCCTACTAATGAAATGTTTAATGTCTTTTTGAAGATATTAAAGGTTGTAAAGTTCTCATTAGTTTCAAGGACATCACAATTGAAAAAAGCTTCTTTGCCTTCTTAAGCGAAACGTAATTATAAAGTTTCCTTCATTTTCAGTAAAAGTTGTGATAGTAAAGCGATGGGACATATAATTAGGTTGTTATTAGACCCACTTACTAATCAAGTAACAATTAAACGTGCATTTTCTTTGTGGCACTGAAAATATAATAACTTCTATTTTAAAACATCAAGTTAATAATTTAGCAATCTTTAAAAATTCTAACTACAATTGTTATTTACTTATTAAAATTTTATTAGATATTTTTTATGTGTAAAACATTTATTTATTAAATTTGGTATTGTTAAAGAAAATATTGTACCTTGTGATCCGAAATATGAACTTTTTAATTAAACATACAAATTTTAAATGCTATCATTTAATGAGAAAAATCAATAAAAAAGATAATACGAGTCTCTCTCTCTCAATTAAAATTCGTAGACACCAAAATAAAAAAATAATATCATTAAAATAAAATGTATATTTTATATAGTACGAGTTCCTCGATGGATCTTTTGTGAAAACTTATCTTATACAATATGTAGTTATTTGTAATTGTAATCAAAAGTCATTGTATGCTCGTTATTTACTATATTTAAATTAAAAAATATTGATGAAAACTTAGTATGCCCGAACCAAGTAGTTGTAATTTTCTATTAGAAATGGCAGATAAAAAATGATATCCAGATTTAAATATACTCTTAATATATAACCCGCCATCAAAAAAAAATGTTTTTCATAAAAATGCAAGAATATAAGAAATTAATCAAGATTATCCGGTGTATGTAATCACCTTCTATATATATAGTTGATGCATTTTGAAATGGATTAATTTGGCCATCAATGAGCATTTTTATGGGAGAATTCAGAGAAATGTGACGATGTGATCGTTCACATTGTGAATATTTCTACGTGTATATATATAATACAAAACCCTTTTTGAGTTACTCAAAACCTAAAGACTGAGGATATTACTACAAGATAGGGTTGGTCGCCTTTTGCATTAACAACGACCGTTTTGTTTCCCAAATGACGACCGTTTTTGGTCACCTAATGAGGCCTTTTCGTGGTTGATGCATTTGTGAATCTATCTAAACCTCAATGGGCATTATATAGGTTTCCAGCCAACTACATTATTTGTTACTTAGACCATGATTACCGTTACCCTTCTTACCCTGATGCCACCTCAGTGCTACATCAGCTAGAAAAATGATGACCAGTACACACACGCACGCGCGTGCACACACACACACACACACACACACACACAGAGAGAGAGAGAGAGAGAGACCTGTTGCCTAGAAGCGAATGCAAATGAACAATGAGTTGTTCCTCTTGAGGCGAAAACGCACCACGCTTGAGATCGGGCCTCAAGTAATTGATCCAACGAAGGCGGCAACTCTTCCCACAGCGTTGTAGGCCGGCGTTGCGGGCAATATCGGTCCAACACCCTTGACCATTCCTTAACATGTAATTCATCAACTTCTCATCTTCTTCAGGTGACCATAACCCTTTTCTAAGCTTCAACATTCCCTTATTGCTATTGCTATTAGTATCATTACACACCTTTATTTGGTCTGGCTTTCTCATTGCAAAGATGGGATATTTTTAATTTCAATCCTCAAGACAAGACAAGAAAAGATTGGAGTTGGGAGAGTGGGCTTTGTTTGAGATTATGATCAAGATAGTACATATATGCTAACTAGCTCTAGAGAGAGAAAGAGGAAGAGGAAGAGAGAGAGATGGTTGGTCTTCTTGTCTTTAACTCAAACTTGTCTTTTTCGATGCATTTTTCTTCACTCACAAGGTAATCATCATATGTGTATGAGAATTGATACAAAAAACCATTTTGCTTCCACTTCACATAATGATCATCTTCTCTTTCTCTTTTTTTTCTTCTTTAATTTCTCTCTCTATGGGCCTAAAGAGGTCCCCCTCCAATCCGTTTTCTACTCTACCTATCAATTAAACAATCTCTCTCTCTCTCTCTCTCTCTCTCTATATATATATATATATGTGTATATATATACATCACTGTCATCATCACCATTGCCACTTAAAGAAGCCATCTCTCTCGATCTCTCTCTAAATCTCTGCACACGTGTACATGAGAGAGAGATAAATTCTCGTTATGAATACGATATAATGCAAAATATGTAGAAACATACAGTTGGCTTTATGGGAGTAGTTGGAGATTACGTGAATAAAAGACGGTAACATATTAAAGCATGTCTATGTTTTAAGATAGATAAACCGCTTCCTAAGCAAATTAACTGTCGGCAGCTAATGTTTTTTTTTTTTATCCTTTTACAATCATGTGTATAATTGAAAATGAGTGATGTTAACCACACTATATATATATACAAATATATATAATAACAACCTCTTTTTTGTTTATCATTCACGCAAACCTTTAACTACTGTTAATTTTAAGGTCTCCACAGACTCAGGTTTTTTGTCCATCTACGGATTATTATTTTATTTATTAGGCCATGCGTAGCACTTACCCTTGAACACTAATGCCACATCTATGTCACATCAGTTTTTTCTTTCTCATTCTCTCCTTAACCTAGAGTGGGAGTACCACTTACCCTAATTACGCTAATCTTTATCCCACATTTTTTATTATTTTAACTAATATATATAAGAGAGAGAAAGAGAGAAAGAAGGAGAGAGAGGAGCGGATTGATCGGGTTTGGAAACCTGGAGGGGGTTCCTCACCCGCTAAACCCGGGATCAAAATCGCCTGTCTCAAATTTTCATGTGCCATACATGTCCACCAATCAGATAAATACATGTCATGAAAAGAGAATGTGAACTTGAATAAAATAAATAAAAATTATATAAAAATATGAGTTGTTATCATTTCATTGGTTGAATAGGGTTGACACAGAGGAATTTAGTACATGTGATTTCTATCCCTAAAACGCGGCCTCCTCACCCGAGGTGAACCCGGGCTATGCTATGGATGGCCTTATGAGTTGACAATAAAGTAATCCAATTATGATATTCAATTAATTTAGGAATTTTCAAGACGATCGAGTAGAATAGAATTAAACCCTTTTAACTAGTTAAATATCTACGTCACCATTTAGGAATAAGAGAAGACTTATCGTGTGTGTATATATATATATATACATCAATCCTTCGTTCCGTTCATCACGAGATAGAGCTCAACATCATAATTAATTATGTATGCACAATATTGTACTATATATATGAAGAAATTTATGGTGTGTTATGATCATTAACTGTTATTAAAAAATGATTCGACAACAATGGTAATTAACAATCGGTACGTACTTATTTAATGAACACTGTTATTATTATTACTACTACTATTACTATTATTAGGGAAATTAAACTTAGAGAATTGAAATACCATGGTAGGGACTATATATTTCCATGGAGCCCTTTCCTTTTTATGATCTCCTCTCATCAGTATTCAGTTTGAGACTCCATATGACTTGACACATGTGTTATATATATTAGATCTTTGTAAAGACAATTGGGACCCTCTCCCTTCCTGGAATTGAACCCCAATGTGTGAAATGGTCAAGAGAGGGACCAAAAGTGATCAACCATTAATCATTATTGGGTTGGACCATCGTGGCTAGCTCTCGCACCTGTCAAAACCTAACTTGGTATGAAAATTAAGCAAAAAGAAACGAGGGTTAGATCCGAAATGATTGGTTTACTTCTGATCCGTCCACTTTAATTTGTTTGTTGTAATAATTCTACTTTAGTTATTCACCTAATGTTTCTGTTGCATAAACGTCTAGAAAAATATATACCCCTTTTTAACATAGTAGGCTAACGGAAATGATCGGGGCCATAGTAGGAAACTTCATCCGTTAGAAGTTTTGTGGGAAAGATCGCATAAAAAGGACACTACATAAAAATTGTAACTTCTTTATATATATATATATATATAAAAGCTTAGGCGCCGATTCAAATTGCCACATGGTGCGATTTTAGTAGTCCTCATCTTCACAATGAAAATTGAGTTCACATTGTGAAGATGAGGACTACTAAAATCGCACCATGTGGCAATTTGAATCGGCGCCTAAGCTTTATTCATACTCAATAAAGCTTTATTCATTCAGTCTGAATATTCATGCTTTATTCAGATTGAATACAAACTTTTATTCAGTCTGAATAAAACATGAATATTCAGAGTGAATATTGCCACGTAGAGAGAGAGAGAGAGAAAGAGAGAGATAAGCAGGTTCATACGAGAATGCTAACTATTTACAAGAACGCGGGTAGGTTTTTCAATGTACAAAATCATATATAATTCACGTACAAAATCACATATGATTCACGTAAAAAATCATATATATAAATCACGTACAAAGTAACATATAATTCATGCCAGCCAAAGAATTCCTTTCCTCCCATTCTCAAGTTTCGAGCTGTTGGATAAGGTATTTACAATTTTGGGGGTCGAATCTTCAGATCAAAAAACGATTGGCAACAGTCACAATTGTAGAGTTGCCTTTTTTAAACATCAATACAGAGTTGGCTGCAAGTTTATGCAGTAGATGGGGAAATGTGGTTGTGAAGTTAGTCCCAGATTCAGGACATGTTGAAGGTAACGACTTCGTACTCCTAACTGAAGAACAGAACTGGATTCAACGTGCACTTATGTTGAGGTGGGAGAAGTTGACGATTCAGGTTCAATTGATTGAAAATACGACCGATTCAATCTAGATCCTTTGTGATTTCATTTCGTT
The DNA here is from genome assembly GCA_030169165.1 of Centaurea solstitialis. Classification (NCBI taxonomy): domain Eukaryota; kingdom Viridiplantae; phylum Streptophyta; class Magnoliopsida; order Asterales; family Asteraceae; genus Centaurea; species Centaurea solstitialis. Next base: position 85,212,425 of record CM058042.1, read on the forward strand.
TTACAGACATATGGCAATTGGGGACCGATTCCAAAAGCATCCACTCCTCATCCAATCTGGATCGTAGTAGTAGGATCGCAAATGTGATAGGATCGAGTCGGGATCGTAGGATCGTCTACAAGATTGTAAGATTGTTGTACAATCCAATCTTAGACATTGCTAATCATTATTCAGCCCAAATATTAAACGCAAACTCTAAGAGTTCTTTGGTATTTCTTTTTGCAGACTACTATTGTTCTATTCTATTATTTGTTACATATTGTGGTATGGTAAATTTTGTGTTAATATTGATAGTTTTCTACTTTACTCTCAAGTCACTTTTTTTTTATTTCACCATAGGAGATGGAGTTATATGTGAAGAACATTTTTTTATTTCACTCTATATGTTTAAACGTATAATGTGTTAAACTTTATCAAAATGTGTGAACAGATGTATGGTATTTTGAAATTTGAAGTTTTAATTTTTCATTAAATGTTAAATAGTTTGTTTATGATAAAAGTTATAGCACAATAAAAAATTAAAGAATTTAGTGACTTGTGGTACTATCTTCGACCCCGATCTTACGATCTGATCTTTTAAAGACGGAAACGATCTTAGCTAAGATCCTAATCATTATAAAGCTTTTTCTAGAGATTTTAGTTTGTTGTACATATTCTATTTATTTTCTTATAGTGCAATTCAAGATCTTGGCATGTACATGTTAAAAGGAAGAATCCAATTATAACAATGGTCGGATATATTCATGAAGATTTAGTTATGCAAATCCAGGATGTTGCATGATGATTGGGACTAGCTGTTAATATTATATGATAAAATAAATAAAAAGAGAGATAAAGTATGAAGAAAAACTGTCAAGTTACTCAATGGCATTCCAAGAAAATAAATATAAAATACACAAAAAACAACAGCTGGTATGAAAACGTCTCTCCACGCTTATGAAGCCATGCCAAGCAACATGGTACTTTGTCATGAAGACAAGAAAACCACAAAAAAAAACTTAAAAATATATAAATTCCTTCAGATCAATGCCCATTCCACCTGATCATATATATTCTATGTTATCATCATCTGCCTTTAGATCATTACATGCCTGCTAAGTGAGACCAACCAAACCCACGATTTGCTTTTTTCGATTCTGAACTACGAACGAGACTTCAAAAAATAGAGACGTGGCTATACTTCGAGTTTTTGTCCATCCTATTAGAAGCAAAATTATAAGGCTTTTCCAAAAAAAAATAATAATATATATAAGGATATATATATATATAACGTTTTAGACAATAGGGGTGTAAAGAAGATGAATACCATCCATAATTTGTACCAAATTGAATAACATTAATTTGTATTAATTTGATACCATCCATAATTTGGACCAAATTGAATAACGTTACTTTGTATTAATTTGTATCTATTATGATAATCGATTAATGAGCAATCCACAGTGTTAGCCATTGGTGAATATTGTATTTGCATTAGATGATAATTAAGAAATATCAAAGCATTAGTAGCCTAGTGGTCGTAACATCCTTCATAGGGATAACGGATGGCATCTCTCTGTCTACCCAGGCTCGATGGCATTCGGGCTCGTATGGATCCTGGATACCTTGTCGACTTCGTTTCAGGATGCGTCCATAAACTATCCGTAGTTCAAATAAAAGATAATAACAATTAAGAAAATACTTCAATTTATAGTTTGTTCAAAGACTAATCAATTAATTTATTTGGGTTTTTGAGAGCATCTCCACATATTGAGTCTATTTACCATTTGTTGGGAAATCGGTTCACTTTTGGGGATTCACTAGTAACATGTTTTTTTCTATCATGCAGTATTTATTGCCTCACTAGGCATGATGTGGATCGATCGAGTACGGAGTGGTCCGACCTGTAGCATGCATGAAGTTGGGTTGGGGTGTATCATTGCATATTTCAACGAGGTATCATCAAGTTTTGATTTAACTAGGTTGCGGAAGTTAATAAAGTTGCTTTCCGGACCACCAAAGGGAATGATTTTTGGATCCTGTTCCGGCCTAAGCCTCCCCCAGTAGCTAGCTACTTATGGATGTTTCTGCTGATTACGTACCTCTTTTGATTGTTATTGTATGCCCCACCATTTATATAGCGCTCAAGTTAAATCATGAATTGAAAATGTTAACGAAGAGGAAATGGTGGATGATATAGGTTAATCATAATGTATAAATAACTAGACCTGACAAACGGGTTGAGAGTGGTTGACCATAACTCGACCGTTTAATAAACAGGTTGACCCGCTTAACATTTATAAATGTAAAAATTAAAAGTCGAAAATTCATAAAAAATTACAAATCCGAATTATATATTTCAAACTTATAAGCTCAAACCAAATCCATTATATAGCATTAAAAATCCAAATAAAATGAAAATCAAGAAACTCTTAGCGATAGAGTTATTTGAATAACACATACACACACAATTGCATGTTTGTATATATAACACATAGTCTCAATATTAATATCATATATATATATAAACATCTTCCCACGAGAACGATGACATTTTATAAAAACACAAAAAACTTTCTTTATGTACAAAATCATATCTAATTCATCATTAACGGGAAAAAATGAATTTTTGTTCAACTTAAATTGCAGGTAGTGTAGTGAATCATATATGATTTTGTACGTGATCTTTTGTACATGGATTTTTTTTATGTGAATCATATATATAATTTTGTAAATAAAAATATATATATATATAGAGAGAGAGAGAGAGAGAGAATGAGATTCATACAAGAACAACCCAAATTGCAAGAATAAAGAAACCAAGAAAATCACATGTGATTTTGTGCTGCGATGGAAAAAGCGTGTGTAGGTCACGCTCCGACAAGGCGAGTGGGTGAGCCGCGAGTGGGCGTCCATGCACAAAATCACGTGTGATTTTGTTGGTTCCTTCATTCTTGCAATTTGGTTTTGTTCTTGTTTGAACCTAATTCTATATTGGGGGAGAGTTCAAATGCAAACTACCGTAAGTTGTGAATACAAACCGTACAAGCCATCGATTTCATTGGCTAATTTAATGAAATTTGATGAAATTGTTTCATATTATTCTTTTATGATGAAATTGTTTTATATTTTTGTTTTTTAATGCAAAAATGAAATTGTTTCATGTATAATCTCATTCTAATGAAAGAATTTCAGTTTTACATAATATACACAAATATACAAAACAACTTTATCATTTAAAAGAAAATATGAAAACAAATTCAATTAACTATCCAATTTCATTTATTTTACTAGTGAAATCGACGGTTTGTATGGTTTGCACAAATTAGTCTGTTTTACAAATAAAACAATACGTATCTATTAATAATTATAAAGTCAAGAAAAATATAAACAAAAACCCTATCAAATATTTCGGTTGACATGATAATTCTTATAAGCCGTTTCACTTTTTAAGTTTAACTTTGCGTCGAAAATGCTCTTACTTACGAGGTTGAAGAAGCCGGGTCCCCTAGGTTCAACAAAGAAAAAGACAACTCAGAAAATTGACAAACATAATTAAGCCTTGGTTATGTGGTCTCAAAGTCAATTGATGGGAACCCCCAAAAAATGGTGGGTGGACTCCATAGTTACCCGATATGTCTCTTCTTACCAAGTACAATGACAACCTAGTAGAACGTAATTAATGAAATCTTGTTCACATAGAAACTTATTCAGCTCTAAATTAAGCACACGAACCCAAGAACTTAATTTGTAGTTTTGTACCAATGAGCTTATTGTTCAAAAAACAAAAAGATTTGATGTTAGGGTCATGTTGAGTAAAATAGTTTCCAAATTGTTTTTTTAATGATCAATTAACTAATTAACACATCGAAATGACTTTCATTTAGATTCATGGGCGTGGAAGATTAGTCGATGTCCATTTGAAATTTTGAATCCAAATACCCCTGAAACGTGCGTGCATGTTATCTGTTGTTAAAAAAAACTGACTTTCATTTCGGCATGGGATATTTTCTTGATAGGTCATTTTATTAAAGTCGATTTACTTACTATCACATTCACACCAAAAGTTTGTATTTCATTTCGAAGATGAGAATAAAATATCGCTATCTTATTTGCTATTCAACTCTTGTAATTTATGGCCTGACATATCAAATCATATTCCACAATAGCATTTTATAATGGATTTTAAATGTGTTTCTAATTGCCATGTAAGATTTCTAATTTAGAGATTAATGTGGTGGTTGTGAGGATGGTTTTTTAATTCGAAAAGTACAATAACATTCAATGGGCGTTAATGTTTGGAATGATCAAGTCTTTGGAAAAAAAATTAGGACAAATACGATTCGAATTTTCAAGACATGTTAAATAAATGTATGGACTTTCTAAAACTTATTAAATACATCCTTATGATGGATAAATTCTTACATTTATAAAATCATTACTCATTCCAAAACTTATAAAAGTTGTACCTATATAACGCATATATATATATACATACAAGTTGGGCCAAAATATACAAAAACATGGGCCAAAATATACTAAAAGTAAGATTCAAAATAGGGACCCAATCCATAGATATTTCATTTTAGGGACCCAAAGTGTTAAAACCACTAAACCATAGGGACCAAATATGTAATTCACTCTTAGATGATTGAAATATAAATAATTTCTTAGAGTTGAATTTATTTATTTTTTTAGATATTTTGAAGTTCCATTAGCTACTTTAACAAAAATTATAGAGAATCTGATGTAGATGCTCGGAGATTTCATTATTTAGTATCCGTTTAATATAACATCACCCGCTCACATTTAGGCAAAGACTTAATTAAGTTCTTCGCAAGACTAAATAGTTTTCATTAATTAGTCAAACCGTATAATATTAGAATGTATTATAGGGTTGTAATTATTAATTAATTGTATCATATATCAACCTGTTATATGCTTAAATGCATAATTTTAGTGAAAGATCAATATAAAATTGCATATTTTTATTTCAAAAACGAATTTCTCACTTTGGGGTTGATCACAATAACATAAAAGGGAAAAGAAAGGATTTGTTGATCTAAAAAATAAAAATGTAATGTTTACATTCATTATTTCTTGGAGTAAGATTGTTAACGAGATATAATTTTAAGTTAAATGGATGTGTTGCTTCATTTGATGTTTAGTTTATTTTTTGGATGACCATTCTTTTGATTTTTGGTTTGAAGATCATAAAAAAGTAAAGGTGATTTATAAAGAACGTGTTAAAAGTATATGTACTATCCCTATATGTTTCTTAAAATTGTCATACATGTGCTTGTACTTGTGTACCATAATATCTTAGAGGTGAGTAGGCCGGTTTAAGAGATCGTATGGTGTCGAATTTATTATTTATACTCGAGTATGCTATATTTGGGGACCAAGTCTAAAAGAGATAGTAACATTATCCCTCATTTTTACTTCTCTCAAGACTTGTAAAGATAATGAACGAAAGGATTGAGGTTTCAACAGAAAATTGATGAATTTATTGAGATAAGGAAGTAGCTAGTCAAAATTCAATGTACAAACCAAAAAGCCTCAAATTCGAGTATTTTAAGGAGTTGCGGGCATGTAAAAAGATATGCATTTACTTGGTATTTCCAATCTATACAATATGTGTGTATGTACAATGTATATATATTATGATCATGTATAGTGTGTGTGTGTGTGTGTGTGTGAATGTTTGTGTGTATATATGTGTCTAAACATATAAATATATGTGTAGTGTATTCATTATTCATAACAACATATATATATATATATATATATATAGAGAGAGAGAGAGAGCTAGAGAGAGCGAATTGGGTTCAAAAACAAAAACAATACATATTTAAAATACCATGAAAACCAACAATTAAATTACATATGATTTTGTATTCAAAATGAGAATTCCAATCATCTTTCCATTCCTTCTCAACCAAAGCATTGAGATCTTCCATGTCAAGCCAAAAATTAAACATCAATATAGGTCTGAATTCTCTACAGCCTGGTTTCGTCTTTGTTATAGCACATGACATGAACTTTCTTTCTATCGGAAGTGGGAAGTTCATTGATGTCAACGTTAGAAATGAAATTATTAAAATCGTTAGCAACTGTTTGGTTGAAACACGAACCAATTTTCTTAGACGGATTGTGGATAGCGTTGAAGTCCCCTACGAATTGTCAGTCTATTTCAATTAGAGATCAATTAAAGGAATGATGCACAAAAAATTGTTTTCTTAGAATCCTATTATGGTGCATAGATAATGATGATACAACACTTGATGTTACTAGATAGTCATGTCCCGGGAAAGGTTTATGTTTGGCAATTTCAAACTAAAAGAAATCCTCTAGCCTTTTCTCTCGATAATCATATCCCATAAAAGCCCAATTAATGTAAAACTAACTATTACATTATAGACAAAATTAACTTTATAAAACTTTCATTAATTAGGACATTTTAGTCTCAAGATGGCCCTTAAAGTTCGTCATGATCCTCAAAAATAGTTCATGTAGGTATGTCTAAGTAAAATTTAAGGAGAAAGTTGTGAACATGAGAGTAAGTGTCGACTACTAGCTAGACACTTATTCGGTAAGTGTTTATCATATCACTTTACCTTATCAAGTAAACATGACAATGATTGAGAATTTTATCCAGTAAGAGTAATGAGAAAGATTTTAGAGTCTAACTAGATAAGTGGAAGTGGAGACTCTTATTCGATAAGTGTTGAGCAGAGTATTCCTTACCTTGTCGTTCTTATGAACAAAAATTTTACCCAGTAAGTTACGTAAAAGTGTTGATCCTTACCAATAAATGCTTATTGGTAAGTGTTAGGTAAACGAACACAAGTCGAAGATTAACAAGTAGTTTTAGGTTGAGTTTGTGTTTGTGTAGTTGGTGGGATGTTGTAAAAACTAAGCTAATAAAATTGATGCTATCACGTAAAATCATGATTGAGAATTGGTGGACCTTCCTCCTACAAGTGAACGATTACCTAGGGAGTAGCATATGCCCGGACCTAGCATACGGGTGATATTAAGGTTGTGTTTGGCAAAAACAAGTTAGTTTATTAGTTAATTCATCCAAATACGTGCTATAAGCTAGTTTATTGAAACGTTACTTAAAGTAGTTTTTTTAGGAGCTTTTTGTTACTTTTTTTAATTGTACCCTTATTAATATTAATTATTATACCTAAAATATATTTTTTGGTCGTTTTACATACTCATAAATTAGTTTTTGCAAAACATAATATATTTATAAGCTACCTTATTAGTTAACACAACAGCTAGCTTATGAGCTATCAGCTACCAGCTAGTTTATTAGCTATTTTGCCAAACACAGCCTTAACTCCACAAACCTTTAAAAGACAAATGATATATGAATGTATAATCTATACTTATAAGTTATAATAAATAAGTAAGTTGAGTTATATGTGAATTTTAGTGTTTTTTTTTAATCTAAACATGTATCTAAACACAATTTATATTAGCGGTTCAATTAGTATATCCACACTCACTTCCTCATAAAATTAATTATTTTTTTATTTTATTTTTTTGGAAGAGGTATCTCAGACCACATTGGGTCCAGACTAATCCTCGGCAATTTTGGGCCAAAGCCCGACGGTTATACTTAATTATTTAATTTTACTTTCTATCATTTCATTTTTCATTTTTATATTTTTATTATATTAACATACATAATTATATATTAACTAATATATATTAACAAATATTTTACCTTTTTAACAAATTATATAAGTATAACCGTCTCATCAGTATCTATTAAATGAGTTAATATTGAATATCTTTTTGGATTTTAATCATATTATTAAATAACATAGATATATAGTAATAATTAATTATCTTTAGAACTTATATATTATACATTATAGTGGTGTTTTTAATTTGTTATGGATTTGAAGATTCCATACTATCAAGCTAATCTTTTTCAGTTTTTGATCAATTTGCCATATTGACTTTGAATTTTATACATCTGATATGCCAATTTAAAACTCATAAAACCATAAAATTAGAATCAATTGTAGAAAAAAAACTGTCATAAAACAAGATTATTTATTTGAATTTTCAAGAGACTTAAGATGTTGTGTTACATCACATATATATATATATATATACACTTAAAGAGAAAGGTTCAAACAAGAACAAAATCAATTTGCAAGAACAAAGAGACAATTCTGGATCACATATGATGTGGGTCCCACATAATAAAATATCATATATGATTCAATATATGATTCAGGTGGGTCCCACCACTAAATCATATATGATTTTTTATTATGTGGGACCCACATGGGCCCACATCAATGTGTGGCTCAAAATGGGTTCATTTGTTCTTGCAAATACCCTTGTTCTTGTATGAACCTCTCTCTATACTTAAATATACCTATCCATAATATCCCCTTATAATAAAGTATGGATAGAAAACTCTCTTGGATGAACCAAGTACTTAAATACTTAAAATGTAACAAACGCGGGGATTTGCCCGCGCTTCGCTGCGGGGAGTTTTTAATATTGTAAAGACCTGTTATTATGAATAATATTTTAGAGGAAGTTACCTATTAAGAGCCCGGGCTTCGCGCCAGGTTATAAACTGTGATAGATTTGATCATAAGTAGTAACATGAATTTTATGTTAATATTTTATAGAAAGTTACCTATTAAGAGCCCGGACTTCACGCCGTGTTATAAACTGTGGTAGATTTGATTGTAAGTAGTGACATAAATTTATATGAAACATAAAGTTTGTACAAATGTTGTTATACGAAATGTTTAATAAAATATTTAAAACATCCAAAAAAAAATAATTTTATGAGATTTTAATAATACTAACAATAACCAGGAAGGGAAAAGACTGTTCATGTACAGCAGGTACCGATACTTTAACATATTTCAACCAATATACGATATATGACTAAAACGCAAAATGAAATATAGAAAACTAAAAGGTATAAAATGAATAAATATTATAAGTTTAAGGGGTAAAATGTAATTTCTCCGAATGTCGGTAGCTATTGTTCATGAACAGTGTTTTGGCTTCATATAATCGTACTATATATATAGTATATAATAAAATAAGTACATAAAAAAATATTCAATATTAGGCTCATTTCGATCGCATCACCGATACGATTATAATAGCGTAATTTGTTAAAATTAAAACGTATTTTTATAACATATTTTAGCCAATATAAGATATATGACTAAAACGTAAAATGAAATATTAAAAGTAAAAGATATAAAGTGAATAAATATTATAAGTTTAAGAGGCTAATATGTGAATTTGAAAATGGGTATAGGATTATATGTTTTTTTATAATCGTAAATATATAAGTATATATAATAAAATAATTATATCAAAAAAATATTCAATATTAGGCTCATTTCGTTCGTGTCGACGATACGATTATATTTGTTAAAATTTAAAACGTATTTTTTTAACATATTTTAGATAATATACGATATATGATTAAAACGTAAAATGAAATATTAAAAGCTAAAAGATATAAAATATATAACTACTATAAGGTGAGGGGGCTAGAATGTAAAATTATAATTATAAGTTGGGTTTGGGGCGGTCGCACCAGCGGGTCGGAGCCGGTGCGCCTGCCTTTTGTATAAGTATTATAATTTGGTATCAAAATTAATTAATGTTTTGAAATATATATGTTAGGCTTGGGGTAGCGCCTTCGGGCTTACCACAGACATGTGATGCGGACTCCACGGCATTGCCTAGGCTGTTTACGCCCCTAGGCAGACTTCACAGTGGGATTCTGGCACGGGTTCCCATACCCACTCAACGCGATTATTCTTATTTTCTTTTGAGTAATGATACTCCTATTTCAAGCTTATTGTGAGTTTGTAGGTAAAGTTCATGTGGCAGTTTGCGCTTTATAGACTTATAGGTTATACTACTTAGGGTCTTGTCTCCCTAACTCGAGCAAAGTATCTTGTCTCCCTAACACTGCTCTCGAGTCTAAAAAATAAGAAAGAATAAAGGGAGGAAAGGAAAGGAAAGGGAAGTGGAGGGTTATCCCTCCACATCATCCCATTTTTGGGCGGAAATGGAAGGATAAGAAAAAAGGAGAGAGTTATATCTCCAAATCCTTTCCTTTCCCTTCTTTTTTAAAAACTCGAGAACATACAAATCTCTTCAAATTCTTTTCTTCCTTTCTCTAAAAACTCGAGAATACACTCTTAGTTTTCTTAAAAATCTTTTCCTTTCCTTTTAAAAAAAAAAAAACTCGAGAAAATGGCGAAAAGGTCCTAGCTACAAAATCATGATATCTAGTTGAAGAGGTACTAACAAAAACAAAAGCATTAACTATCTTATCTTGGCACCAATTTTCCATGACAATGATTACGTTAGTTAAACCATTAAATGCATTTTATTATAGCATCTCCATAGATTTTATAAAGGGGAATTATAAACAGAGAGAAATGGATGTTTTATGTAAGTGTGGAAATGGAACCCAGCAGTGGTGGATCCAGAATTTTTCTTTAGTGGGTGCACCTTTAAGATGGATTAAAAGTTCGTAAAATCCTCTGGTATATTTTTAGCCTAATTCCATCATTTTGAGAGAATTTTAAAGTTTTTTTTTGGTTGAAATAAAAGGATTTTAAAGTTTTTTCTTTGCGATTTCAAAGGATTTTCGGGGTTTTTGGTTGATTCTGAGAGTTTTTGCTTGATTTCAAGATAATATTTTTGGTTAATGGAGTCCCATACGAAAAATCAATGGGGGGATTACCATAAAATTAAAAAATAATATTATTTTTACCCTTAAAAATTGGATTTGTAAGTTTTTGAGTGGGGTCCTTTCCCCCCACTCCCAAAGGCATAGATCCGCCCCTGGAACCCAGTATAAAAGAGTCTACATGTATGTGAGAGGACTAAAAGTCAAAGTGGGTCCATTTAGCAACACCCAAATAGAAATTAGAAGGGACGGGATAATAACATGCCTTGCTAATTTAATGCCCCAGGAAAATATATGGAGTAGAGAGAGTTTGTTTTTTTGAGTAAACACCGATTTTCGTCCTTGTAGTTAGATGTTTATAACAATTTTGGTTCTTATAGTTTAAAAACTGTTTTTTTTTCATTCTTGTAGTTTGTATTTCTTTCGCTTTTCATCCTTCATCCTAATAGAGTTTAAAAAGTTCATTAAATTAAGGGTGATATCGTGTTTTTACTTCTTTTTAGTATTTAATTACATTATGTATTATTGACTAAAATAAGAACCAAGCCTAGCCTAGCACACAAACCCCCCACCCTACCCCCCAAACCCATTTCTTCTCAGGGCTAGGTCTGCCCAAGGACGTTACGTGCAACAGGCTAGGGCAACAAATTTTAAGGCGGCATCAAAAGCCCATTTGTTACATAAGTTAAATATTTCTAAATGCAAGCCCATTCCAAGTTAGATAAAGCAACATAGCAAATCAATTTTTCTTAGACAGACTCTCAATTGGAAACGATTAGCGATTCCAAATCAAATTTCATTTCCATTTACCAAAACAGTTTTCCATTTCAATTTACAAAATCAATTATCGATTGCCCATTTACCAAATCCATAATCACGATTTGGGAAGTTGCACATATTTACCGACACTTGGACATATACAGTCACTTAAGAAGTTGTTTGTGTCAAGCATGAATGAGGTGAAGACTTTGGGTATCGAATTACTTACAGCTAATGATTCTTCCCATGGTATTGCATTTCCATTACTTGGAGTTTTGGAGTTTAAAGATATGGAGAGCTGGGAGAAATGGTCAACTAGTGGTAGTGACAACATCGTATCTTTTCCTCGTCTCCCTGATATATGTATATTGAATTGTCCGAAACTTGTTGATGTCTCGGTGGTATTAATACCGTCACTGGGTAATTACCCAACCTCACTTGTCGAACTACACTTACATGGAAAAAATTCAGGAGTGGTTTCGTTTGCAGACGCAAAAGATCATGCAAATTCTTCATCATCATCATCATCTCCTTTTATTCTTCCATCTGCTCTATTATCTCTATGCCTCAAGGGTTTTGGAGAGATGGAATCACTTTCAAAGGGCCTTCAACACCTTATTTGTCTTGAGCAACTTGCAATTGAGTATTGTGACAAAGTTAAAGATTTGCCTGAGAAACTACTTCCTTCACAATCGTTTCATATCGAAAATTGGTCCTAATTGGTTCAGTGTTTAATTAAGGTTGTTTCGATACTAGTGTTTTTGCAAACAAATGAGTTCACTTTGGACTATGGAATCCACACTCATTTAGTTCTTCCCTTGATCTTCCCATCAGATATGTATGTAGTCGTTCAAGTGCAGGGGCAGATTTTTGTGATTATTTCAAGCAACCGGTACTTCAAGACTTGAAGCTTGTTGGAATTAATCTTGCTATGATGAACAAATCACATGTAAAATATGAATACACTTGCTATTTTATTGATACTTGAAATAATTTGTCCATACAATTTTACAATACATTGACCCAATTTATAAACAACGAAGAGGTGCCTTTGAACCATTGTGACTGTTCGAATAGTTGTGTTGATTCGAACCATTGTGATGGTTTGGAAGGAGGTAGTTATTCATGAACCACCACACCCTTTCAATTTGAACCATCGCATCCTTTCATTTGAATCATCACACCTCTTCACTAATAACTAACTACATAATCTATACTACTTACATTCTAATACTTAAACTAATTTAGTTTAAATATCCAATACTCCCCCTTAAACTAAACATAGTTTAAGTGAGGTCTTCAACTTGCTTTTGTCTTGCACTTCACAGCAACGTTGGTCCTTCGTCATCATTAATGAGATAGGACTCTTCTTGCTTGTCTTTCTTGTGTTTCCATTTCGAGCATTCCCTCGCAAAGTGACCAAAGTCGCCACATTCATAACATCTAAAAGTGATCTTGTCTTTAGTTCCTTGAATCGTACTTCTTCCACGTGCATTTGGACTATTCTTCCATTTCCTGTTTTCCTTGGCTTCGTTGTTGAAATTTTTACCTCGCCCTTTACCACGGCTTTGGTTGATTGAACTTGCCATCAGAAGTTTGTCTTGATCATTTGCCTCTTCAGTGTCTTGACTTTTGATTCGTTCTTCAAAGGCTGTTAATCTTCCAACGGCTTCTTCAAATGACATTATGTCTAAATCTTGATATTGTTCAATAGTTGCCACGATCGGTAAAAACTTCTTTGGAACCGAATTGAGTAGTTTTCTCACAATTATCTTGCTTTCGAGTATAGTTCCAAGATTTCTAAATATTGCCCTTATGTTGCTCAATTTGCTTGCAAAACTACTAATGGTTTCACTTTCTTTCATCTTTAAAGACTCTAGTTCACTCCTCAAAGTTTGCGAGCGTGCTTTTTGAACTAAGTCTACTCCAATGAAACGAACTTTGATTGAGTCCCAAACTTCCTTTGTAGTTGAGCATTGTGCTACCTCATTAGGACATCTTCGGGCAATGTTTGAAAGATCATTGCCTTTGATGTATATGCTTTCTTCTCATCCACCGCATCTTTAACATCAATTGTTTCCCACAGACCATGGGCCTTCAATATTGTTTCCATCAACAATGCCCACGTAGTGTAGGTTGTTTCAGTCAATTTTGGACATTGTAGTAAAACATTTCCTTGCTCTCAAACTGATGTACTGCTTAATGCGTCATCAGTTTGTTATCGTGTTTTCCTGCATGCTTACTTGCTTTTAACTTGCTTACTTCTTACAAATCAGAACCAAGATGATTTCTGGTTTTCTTGCTCTTGAGTTTAATCGAAAGATCAAAACTCTTCCTTACTACTGGCCAACTTGCTAACCAGGTTTTCTTGCTAAACTTGCTCAATATTGACCAACTTGCTAATCAATATTGTTTTTCCAGACCCACTTGCTAATCAAGTTCTTGCTTGCTTTGATCAAATAATTGATCCTTTCTTGCTGATATTAAACCCAATGATTCTAACTTTTTACTCGTTTGAATCAAGGGTTCTACTTGCTATTTGAATCTTAAGGTACGAAACTTGCTATGAACCTAAGGATTCAGTTTTGACTTGCTATGAATCACTAGGATTTGGTTTAACTTGCTATGAACCACAAAGGGTTCGGATTGCCTTGCTATGAACCAAAAATGGTTCGGTTTGTAACTTGCTATAACATATGGCTAAATAAACCACACAAGTTATATTCTCTTGCTATTTCCAATCAATCGGGAATTATAAAATAACTAATTCTTAAATAAGATTTCTTTATCAAAAATAACTTCAATTCAAGATTTCCTTATTTTTCCTTTTTATTTTATTTCAATATATTTGAACAATATTTTGGTAACATACTAATTAAACCAATAAAGATAAACTCTATTAATTGGATTAATAGTGGTATTTACCAAAATATAAGGGTTCTTTTATAAAATAAACAAAAATAGGTTTTATTTTTTATGAGGGGAAATTGATAAAGGAAATCATATGGAGACAAGAACGCAAGAGGCGTCGATTTCTTTACAAAATCGGTGGCCTTTTTCTGATCTTTGTCAACAATCGCAACCTTCTTCTACTTTCTTCTTCGATAGATGGTTTTGATTCTCAATTTCGATCTGGTTTATTCCAATGATGCTTTCTGCGCTAATTCTTTCAATCGACGATCGACTTGTGACCGATTAGATTTTCCGGTTGTCTTCTCTGGTTATGTTTCTTCTCCACTTGGCGATTCTCAGGTTTCCTCCTTCTTTCTTTTTTACTTGATTGATTCCCGGAATCGTTCTTGCTCTGATACCAATTGTTGGAATTAATCTTGCTATGATGAACAAATCACACGTAAAATATGAATACACTTGCTATTTTATTGATACTTGCAATAATTTGTCCATACAATTTTACAATACATTGACCTATTTATAAACAACGAAGAGGTGCCTTCGAACCATTTTGACTGTTCGAATAGTTGTGTTGATTTGAACCATTGTGATGGTTTGGAAGGAGGTAGTTATTCATAAACCATCACACCCTTTCAATTTGAACCATCACATCCTTTCATTTGAATCATCACACCTCTTTTTGGAAGAGGTATCCCAGACCACATTGGGCCCAGACTAATCCTCGGCAATTTTGGGCCGAAGCCCGACTGCTAAAGCATGCAGCCCGGGGTCGATGCCCCCGTACCTCCAGAATGCGTCCCCCAGGGCTCGAACTCGGGTTCACCACTATGTAGTGCCCAAGCCTTACCACTAGGCTAACATTCCTTTGGTATCATAATAACTAACTACATAATCTATACTAATTACAATTCTAATACTTAAACTAATTTAGTTTAAGTATCCAATAAAGCTTTTATTCAACCCTTTGTTCTCTTATAACCTATTTTTGACTTTGGTTAGTTATCTGCAATGTGCAGAATTAATGGTGAAAAAAGGTGGCTGCTGGCATTTACCAAAAGAGGGGAAAAGCACTCATTCTAGTAAGTCACCTAGACTCCATCTTTAAATGTTGTGTCGAGTTCTATACATCAACTAGACCGATAAACCATATTTCTTCCATACATGTTAAAACCACCCTTCGTTCTCTCTTTAATTTGAAGAGGAAGGAATCTAATGGAATTTTACATATTCTAACATACGTAAAGCTAAGACGACCGGCGTCATTAATATGTATGTTTGATTGATGTGCATTACAATCGATGAAATGGCCCTTGTTTTTTAGTTTGAGTTATACAAGCAGCTTTTGTTGGTAATTGATAAGCTATATTTTTCACCTTCACTTTGAATCAAAAGAGCCCATTATTTTATTAAATTTCATCTTAAAAGGCTTTGATATGCTTTGTTTTATAAGTGCAAGCCCAAACAAAGAGAGAAGAAGAAAAAGCCCAACAAATTTGGACCTTATATGACACAAAAGGTAGCAGCCCACTTAGCTTACCTCCACTCTTGTTGCACGCACGAAGGCAGAAAGAGGAAATCGGCCAAATTCAAGAAGCGGGCAATTTCTCTTCAACAATTATATCTTAGGTTTTGGTAATTCCTTTTCTTTTTGTAGTTGTAACCCTAATTTTCCATTCCAACATTAGTTTAATTTGATTTTGGTGTTTCGTTACTTTGAGATTCCATTGTAATCATTTGGGACACACTTATTTGCTTGATTTCTATTTTCAATGTTGTTTCCATTTGTGTTTTCAATTAGTTGGAATGTCTTATGGAAAATTGTCATTCAAAGTCTTAGATACGTAATCGTTTGATAAAGTGACGATTGAACTCGTTGGTCTCGATAAGGTTTCCGAATTGAGTTCTTGAAATCTTGCGATCAAAGCATTAATTAAGCCGAGCTTATGGTTTTGAGTTGGTGTTTTTCTAGTCCGATAAAGCTAATTACACCTAGGGGTTTAAGAGCTTGTTTAAACTCTTATTTGTAATTAAGATTTCGATGTCCATCTAAGGAAAAATATAGGTCGTTAGAGCTTGTTAATGACTATAACCAATTTGGGTTTGTGCTTAATGTTTACGTTTTGGAATCGATGACAAGTACTGGCATCTTAATCGAAATTAAAACTAATGTTGGATTTTTTTTTTTAATTCATCGTTTTGTCTAATTTTATCTTATGCTTAGTTAGTTAAACAAATCCATAGCTTATATACCCTCATAGTCTTTGTGTTGAAAGGTAATTCATTCATGGTTTTTAACTACTGATATGATTGTATGGAACTCCTTAGTCAATTATTTGTCATATATATATGTGGCCAATTTGTATTTGCCATCTTTAGATACATAACAAAACAAAACGATGGAAAAAAATAGAGGAAAAAGGTAAACAAAAGATATCCCCACAATTTATATAATCAATTATTTTTAACAACAAGTGGAGCATAGTGATAAGATTATATTGAAATCAAAACCTATTTCTTCATATCACCCAATTTGTATCCATCCCTGCTTTACATTGAAATCAAAACCTCCACCAAATTAATAAACCTTTTGATCCAATGGTTGTTGCTGAAATCGTTCTTAGCGCATTCATCACTGTGCTCTTTGAGAAGCTGGCCTCTGCTGACTTGATCAAGCTGGCTCGATCAGCTGGAATACTTTCGGAGCTCGAGAAATGGAAGAGCGCCTTGTTTCTGATCCAAGCTGTGCTAGCTGATGCTGGACACAAGCATATAACAAAGATAGCGGTTCAAGAGTGGCTGAACAGGCTCCACCATCTGGCTTACGACATAGACGATCTACTCGATGATTTGGCCACCGAAGCTATGCGTCGCCAAATGAAGAAAGAATCTTATGCCAGCACCAGCACCAATAAGGTATTCAAGATCATCCCGAATTTAGCTAATTTTACTCCTGGTAACATTATGTATGGTCGCAAGATGAGTTCTAAACTAGACGAGATTACGGCCAGATTGCATCATCTGGTTGAGGAGAAAAACCTTTTGGGTTTGAATGATAATGTTGAATCTTCAAACAGAACATACAGAAGAACATACAGACGATCAGATGAAACTTCTTTGGTTGGTGAGGTCAAAATTGTGGGTCGGGAAGCAGATAAAGAGGCATTACTTTCGGAGTTGTTGGGTGATGCAACGTGTAATCAAGATGTCAGCATCGTGTCCATAGTTGGTATGGGAGGGATAGGCAAAACCACTCTTGCCCGGGATTTGTACAACGAAAAGAAAGTGAAGGATCACTTTGAACTCATGTCATGGGTTTGTGTTTCTGAAAAGTTTGATGTATTTGATATCAGCAAGGCCATTTTTATAGATGTGGGTGGAGATGAAAAAGAAATTAAAAGTCTAAATCAGCTTCATGAGGCCCTTCAAAAGAAACTCTCTCAAAAAAGGTTCTTAATTGTTCTGGACGATGTCTGGAACGAAAATTATAGAGAGTGGGAACTCCTCCAACGCCCTCTTCTGGTAGGGGCACCCGGAAGCAAGATTGTTGTGACGACCCGGAAGACTAAGGTTACATCGGTGATGGACTCTGTTCAAGCCTACCCTCTCGAGGTTTTGTCAAAGGAAGCAGCTCTATCTTTGTTTGCTCAACATGCCCTAGGTGAACAAAACTTTGACAATCATCCTACACTTAAGTTGCTAGGTGAAGGTATTGTAAGTAAGTCTGGTAGGTTGCCTTTGGCTTTGATGACGCTTGGGAGGGTGTTGAGATCAAAAACAAATGGGGAAGAATGGGCCGAGCTGTTGAACAATGAGATATGGAATTTACCGAATGATCAAAGTGACATTCTTCCGGCTCTAAGATTAAGCTACTATGATCTTCCATCGCATTTGAAGCAACTGTTTGCGTATTGTTGCTTATTTCCAAAGGACCACATATTTGAAAAGGAAAAACTGGTCTTGTTATGGATGGCAGAAGGGTTTTTGCACAAGTCAAATCCCAACAAGTCGATGGAGAGTTTTGGTCGAGAGTATTTTGACGAGCTAGAGTCAAGGTCGTTTTTTCAGCAATGTGAATCAGGATATACAATGCATGACCTCATACATGACTTGGCCATGAGCGTTGGAGGAGAGTTTTTCTTTACATCAGGTGATAAAATGGGGAACGAAGCATTAGAGAAGGTCCACCACTTATCATTTATTCGTAAAAGATTTGCGGTATATAAAGATTTCAAGGCGTTACAAAGAGCTAGACGACTGCGAACTCTTTTGTCGGTATCAACGTCACCTAGGGAACAAGATTTTATGTTTGGATGGAGAGAGTTCTTCTTATCGAACAAGGTTCTTTCAGAATTACTTCCCGAATTGCAGTTTCTAAGGGTGCTAAGTTTGACTGATTATGCAATTGAAGAGGTACCACAATCAATCGGTTGTTTCAAGCATATGAGGTACCTAAATTTTTCCCGAACTAACATCACATGTTTACCGGATCAAATCACTGGCCTTTATAATCTACAAAGCTTGTTGGTGAGTGGTTGTCATAGGTTATCTAGCTTGCCAAACAGTTTTGCAAAGTTATTAAACCTACGGCATCTTGACATCAGTGATACTCCAAAGTTGAACAAGTTGCCCTTAGGGATTGGTGGATTGAAGAGTCTACGAACTCTATCAAAGGTCATTATTGCAGGAGCCAACGGGTTCAAAATATCGGAGCTCAAGGGCCTTTTGCATCTTCAGGGTCAACTTCTCATTGAGGGGCTGGAGAAAGTTGTAAATCCAATACAAGCAAAGGATGCCAACTTACAGCAAAGGAAGGATCTTGAGGATTTGGAATTGAAATGGAGTGATGTCTTTGAAGATTCCCGTGATAAGAAGATTGAATATGAGGTACTTGAAGGGCTAAGGCCACATCATAACTTGATAAACCTAAATATTTCATTCTATGGGGGAATTGGATTTCCTAGTTGGGTCGGGGAATCCTCATTTGCTAAGTTAACGGAGCTTACATTACGTGGTTGTATAAGCTGCACACCTTTACCGACACTTGGACATCTACAATCACTTAAGAAGTTGTTTGTGTCAAGCATGAATGAGGTGAAGACTTTGGGTATTGATTTACTTACAGCTTCTAATTCCTTCCATGATATTGCATTTCCGTCACTTGAAGTTTTGAAATTTGAAGATATGCAGAGTTGGGAGAAATGGTCAACTAGCGATGGTGACAACAATGGTACCATCGGATCTTTTCCTTGTCTCCGTGAGATTTCTATAGCGAATTGTCCAAAACTTGTTCATGTCTCGATGGTACTAATACCGTCATTATGGATTCTACATGTTAAAGGATGTTCTGAAGAGGTTGTAAGGAGCATGGTTTGTGTGTCTTCATCAATTAAGGAATTCAGATTGGAGAGTATTAGAGGACTTGGACAACTATGTGGAGAAGTTTTAAAACATCTCGGGGAAGTTGAGGATCTGTTTATCGCATACTGTGATGAATTCAGATGCTTGTGGGAAATAGAATCGGAGTTTCTTGTGAGCTTAAGGAAGTTGGAGGTACGTGATTGCAAAGAATTGGTATCATTGGGAGAGAAAGTAGAAGTTGATTCGCAAAATAACATGGAGCTTGTTAGAGAAGTGATGATATATGATTGTGAGTCAATGGGGAGTTACAGGTGTCCAAGTAATGTTGAGATGTTGACGATGGAGAAATGTCCGTCAATAACATCCTTGACCTTCCAATCCAGTACTCTGAAGTTTCTTAGCATTAGATCTTGTAAAAACCTGGAGGAGAGTTGGCTTCTTAACAACATCTTATCATCACTTCAATCTCTTACAATTATGTACTACAGTAATCTGAGGTCGTTTCCTGAAGGATGCTTTGTTCATCTCACCAATTTGACAATTTTGGGTTGTGATAACATAGAATCCATTCCAGAGAAAGGGTTTAGTTCTCTTCCCTTAAGTAGTGTTATAATCTATGATTGTAAGAATTTGAAGTCATTTCCTCATGAGCAATTGCAAAGTCTTACATCTTTGGAAGAGCTGACGATACAAAATTGTCCAAACATGGACGACTCCTTTCCTAGTGGGTTGTGGCCGCCTAATTTAAGAAGCCTATCAATAGGACGCTTAAAGAAGCCGATGTCAGAGTGGGGGTTGCTACAAAATTACCCAACCTCACTTGTTGAACTAAACTTAGATGGCGAAGATTCAGGGGTGGTTTCATTTGCAGAGGCAAAAGAAGAAGAAGATGGGACTTCATCATCAGCTTTTATTCTTCCACCATCTCTATTATCTCTAAAACTCTCTGATTTTGAAAATGTGGAATCAGTTTCAGAGGGCCTTCAACACCTCACTCGTCTTGAACAACTTTCAATTGAGTTCTGTGACAAGGTTAGAGATCTGCCAGAGACACGACTTCCTTCACTTTCATCTTTGAGTGTCAGGTATTGCTTCAAATTGGAGAAAAAGTGTGGTCGTGGAAAAGGCAAGTATTGGCCCATCATTTCCCAAATCCCTCACCTTCGTTTAGATGGTGATGATGATAGGTACTTCCGTACTTCCCTCTTAATTATCTTTTAGTAATCATATATTTTATTAAATCATTAACAACACTCATTGACTCCATTTTACGTTGTCCACTTAAAGAAGGAAAAAATCCATTCCATTCCAGGAACATAGTATTGCTTCTGAAATGGGATAAATGTTGTTTCTTTAGTATTGCTTTGGCAACTGGCTGTATCCTTATTATTGATTAAAAAGGAGAGAATGTAAGCATGAAGATGACCCCAAAGTTACTCCATTGGATAATAAATTAATAAACCAAAATAATCAAACCTTTCCATGCCAAGCAACATGGTACTTGAATAAAGTTTGAAGCGTATTTAATGTTTGATTTCATATTTGGTATATATCTTAATAATATAATAAATTTTTATTTGAACAGCTGATAACTCATATGTACACGTCATGGCACGAAGTCGACGAGATATCTGAGATCCATACAGGCACCTGACTAATTCTCAACGATCATGGACCGACCCGAAAGCCGACCCATGGTCAGGGTATCGCCACATGTTTACCCCATGAATCGAACCCAAGTAGAGAGGGATGTCATCCACTGTCCATTATTTCAAGAGGTTACCGACCACTAGTCTACTAATGCTTTATTATTAATAATGTAATTTGGTTGATTAATTAAATGTAAAGTATTTTTGCGAATATGTCTTTGAATGGTATTCCAATTTATTTTGCTTTCAAACACGGTCTTTTAGATAATTGAAATTTGCCAGATTCTGCATTTTTTGTGGGATGGAATTGTGTACTGTAAAGTTTTCCATATTGTTTACTATAGTTATCAATTTGTTCTCCACAACTATTTCAGTTAAAATGTCCCATTTGACTCTTATAAGTCAAACATTGGGTCGTCTTTTGAAGAAGGTGCCAAGGTATTATAAAATCAGAGCACATAAAAATAAGATGCGAGACATGTTACCTTTCTGTTCAAGCTTAACCGTCTTCCCTTTACCAAGAATCTCCTGTAAAGTGCTTTTCAGTTCTTTCTCCTCTTCAGCAGGGAGTGGCTAATGAAAAATAAAGATATCAATAGCATTATTAGTGAAAAGAGTTGGATCAGCAATATAAGGAGCAAGTATAAACACAAAAATCAAGTACATTTTCAAAGCAATAAACAGGAAAACAGAAACAAAAAACTACAGAAAACAAGCAGATTATAGAGAAAGATGACCATGGCAAGAGTAAACCATAAAGTAGTGATTGCTCTTTTTGTATTTCTTGATTCCTTTCATTTGAAAGAATAAATGGACGATCACTGAAACTCGTGCACTTTATAAACCCTTTGAGATCAAAAAACTTTAATTTTGAATAGTCTTCAAGAGATGGTAATCAACAAGAATGATAGTAGTTTTCTTTCACATGCATACAAGTGATGGATGTATCTTAAAAGAATATGTATATATATACATAAATATAGGTATCAAACATAAGAGACAGACCAAAGAAAAGATGTTAACTTGTTCAAAAACATGGATCTTAGAAAATTATGCAATGGTTGTGCCTGTACTCTTGACAACCAAGCTTTAACTTAAAATGAGGACTCAATGCCAGCATTAAAAAGAACCGCTAAAGTGCCAGCAGATACTAGAGTGAAGGCTATCACTGAGAAAAGGTAGGAGATTTCTCAGTAGCGGCAACAAGATCAAGAAGCTCCGATTCAACCTTGTCCAATGTTTTGGCTTTTGCTGCTGCAATGTATAAAGCAGACGCATAGTTTCCAGAACCACCAAACATATATAGCTACAGGAACCTGAGTGGTAAAGTTGTTATTGTAAAGAAAGGAAACATGGGTTCGATATATTAAAACAAGAAACTTCCACAATTCGTATGACGGGATTTAGCAAGTATTGTTCATTTAGCAATTCTCTGTAACTCTGTTAAGTTAATGAAAAGCGAAGAATCCAAGCATGAATGTGTCTACTTCAGAAGCTTAAAGTTTTTACATGCAAACCTATAAACTCGCAGACTTCTTGAATCTTGATTATAAACTAACCACTTTCTGGACAACGGGTGTTCCTATAGATTTCGTCTTACATTGGTCCATGACCTTTATTGATGACACTACATCCCCCTCCTTTCTTCTGCCAATATAGTAATGCATTATATAATTGCTGAACCTTCAATCTATTACCTTAATCTTTGGTTCCTTTGGTGCAGAAGCAGAGGCAAAGTTCCTTGATTGCTGCAAAATAAATTGATCCCTGAATTAGCAAACGTACAATCGACAATGCAATTCACATTTCGATTATAGCAATGGCACTGTACAAGATGTGGTGCATTAATCTGCAATCCTGATTAATCTGAATGAAACCATAGAGAGCTTGTGACATCCATTAATCTGCAATCCTGATTCAATCTAAGGCTAGTCGCACCGCACCCGGGGCTTGGCAGCGGCTTGCTGCGGGTAAAGCCGCCGGGTTCAGCGGCTTGGGTGCATGATTGATTGAAGCCGGCGGGTTGGAGGCACCGCGGCTTCACAAAGCCGTTGCCAACGGCCTTCTCAACGGCTACAATTTTTTATTTTTCAAACACAAACCAACCTCCTATATATACACAACTATATTCACACTTCATATACACAACTATATTCACACTTCTACATTCACTTTTCATATACACAAATATATATACACAACCATGAATCCAAACATGTCGGGACGTGGTTCACGAGAAAGAGCATCGAGAGGTGGCGGTGGATCGAGAGGTGCCGGTCCTTCGAGAGGTGCCGGTGGATCGAGAGGTGCCGGTCCGTCGGGAGGTGCCGGTGGGTCGGGAGGTGCCGGTGGGTCGGGATTCGTCGATTACGCGAACCACGAACCATACATACCGCAATTTGACGCTCAACAACAACCGCCGTATATACCGCAAAACCCCGAACAAAACGCCGGTTACGGAACCGGTTACGGAACAGGTTACGGAACCGGTTACGGAACCGGTTTTGCGCCAAATTTCTATCCTCCCCATTTTCCTTACCCTCCAAATTTCTATCCCACCCAAATTTCTAATACGGCCTTTCCCACCCACATCGGGCCATCCGGTGTCAATACGGATTACAACCGCGGGAAAACGGTTTACCCCGATGTCGTACCCCGTGAAACGGCCTCGGGTTCCGATTCAAGCGAAACACATTCGTATGTTCCGGAGACCCAACGGTTGCCAACCGAAGGTTCCGCTTCACCCGAGGCCGAAGAAAATCTTTTCCCCGAAAAACCGAAACAAACCTTCCCCACCCGCGCACCGGCAAAAAAATGGACACGCGAGGAAGAAGTAGCGTTATGCCAGTCGTGGATTAACGAGTCCGAGAACCCCGCATCCGGTAACGCGCAAACATCTTGTATATTATTGTTTCGTTAATTTGTTAAGTTATTAATTAATTGTTTCGTTTATTTTTTCGATAATTTATTAATTAATTGTTTCGTTAATTATTTTGTAGTGAAATTTTGGAGCTCAATCGAGCGGTCGTTTTACGCCCGACTTGAGACCACCCCGTACAGAACCCACCACCAACTGACTGCAAAATGGAGGGCGATGAACAAAAAAATAACGGCCTTCAACGGAATATACAACCAAATAATGAACAATAGGCCTAGCGGACAAAACGACGTCACCCTTCTACAAATGGTTCGTTCCCAATACCAAATGACGGAGGGCGGTGTTTTCCCCTTCGAAGAGTGTTGGGAGATAGTCCGTCACAGCCCTAAATGGGCTGCAGTTCCGTTAATGTCCGGTGGGTCTTCGTCTCGCTCAACAAAACGTACTCGCACGTCCGGGTCTTCCGACGGTCACTTTGGTCAAGAGTCCGACGAGGTCGAGGTTCCGCCACCTAAACGACCCGTAGGTCGGGGCAAGGCGAAAAAAGCCCTTAGAGGGGGCCAATCTTCCACCCCCACGACCGACCTGTATGAATCGTGGGACCGCAATTTGGCGGAAAAAAATGGACTACAAGATGCAAAAACTTGAACTCGATAGGAAAATTGCGGAGCTCGAAGAAAAAAACTCCAACTCCAACTAGATGCTGCATTCGAGGAAGCCTGGGTGTTCTGCAAAACCCCGCATGACCACCTTGAGGGTTTGGAGTTGCAAGCGGTGTTGCAAAAAAAGGCTATACTAAAAGCGAGACACGGCTTCGACTTTTAGTTTATTTATTTTCGATGTTTTTTAGTTTATTTTTTTCGTAATTTTTTTAGTTTATTTTAGTTTAGTTAATTATGTAATTTTTATTAATATTAGAATTTTCAAATTATTTTTAACAATATTATTTATTTAATTATGTTATTTAATTAAATAAAATAAATGAAATAAATAAAATAAATTGAAAAGTGAGTGGGTTGGGAGGGTTGGGTGTGTGTTGTAGAGGGTTATGGGAGGGTAAAGAGAGGGTTGACCAAAAGCTGATGTGGAAGCTGATGTGGCAGTCAAAAAGTGAGTGGGTTGAGAGGGTTGGAGAGTATGGGTGTGTGTAGCCTAACCCTAGAATAAGTTTGTAAATTACTGCAAGTAGTAGTTGTTGGATTGTGTGTATTATATAATACCATACAAATCATACAATATATTATAGCGGAAGCGAAAAACACACGCATCTTCCAGAGATCAAGTTACAATCAGAATACAAGTAACCATTAAATTAAATACGGGAGGGATTAGAAAGACCTTTTAAAGATTGTGAAGGATCCAAAACGAGATCTCCTTCTTTCTCCTTTTGCGATCACCAAAAGAAACACCTTCTTTTGTTGTTTTGTTTTATATTCACAAAATAAAACTTGTAGTGGTAAATCAAAAACCAAAAGAAAAAAAAATTACTTTTCCTTTGTTTCTTCTTTGCTGCCGTGAAACACCAAAAGAAAAAGGAGAAGAAAAATTGTTGGTTATATCCAAAACCAAGATAGGAGACTTACATAAAATAATTTTAGGGTTTTTTTAACTTCTTCTTCAAGTTAGGAGATTAAGCTCCCATCTAAATAAAATCAAATGAGTTTGATAATTATCTCTAATAGTTATTCAAACTATTAGATTTTATCTAATAATAAGTATGGACTAATTACTAGTTAGTCCTTCTAGTAATTCCATATTAATTACTTGTTAACCCCTCTAAAATTATTTCTCGTTTTTACGTGACCGAACTTTGTGTGCGACCCAATAGGCTCATATATTTAGATAGTTACTATTTTATTGTGTTAATGGGCATATCTCCAACACACTCCCACTTGCACATGTCACAATAATTGAATAGTAATACAGAGAATGGTCAGTATTTAGTAATACTCCATCATCCCTATTTAAACAGTAAGTCATCCAAGACTCAGTTTTGCGTTGAGCAGTCCTATAGGTAAGTGAACAAATATCCCTTTGTTACAGATATCCGTATGAACGTCAGACATGGAACATGGTCAATCTGCAAATCGTTCACTATTATGTTTCTCGATAAAGATTTGTGGTGACCTAAAGACAGACTACAAGATTGATCCAACATCAATCTAGTCTGAGTATGCATACATTCAACGTCAACACCAAATCATCGAGGGGCCCATGGATATCGCTTTTATCACAAGATAAAAGAAACAAATAGTATTGACTACATAGATCTCTTACCTACTAATCACATTATGCCCAATGGTTCCCTTTATAGTCGCTTGTTACGGACAACGTTGGAGAAACATCAAAGCATAACAGACTTTGTGTCAAAAAAATCTCATGTATCTTTACTTAAGGATACTAGATATTACCATCTTAGAATTGCTTGTGACATGATCCATGAAGCAATCTCTAAGTGTGGGTCGTTCCAATACTTGATCTCTATCAAGTACATGTGAGTGTATAGTTGCATCTCTATGCTATACCCATCTCTATGGATAATCAACTAACACTCCACATCAGTCTTAATTCACTACTCCTTTCCAATGGAGAACGACTGACTGTGGAAAATTTTGAACTAATTGTTCAAGGAAGTTAATAAACATGCAAAAACAGAACATTAATAATATGTTGGGTTTTTGGTGGACCTCGGACCAAACTGGTTCGAGTCACGGTTCGAAAAACAAACTGTTAATTCGAACATCAAACCAAACTGGTTTGATCAGCGGAAGCATAATTGTGTAAAAACCCGAAAGCACATGATCTTTTATTGTTTATCTAAACAATCATATAATCCGGGGTTTAGAAAGCTTACCTGAATTGCTTGAGCTTGATCCACCCGTGATGAACCTTACGAACGGATCTTCTAGCCGATCAACAACTCCGAACTCTCGAACGAAAACACGAACTTCCTCCGGTTCGTGGTTGAAGTCGACGCAGAGGGAGAGAGAGAGAGAGCTTCTAGGTTTCTATGGTTGGGAGTGAATGATGAGTTATCAATTCAATGAATGAATGAATGAAAAAGGTTTTGCCTTAACCGAATATTTATACTGATACAAACAGTATCTGTATCATATTCTGTTTCCTTTCTCCAGTAATTATCCATAAATAATTCTTTCTTTTCCACTAAGAAAGATTATTTCCATATATAATTATCCATATATAATTCTTTCTTCTTCACTAAGAAAGATTTATTCCATATATACAACTAATATATTAGACAGGATAATTACCATATATAACAAATATTAATTAAAACCAGTTATATATTTATTTAACTAATAAATATATAATCCCTGTTTAATTAATAATAGAAACCTTTAACTTTGGAGTTTCTTACAGAAAACACCCAATAGATTTATAATTGACTATTATAAATCTTTTCTCTCTATACTGGAGTTATCTTACTTGTTCGTTTTACAGGCCTCACAAGTGTGACCCTCAAGTGTCTTATAACATTGGATGTGTAGTCTGGTTTGTCAACTTCTGCACATAATTACTAACATAATACACCGAATGATAGTAACTGCTCCAAGCATATATTAAGATCTCAATCATAATATCGATACATCATAAAGCAAGTGTATAAGTTCTGAAATTTCAAATCAACTAAAATGAATACAGTTAAGCCACCGTTGTTGAATCTGATACGGTGCTTTTCTTAGAGCTTCTCCTAGAAACTGCTCCATCGTTCAACAAAAACACGAATCCCGACTACGAACAAGAATCATCCCTATCGGTTTGGAAACTAGCATCAGTGTAACCCTTTACACTGAGTTCTTCCGCACCTCCATAAACCAAGAACATTTCTTTAGTTCGTCTCAAATACTTGAGGATGTTCTTTACCGCTGTCCAGTGGTCATTGCCAGGATTGGCCTGATACCGACTCGTCATGCTCAAAGCACACGACACATCAGGCCTAGTACATATCATGGCATACATGATCGATCCTATAGCCGAGGCATAAGGAATCCGACTCATCCTTTCTAGCTCTGAACTAGAACTAGGACACCGAGCCTTGCTCAGCGCCAAACCATGCTGCATAGGAATGAACCCCTTCTTTGGAGTCCTGCATGTTGAATTTCTTCAACACTTTGTCTATGTAGGTACTTTGGCTTAGACCAATAAGACGCCTAGATCTATCTCTATAGATCTTGATGCCTAATATGTATGCTGCATCTCCCATGTCCTTCATAGAAAAACATTTCCCTAGCCAAGTTTTTACACTTTGCAAAGTAGGGATATCATTTCCCATGAGAAGTATGTCATCTACATACAACACAAGGAAGACTACAATGCTCCCACTAGTTCTGACATATACACATGGTTCATCTTCACTTCTAAAAAAAACAAACTCTTTGATTTTCTCATCGAAGCAGATGTTCCAGCTGTGAGAAGCTTGCTTAAGTCCATAAATAGCGGTTTTTACATCCATCTGCCATATTTCATAGTCATGAAATGCTGCTATGGCAATGAGTATCCTAATAGATTTCAACATAGCCACTGGTGAGAAGGTTTCATCATAGTCTACACCATGAGTTTGCGTGTAGCCCTTCGCCACCAATCTGGCTTTGTACGTGTCTACTTTGCCATCCATGTCGGCCTTCTTCTTGAAGACCCATTTATGACCCACTATCTTTAGACTGGGTATATGATCAACCAAGTCCCATACTTGATTATCATACATGGATTGCATCTCGCTTTCCATAGCCTCCTTACATTTAGCGGCCTTAAGGCCCGCCATGGCTTCCTGATAACTGATAGGCTCATCAAGATCTACCTGTGTATCATCACCATCAGATATAAGTAAATTATATCTTTCTGGTGCATGACGCACTCTATCAGACCTACGAACAGGTGGTGGATGGATGTCAGATTCCTCAGTAACTCTTTGCTGAGGCTCAACAACTGTAGGTTCTACAACCTGTTGTTGAAAACTAGTGCCAACGTCAGTTTCCATGCTGGTTGACTCTTGAATTTCTTCAAGATCAATTTGGTTCCCACTAGTCTATTTGGATATCAGTTCCCTTTCAAGAAACCATTCCCTTCGAGCAACAAACACTTTGTTCTCCGAAGGTTTATAGCATAAATATCCAAAAGAATTAGTTGGGTATCCAACAAAATAACACCTCTCTGATCTGGGTTCTAGTTTTTTTTGAGCTTCACAGCGTACGTAAGCCTCACAACCCCAGACTTTTAAATATGCAAGTGAGGGAACTTCCCCGCTCCATATTTCAGAAGGTGTTTTAGAAACCTTTTTCGTTGGTACAAGATTTAGGACCCTTGCAGCAGTTTCTAAGGCATAACCCCAGAAACTGATTGGAAGCACAGTTCGACTCATCATGGACCGAACCATATCAAGCAATGTTCGGTTTCTCCTCTCAGCTACACCATTATGTTGTGGTGTCCTGGGAGGAGTAAGTTGTGCGATTATACCACAACTCCTTAGATGATCTTGGAACTCTTGACTAAGATACTCACCACCCCTATCGGATCTGAGAGTCTTAATCTTCCTATTTAGTTGATTCTCTACCTCGTTTTGGAACGTCCTGAACACCTCGATGGTTTCAGACTTATGTTTAATCAGATAAACATATCCATATCTACTGAAGTCATCAGTAAAAGTCACGAAGTATCTCTCGCCGTGTCTAGTGGCTGATCTGAACGGCCCACATACATCAGTATGTACTATGTCCAACAGATCCTTGCCTCGCTCACAAGTTCCTGTAAACGGTGCCTTCGTCATCTTTCCCAAAAGACAAGATTCACATTCATCATTCGATGTATGGTCGAATGATTCCAAAATCCCATCCGATTGGAGTTTGGTGATGCGTTTCTTGCTAATGTGACCAAGACGACAGTGCCACAGATACGACTTATCTAAACCATTTTTAGATTGAGTCGATTCAACATTATAAATTGAACTTCGATTGTCTCTAACAGTTATACTTGTTTCATAAATTCCATGACATGGGTTAGCTTTAAAATATAGCACATTATTCTTATAAACAAGAATTGATCCATTATCAAACCCAAAATCAAAACCATCCTTATATAAAGCATAAAAGGAAATAATGTTTCTCGCCATTTCAGCCGAGTAGCAACAATCAATTAAAACCACAGATAATCCAGACAAAAAAGAAAGCTCATAATTTCCTATCATGTCAACCGAAACAATCTGCTTGTTACCCATGATCAGGTCCAGCTCCCCACGTCTTACCTTCCTACTTCTTTTTAGTCCCTGCACATTAGTACAAATGTGAGTACCACATCCTGTGTCCAATACCCAGGAATTAGAAGTAGAAGCACTATGGAGTTCAATCATATACGTACCTGAAGTTGTTGCTCCATTAGCTTTGAGCTTCTTAAGCTCCTCCAGATACTTAGGACAGGTTCGCCTCCAATGTCCTACCTCCTTGCAGTGAAAGCATACAGCATCCTCATGAGTCTTTGACTGAGGTATATCATATTGGGCTTTCCCTTGGCCTTTTGTCTTAGGTTTGGGGTTGTGCTGAATAGCCTTTCCCTTCCCCTTGCCTTTCACAGGGGCAGCCTTCTTCTTCTTTATACCTCCCTCCCTGATGGCCAATACTGGAGCAGCGGGCTTGGACTTGGCCATGTTAGACTCTGCAGTCTTAAGCATGCCATGGAGCTCCATTATGGTTTTCTCCAAGTTGTTCATTTGATAGTTCAGAACGAACGGTTCATATGAACTAGACAGCGAGCTTAAAATGAAATCCGTAGCAAGCTCCTGACTAATGGGGACCCCTAGACGCTCAAGCTGATCAATGTACGATTTCATTTTCAGAACATGTACACTGACGCTGCTCCCTGGTGCCATTTTGCATTATGCTAGAGCCTTGACATTGTCATACCGCTCTTGCCTGGCCTGCCGCTGGAACATTTCCTTTAGCTGGTTGGCCATGTCGTAGCCCCAAGGCTTTCCATACCCTTTTGGAGTTCTGGAACCATGGTCGCCAACATAAGGCAAGCGGCCTCGTTCGATTCAGTCAGACGTTTCTCATACTTTTCCCGAATCGCTCGAGATGCTCCGGCAGCGGGTGCCGCAGGGAGGGGCTCCTCTATGGCCCTCTGCTTATTTTCCATCCTGAGCACTATTCTCAGGTTTCTAAGCCAGTTGATAACTCCAAAATTATACATGTTTTACTCGCATCAATTCCCCACTTTTGTTGTTATTTTGAGAGTATTTTCGATACTGTTGACTTAAAAAGGTGTAAATCCTGATTTTGTAGATTTTGGAGGTGTTCGTGCGTAAAAGTATAAAAAGAGGGTAAAAAGCGTCAAAAAGGAGACTTCTGTGCAGACTTTGCAAATACGGACTTTTCTTGGCTCCTAAGGCGGTTTCCTTGCTCTCTAAGTCAAATAATTTCCTCCAAAAGACGGATCTTCAACAGATAAGGCAAGGAGAACATTTTAGAAGATCCCGGAAGCTGTTTTTGATTGACTCGCGCCGCGAAGGTAGTGCTCGCGCCGCGAAGCATGTGCTCGCGCCGCGAAGAATCCACTCGCGCCGCGAAGACTGGCTTTTCTCGTCCGGAAGCTTCCAGAAAATTAGGGTTTGATCATAAGTGTTTCGCGCCGCCAGAAGTGCCGTTTCGCGAACGCGAAACGGAGCCTGGACGTCTTCTTTTAAAAGCAGCTTTTGGGTCATTCAGTGGAGGCATCGAATGGAGTTCAGTTTCTGTAATACTCTCTTAGGTTAGATGTTGGGAGCCGCTTAGGGTTTCCAACCCGAGAAGATGGAGGCTCGATGTGACGGCTACGAAGGAGATGATTCGAGAGGATGTTATGCCAAATCAACTGGTCTTTAGTATGGTTTGGTTTTTCGTCTATAATTGACATGTCTATGTGTTGATTTCTCTTTGTTTACATTATGGTTTAAATACTTTGGATTTCAGTTTATTAATTAGATGCATGATTTGTTGAATGTTGTCTTTGATTCCGTTCTGATTTATATTGTTTGGTTATTTGAACTCGTTGGTTGGGTGTATCTGTTTGACCAGAATAGATAGACTCCGATGGGATAATTAACCTACCTTAACCTACCCTTGGACCAAGAGAGTTGTGTTAAGTGGTTACTTGGATCGAGAGTGACCTAAGGGAAGAACACCATGCAATAGAATTAGAATCGGATTTCCGGTGTTAGGTTGCCTGACAAACGACCTAGTATTGGAGCTAGGAGGACCGAGGCCTAGTTGATAATCTTAGATAAACATGTTCGGGTGCTTGATTGCTTAAATTCTGACAACAATCATAAATCTATGTCTTATGAAAGTAAACCATAATGGATTCACTTATCTACAATGAATGTCTGTTCATCAGTTTTCCACTTCTTGGTTAGGTTTATTTATTATTTGTCTTTTATTTTATAAAATACCTTTTCCAAAACAAAACCCCCAAATAGCTTTAGGTTAATTAAACTAGTTTGGATCAATAGTCTATAAAACTTGACCGTTCCCAGTGGTAGATACGATATCTGGACTTTCCTACACTATATTACTCACGATTAGGTACGCTTGCCTGTATATGTGGTAAGACGGTGGCTAGGCATTAGAGGTTAAAACTTGTTACGCTTTTTATATACGATAATTACCGCATCAAGTTTTTGGCGCCGTTGCCGGGGAACGGTAGTTACTAGATTTTTGATCTTTATTAGTTTGATTAATCGATCCTTGGTTGGGAATTTATTCCCGATTAAGTTATTTGCTTTCTAGTTTAGTTTTTAATTTTTAATTTTATCTTTTATATTTTTTGTGCTACTCCGGGTATTTGTTTTGTTTCTTTTGCAGATATGGAGGATTACGATGGGATTTCCGATGATGATGTACCGATGTGGGTACTTAGGAAACGTCAACATGAGTCAACGCTAAAAAAGTTACTTGAAGAACGCGTGGCAAATCGATCATCTCTACAACAAGAGGTAAATCGTCCGTACGATAAATCCGAGGATTCTAATAGT
Organism: Centaurea solstitialis; assembly: GCA_030169165.1. Taxonomy (NCBI): domain Eukaryota; kingdom Viridiplantae; phylum Streptophyta; class Magnoliopsida; order Asterales; family Asteraceae; genus Centaurea; species Centaurea solstitialis. Next base: position 85,245,691 of record CM058042.1, read on the forward strand.
TCTTTAATTTTACAGGATGAGACGATGGATGAACAATCGGATGATCAGCCTTCTTGGAGATTAAAAGAACATGATTGGGAGGACCGCATAAGGGATGTCGGCTCACTTGCAGATTCTTTGCGTAAGATGAGGGAGGAATCGAAAAGAGTGCGAGAATCAATGAAGAAATCCGGATGGCTGACTCACTCTACCATTCAGCCACGAGTAAGTTGTCCAAGTTTTAAGGTTAACAGTGATTCTAACGAAAAATTCTTACTTGGACAGGATTCGTACTCAAAGATGGAGGTGGAAGACATTTGGTTCGAGGATGATGTTGAGCTTTCATTACAAAAAGACGCCCGACCAAATGACGAACAACAAATTGAAGAGCCTCCAACAATGATGATAGATTCCATGGATCAAACTGTTATCGAGAAGCTTGCACCACCAATAGAGGATTCATGGATTCAACATGAGGTATTTCCACCATGGTCTGATTCTGATGATTCTGACGAAGAGTTTTCTTGGCAGGTTAATACAACGGAAGAATACCATGATGATTACTGCCTAGATGGACTCGGAGCTTTAATGCAAGATGATCTACCCGAAGAATCATCGTTGGATCAAACCCCTCCTCAACAAACGGTAAGTCCTCCATTGATTAATAAGGATGAGTCTAACATCGTGTTATCGTTTTCACAGGGTAACCCATGCACAGTTCAAGGAGTATTGGCACAAGATCCTTTTTGGGAAGCCAGTTGTCAAAAACAATTGGTTAACCCAACATCCTTAACGACATATTTAAAGGATCTTAGGCCAAACTTGCGCAAATCTGATGTTCATTTTGCAAGGAGACATGGTAAGAACCGGAGCGATAAGTGGTGCGCTACTCTACCTGGTGGATCACACGAAGGTAAACCGGTTAGCCCAGGTATGTACCACTACTTTCACCCTAACTTGATTGCGAGTGGAGGGTGTTTGGTTTCAATCGAGGGTGCATAACCCCGGAGTCAGGCTCATGACTCATGACAAAAACAAGCGCTTCTCGGGAGGCAACCCGTGTTTTGTCGTTTTTCAGTTTTTCTTTCAGTTTTAGTTAAGTTTGAGTCAGTAGAGTCAATTGGAGTCAACCAAATCGGTTTTTGGACGGAAAAAATTTTTCGAACTTGGACAGAAGGCACTTCGCGTTCGCCAAATTTTCAGTTTGGCGTCGCGAGAAGAGTTCAGGGACGAAAAATGAAATTTTGAAAAACAGGCTTCGCGCCGCGAGCCTCGATAAACTGTCCCTGCCCTATCTTTTTAATCCCTCGCGCCGCGAAGGTATAGGCTCGCGCCGCGAGCAAGTGACAGACCCAGTTTTAAAGTCGCGATTTTTAGGGTTCTGTCATTTCTCTCTCGCTTCTTGCGCCGTTTGTTCAAGATGTCATCTTCCTCGTTGGTACATTGACCGTTTTTCAAAGCTTCTAAGCAATAGCGATTTTTCAATAAAACAAGTTTTTAAAAGAAAGATGTTTGAAGCCTATTCTACCATCTAAACGAGTTTTTGGGCATTTTTGGGAACAACTTAATTTTGAAAACTAGATGGTAAAAATTTTAAGTGTGGGAACCCATTTTGCGCAAAGATTTAAAGTTACACATTTTTGAAAACGGGTTCCCGTCACTTTGATTTTTATAAAAATGTGGTCAATTATCAACGGGAAGATGCGTTTTTCTTTTTGGCGAAAAGCATGAGTTTTTGTTTTTGGATGTGCTCATTGGTTTCTTGAATTGTTGCTTTGGATTGTTTTGAAACTTTATCGTTCCACTTTTTGTTGTTGTGACCGTAATCGATTTTAGGAATTTTGCAGTTTTTCACCTCGGTTTAAAACTCATGTTTTTGGCGGCATTTTATGCTTATCTTTAAAACGCCAACTTTTGCAAGATTCTAAGTGTGGAACCCCAAATCAATTAGGAATTTAATTTTTAAATGGTTCCCATCGGTTTCAAAATGGAAAAATACAGTCAAACACTAAGTATGGGAAGAGTGAGTTATTCTTGTTGGCAATTATTCTTGGAAGTGTGTGTTCTTGATACGTGTTTTAATAGCGGTTTCTTCTTGCACTAAGTAGTTGAAGGCACTTTTATCAAATTGTTTCGGTGAGTTATGTTTTCGGCCAATTTTTGCATGACTTGCTAAAACTTTTGATATTATCCTTTTTGCTTAATTTATGTTTTGTAAGGGGATAGATTAAATTCTAAGTGTGGGAACCTATTGGTCAAAATTTTTTGGCTTTTAAAATTTTTGTAGGTTCCCATCTCTTTAGTAATTTAATAAAGTGTGGTCAACAACTAAGTGTGGGAAGGAAACCTTCATTTCTATCAAGTATGTGCATTAACTTTCTGATGTGTGTAGCGTCACCGAATGAATCTTAGAACTGCATCAGGCGAGCACGAGTTCCTATACTTTGGGCCGCATCCACAGGAGCCGAGTCCTCCAGGTTATGAGAGTTATGATCAGTGGTGGGACCATTTCACTGGACCCCATTGATGTTTTGGTTCGATGATTTGTATGGATTGTGATGATTCGATTTGGTTGTACCGTACTATCTTTTTATTTTTCTTTTTATTTTTATTTTTCCTTTTTAGTTTTTGTTTTTAGTTTTTCAGATTTGGTGTGTAGACTCTCGAATCGGTTGTGCGATAGTAGATTTCAGTAGTTCGTCAGAGCTTCAGTTTCCTTAACCCAGGCAGTATTCGTTCTTTATCTTTTTACCTTTCCGCATACATGCTTTAATTGTTATTGCATTGAGGACACTGCAATTTTTAAGTGTGGGAAGGGGGGTTAAGTAAACTTTCGCTTGTTTGTCCTTTTTGTGCTTAAATGCTTATCTGATAAGATTTGAATTTTATGGCATAAATTTTTCGAAATCCATGATCTTTTCAAAAAAATTTGTGGAAGTCAAAAGAGTCTTGCATATAGGATGATACTTTTTGGAGTTTTTATGAGTTTGAAAAAGTCATGTGTATGCTAATTGCCATGAGTGATCCTTACCCATTCCATTGAGAGTTTGAGCCTTAATTGTTATATCTATTCATTTCTGTGAGGATGCCGACTTTGAACCAAGTAGAACTTGTCACTTTGAATGCTTGTCAAGACCACATAAGGAGAGTGTGTCACCATTGCACTGATAGAGGCCTTCGTTTCTAACCCTTTTAGCCTTCGTCAGATGATCTCATCATAAGATTGTCTGATTTGCCTAGCCTTTGATTGAAAAGTGTTCACTTTTAACACTTTACCCCTTGAAACCATTTTGAGCCTTAGCCTTTTCATTTCTTTACCCACTATACACTTTATCTGTGAGCCTAATTGTTTTATCTATCTTTTGGCCGTAACTCAAATTTGAATCTTGAGATGTTTTGATCCAGTTTTTCATATCTGACAGTTTTTATGGGATTGAGATTTAAAAGAGCCCAAAAGCAACATAGTTGCTGCTCTAAAAGAAGAGAAAGAAAAGAAAATATTTGAGACTCAGAAAAGAAAAGAAATATCAAAAGAGTCAAGAATACAAAAGAAAAAAAAATGTGAGCTGAAAAGAGTAAAAAAAAAAGAAGAAGAATTTGTGCCCCAAATAAGCCATAGGCTTAGGCCAATTCTAAAAGAAAAGAGGGAATACTCATCCCAAAAGTCTCATTGTTTGAAAGTCAGATTGCTTCACTGTTTGGATCATTACTGATTGAGTTTTCAAGTTTTTGTTGCAAAACCTTAGTCACTTATATATCCTTTATCCTACCCTTAACCCTTAGCCTAACATTACAACCCTAAAGTCCTCTTGACGGTTGACAACTTTTCAGTGGTGGAGATGAGATTTGGTGACAAGCATATGCGTTGGTAAGATGTCGGGTATCAGTGTGATCACTTCATATATAACATATTACCCCTTGAGAGATACACTTGATTGATACATATTTTGTGAGGGTAAAAGGTTGAGCATGACTTTGATGACTTGTGGAGCTTTGATTGGTGTCTGAATTGTGTTTGATTTCTTGCGACTGTCCTTGTTCTTTCAAAGCATGATCATGGGTGGAGGATAATTTTGTCGTTATCTTTCTTATTTTATCAGATGTTTGCCTGAGGACAAGCAAATCTTAAGTGTGGGAATTTTGATAACTCCAATATTATACATGTTTTACTCGCATCAATTCCCCACTTTTGTTGTTATTTTGAGAGTATTTTCGATACTGTTTGACTTAAAAAGGTTGTAAATCCTGATTTTGTAGATTTTGGAGGTGTTCGTGCGTAAAAGTATAAAAAGAGGGTAAAAAGCGTCAAAAAGGAGACTTCTGTGCAGACTTTGCAAATACGGACTTTTCTTGGCTCCTAAGGCGGTTTCCTTGCTCTCTAAGTCAAATAATTTCCTCCAAAAGACGGATCTTCAACATATAAGGCAAGGAGAATATTTTAGAAGATCCCGGAAGCTGTTTTTGATTGACTCGCGCCGCGAAGGTAGTGCTCGCGCCGCGAAGCATGTGCTCGCGCCGCGAAGAATCTACTCGCGCCGCGAAGACTGGCTTTTCTCGTCCGGAAGCTTCCAGAAAATTAGGGTTTGATCATAAGTGTTTCGCGCCGCCAGAAGTGCCGTTTCGCGAACGCGAAACGGAGCCTGGACGTCTTCTTTTAAAAGCAGCCTTTGGGTCATTCAGTGGAGGCATCGAATGGAGTTCAGTTTCTGTAATACTCTCTTAGGTTAGATGTTGGGAGCCGCTTAGGGTTTCCAACCCGAGAAGATGGAGGCTCGATGTGACGGCTACGGAGGAGATGATTCGAGAGGATGTTATGCCAAATCAACCGGTCTTTAGTATGGTTTGGTTTTTCGTCTACAATTGACATGTCTATGTGTTGATTTCTCTTTGTTTACATTATGGTTTAAATACTTTGGATTTCAGTTTATTAATTAGATGCATGATTTGTTGAATGTTGTCTTTGATTCCGTTCTGATTTATATTGTTTGGTTATTTGAACTCGTTGGTTGGGTGTATCTGTTTGACCAGAATAGATAGACTCCGATAGGATAATCAACCTACCTTAACCTACCCTTGGACCAAGAGAGTTGTGTTAAGTGGTTACTTGGATCGAGAGTGACTTGAGGGAAGAACACCATGCAATAGAATTAGAATCGGATTTCCGGTGTTAGGTTGCCTGACAAACGACCTAGTATTGGAGCTAGGAGGACTGAGGCCTAGTTGATAATCTTAGATAAACATGTTCGGGTGCTTGATTGCTTAAATTCCGACAACAATCATAAATCTATGTCTTATGAAAGTAAACCATAATGGATTCACTTATCTCCAATGAATGTTTGTTCATCAGTTTTCCACTTTTTGGTTAGGTTTATTTATTATTTGTCTTTTATTTTATAAAATACCTTTTCCAAAACAAAACCCCCCAAAAAGCTTTAGGTTAATTAAACTAGTTTGGATCAATTGTCTATAAAACTTGACCGTTCCCAATGGTAGATACGATACCTGGACTTTCCTACACTATATTACTCACGATCGGGTACGCTTGCCTGTATATGTGGTAAAACGGTGGGTAGGCATTAGAGGTTAAAACTTGTTACGCTTTTTATATACGATAATTACCGCATCACCAGTCCACATAGTTCAAGCCCGTAAGCTTGTCCTTTACGAGGAGCCCTTTCAAACAGAAGTTTGAAATCGATGAATTCGCGTTGTTTGACATCTATCAAAATATAAAAAATTATTTTAGTGATTTGAATTAAATAATCCTTGTTAAAAGAAATTACCCAATTGTTTTAAAAAAAAAACAAATTTAATTTAACAAGGCTAAGATCCATATTTCACTCCCAGCTACGATAGGTTTGCCGTGGATCGCAACTAGAAGCTATTTAGGTAGGTAACCATTTTACCAATTCCATCTCAACGAAATTCTTAGATTCTTGCGGGATTCTTGACATCCATTATGTCATTTGGCATGTTTAATCCCTTCCACGCTGATCCTTTCTCGTGATAGGTTTGCCGTGGATCACGAGTCCAGATTGTAAATCAACCATACTAAGACACATGACATCCGGTCCAAGACTCTCGGATATCGCGAATGTCACAAACATTATCCCTAAAATCTAACCGACGCGTTGGCTTTAGACCTTCCGCACGCCGAAAGATTATTAGTTCAAATGCGTGCCTTAAATGGATAGCGTGTGATTTACATTTAAAAACGGGTTTTTGTTTTTCTTAGTTAAAACATTTTTAACCGTTTTATTTTAGCAAATTTTGTTTTAACCATTTTAAAACTATAAAACCAATTTTATTTATTTGCTAAAACCACTTGCAATAATTATTAACTCATTAATAAAAGTTTGTTGTGTTTCAAATTATTTTAAAAAGGTTATCTAGCATGCAACCTAAACAATAAAATAATAAACACAACCACATTGCAAGTAACGGTAACATTTGCCTCAAACCTATGCGTTTTTCCCGTGAGCCACCACGAGAAAAACATGGTCAAACTAGGGACTAACAACCATAAGGATGTGCCGGCTCCCACTAAACTCGCCATTTCTTCAATGCTCAAATAGGTCGACGCCAAGACTTCAATCTCCATGAATCTTGTTAGTTGTCGTCGGTCTTCTTTTAAATTTTGTAATAATAAAAAAAAACTTCTAATTTATTCTATACTATTTTACAAATACATAGAAAATGAAACGACTCGCAGGCCGCACAAAATTACAACCATTTAAAACAAACCAAACAACAACCAAACATCACATACATAGGTCTAATCGAGGCAAACTATTACCGGATCCATACAAACACAAATTTTGTACTAACAAGGCCATGGAGTGCCAAATCCATGTAAAACAATACTTTGATAAAGATTGATAAAACATACAATTTTGGCACTAAAAATCAATCCTTGCAAAAACACACTTTATACTTATGTAAGTATGGTTTCATGCCAAACCATCCAAACATTAAGTACACAAGTGAATCAAAGTATTCGGGAAAACACAAACAAATAAATTTCAACAATTGAAATAAGAAATCGTTTTCTGTCTTTTCTTAAAATTTCGAATCTCTAGTTTTCTCAAAACCTTAGAATTCAAAACTTTAAATACTCTTAAGTTTTAAAAAACAACCTTTTCCAAAAGGAAACTTTAAGTTTTCAAAACTTTAATTTTATGGTTGAAAATACTAGATTTCCAAAATAAGAAACTTTTGTTTTCTTAAAAAACTAATTTAAAGTTTTAAAACCCTAAACTTTCAAAACCGAAAAACTTTATGTTTCAAAACCTTCAAATTAAACTTTTAAACATTAATTTTCAAAATTGGAAATCTATGTTTTCAAAAAACCATAACTTTAAAAGTTTTAGGTTAGAAACCCTAACTTTCAAAACCAAAACTTTTGATTTTGATAAACTCAAAATCATTAGAAAAAACCAATAGAATTTTTGTGTTTGTTTCATAGATTCAATTTCCCATTTGAATGTACGACAACAAACCCAAAACAAATTCTAAAAAAACGATTTCATTGTACTTGTATTATTGTAACCGTGGCTCTGATACCACTGTTGGATTGTGTGTATTATAAAACCATACAAATCATACAATATATTATAGCGGAAGCAAAAAACACACACATCTTCCAGAGATCAAGTTACAATCAGAATACAAGTAACCATTAAATTAAATACGAGAGGGATTAGGAAGACCTTTTAATTAATTGATGTCAAACAAATCACATTTATCCTTCCTTTTCTGTATATATATTTTGCAGCTCAAAATTCAACTCTATTTTGTTATATCGGACCCCACCTTCCGAAATTTACCAAGGATACATGTTCTTGACAAAATGTTTTTACTTTTTTGAGGGGCTTGAATATTGTGCCAAGGGATTTGGAATCCCACAGGCTCGATCATGTATTTGGCATGGTAAAGGTACATATTCTTCATGCCCAGTCTCTTTTATTTTTTATATGAGTAGTAAAAGTTTGCCATATTGAGAGTTGAGAATTGAGATGCACAAAAAGAACTAGCTAGCTTATAAGTTAGTTTTTTCTTGTTTTGGCATTTATGTTCTCAACTTTACTTGCATTTTTCGTTTGATTCATACCCTCAAGGTGGCAATTGACTAGTTCATTGCAAAATTTCCCAAGAGGCGAACCAATCCTTTTAGTCTCAAGGATGATGATTGATTGCTCGACTCCTTCCTTTGCCGCACTCAACTCTTGATAGTTTCTTCTCTCACACTCCTGATCTGGTGCATTATATATATATTATATAGAGGAAAGTTCAAATGTGAACTCAATTTTGGTTGTGAACATGAATCTCAGCCACTCATCTGGTCAATAAAGACGGCTTTGACCGGGTCCCTTCCTTTAATAATCTCCCATGAATCGCGTCAATCCTCCGTGATCACGTCCACCGTAACCGAAGATCTGTGGCTGACATTCGTCCTCACGTTCACAACCAAAATTGAGTTCACATTTGAACCTAACCCTATATATATATATATATATCAAACGCAGCAGTAATGTCTTGAAATTACTAGGTGAAGGCTTTCTTTGTCTTGGTTGTTATAAAGTTGATTTTGAGGCATGCAGGGTTTTTCAATTCGTGCAAGAGAGGGGACTGACTTGTCTTCAGCTCGAAAACCACTTGCGTGCCCGAAGCTTTGCTTGACTGCAAAAAACGAACCGCTTGGTGGTGGTATGGTTAAAATTCTGATGATTGAATCTATCTATATGTTAGTGTTGGCCTTGGGAAGCTTCAAGACAGCTAACTAAACTAGGAGTAATTTAGTTACAGAAAATGGTTGTTGTTGGGTCCATTTGTTGTTGCTTGATATTTGACAACATCAGTTCAGACCTTAAATTGTGTTCTTGTAAAGAAGTTGTAAGACAAAAGAGGTTCAAAAAAGGCTGTATGTGTATAATAAGATGTTATGTAATTTGTTCATTTTGTTTCTACTTCAAAGATGACATGTTCATGATATCTTTTATGGGATCCAAATATTTCATGCTTAATCATCATAGGATCTAAAAGTATGGAAACCGAATTCTTTTGCCTGAACTTTGGAGCTACTGTGGGTATTTTTATTTTTATTCTTTTATAGTAGTTTTTGTTTGATTGGAATGGGGTATATAGTATACGGTGTTAATGTAACATTATGGTCCACTCTAAATTGGATTCCTTTGGATATATCTTTGGGGTAGGTGTACACTCTTTAATCTTGTTAGTCTTATTTTCTTAGTTTTTAAGTTTTAATTTTCGATTTACTATTTTTTTCTAGAAAAAGAAAATTGTCATTTCTTGTTTGTCTCGTTTTCTTAGTTTTTAGCTTTTAATTTTCAATTTTGTTATGTTTTTCTAGAAAAAAAATTGTAATAAAAGACTTGAACCCAAGATGTTACTTATGTAAAGCAATGAACTAACCAACACACCAATGATGATTTTGTGAAAATACAATTACTTGGTTTTTGTTGGATATTGCATTGATCTTGTTGAAATAAATGAGAATCACACTTTTTGAAATATGAGAAATTACTTGAGAATACACTTTCGGAATCACTACTTAGAATCAATCTTTGAATCACTCATGGAAGCACTCGTTCCTATGGGTATCGATACATATACAGACTGAAAGGGTGTCATTGAACCGATGAGATGGTTCGCCAAAGGTGGTTACTGGCGGTTGTGACTATTCACAGTAGCCCCAAACGACGCCTCACTCCTTTCTTGAATCGACACATCCTTTCCTATTTACTTTTAGATACTCAAACTATCTACTAATTACAATTTTGGCACTAAACTATGTTTTCTGAGGTATGAATGGGATTAACCCAACAGTTTTATAGTCAAATGGTGTCATCACTTGAAAAAAAAGTTTACGTCCTAGTTGCATATTTATATTATATATATATATATATATATATATATTATTAATAAAACGAATTAATAGATACCATTTAAATTAATCAAGAACAAATTCTTGAAACCCAAAAACAATATATTTGTATGGATTTCTTATGTAAAGACAATAAAACAAATTAATAAATAATAATCAGACTACCACAAATAAGTTCCTTCATTTACTGTGAAAGCTCATAAACTAACAAAATGAGTTGAAGAGAAGTCTAATATAAATATATTGTAGTGGGTATTACAAGGCTTAATTAGTTCTTTTTTTATTTTACCTCAGTGCACCTTTGGCCGGTTGTACTGTCCTGTTTGAAGCTGTTCTCTGAACAGGGCATTTTGGACATTTCATGGTTGATTTGAGGGTCATTTAAGGTTTTTTTTTATTTGGTTCTGAATTTACCAAGATCCAAAAAGAACTTATGTGAAACTTGTCAGATATGCCAAACATCATTTGTAGTTTCTTCACGGTACACTTTCAAGACCTTCTTTGAAAATTCCTGCAATCTTTATATCCCCTTTTTCCTTGTAGTGAAGTTTTTATTGTTCACCAATTATATCTTTTATCATCCTGATTTTTGTTCCACCTATTTTCATAGAGAGAAATGCATTTGTGTTTCACTAGGTCATGTAATATAGTGTAGCAATCCAATGTTGCACCAACTGTTGGACAACATATTTTAATTTTATTTTATCCCACATACCAACCCACCTAATGGATCATTATATAAATGATTTTGTCCACTAAAAAAATCAGATTATAAAAGTAAAGTACATGTGGAGATTGGTTTTTAAATCATTTTAAAGATAGAAAAAACAAACAAGAGCATCTTTTGTGGCAATGGCCTGCAAGTGGGGATTATTTTATGACTACACATTTCATGGCAAATGCAAGAAATATAATATTCAAGTGGAACAGAACATAGTGTTGAGATTGGAGAATTATACTCTGTACTCACACCAACTCAAGTCTACACCCAATTTCCATCTCTGCTTTTACTTTGAAATCAAGAAACCATCTTCAATTACTTTCCAATGGCTGTTGCTGAAATCTTTCTTAGCGCATTCATTACTGTGCTCTTTGAGAAGCTGGCCTCTGCTGACTTGATCAAGCTGGCTAGATCTGCTGGAATACTTTCGGATCTCGAGAAATGGAAGAGCGCCTTGTTTCTGATCCAAGCTGTGCTAGCTGATGCTGGACAGAAGCATATAACAAAGATAGCGGTTCAAGAGTGGCTGAACAGGCTCCACCATCTGGCTTACGACATAGACGATCTACTCGATGATTTGGCCACAGAAGCAATGTGTCGCCAAATGAAGAAAGAATCTAATGCCAGCACCAGCACCAATAAGGTATTCAAGATCATCCCGAATTTAGCTAATTTTACTCCTCGTAACATTATCTATGGTCGCAAGATGAGTTCTAAGCTAGACGAGATTACGGCCAGATTGCATCATCTGGTGGATGAGAAAAACCTTTTGGGTTTGAATGATAATGTTGAATCTTCAAACAGAACATATAGAGGAACATATAGACGATCAGATGAAACTTCTTTGGTTGGTGAGGTCAAAGTTGTGGGTCGGGAAGCAGATAAAGAGGCATTACTTTCGGAGTTGTTGGGTGATGCAACGTGTAATCAAGATGTCAGCATCGTGTCCGTAGTTGGTATGGGAGGGATAGGCAAAACCACTCTTGCCCGGGCTTTGTACAACGAAAAGAAAGTGAAAGATCACTTTGAACTCATGTCATGGGTTTGTGTTTCTGAAAATTTTGATGTATTTGATATCAGCAAGGCCATTTTTATAGATGTGGGTGGAGATGAAAAGAAATTAAAAGTCTAAATCAGCTTCATGAGGCCCTTCAAAAGAAACTCTTAAAGAAGAGGTTCTTAATAGTTCTGGACGATGTCTGGAACGAAAATTATAGAGAGTGGGAAGTCCTCCAACGCCCTCTTCTGGTAGGGGCACCCGGAAGCAAGATTGTTGTCACGACCCGGAAGACTAAGGTTACATCGGTGATGGACTCTGTTCAAGCCTACCCTCTCGAGGTTTTGTCAAAGGAAGCAGCTCTATCTTTGTTTGCTCAACATGCCCTAGGTGAACAAAACTTTGACAATCATCCTACACTTAAGTTGCTAGGTGAAGGTATTGTAAGTAAGTCTGGTAGGTTGCCTTTGGCTTTGATGACGCTTGGGAGGGTGTTGAGATCAAAAACAAATGGGGAAGAATGGGCCGAGCTGTTGAACAATGAGATATGGAATTTACCGAATGATCAAAGTGACATTCTTCCGGCTCTAAGATTAAGCTACTATGATCTTCCATCGCATTTGAAGCAACTGTTTGCGTATTGTTGCTTATTTCCAAAGGACCACATATTTGAAAAGGAAAAACTGGTCTTGTTATGGATGGCAGAAGGGTTTTTGCACAAGTCAAATCCCAACAAGTCGATGGAGAGTTTTGGTCGCGAGTATTTTAACGAGCTAGAGTCAAGGTCATTTTTTCAGCAATGTGAATCAGGATATACAATGCATGACCTCATACATGACTTGGCCATCAGCGTTGGAGGAGAGTTTTTCTTTACATCAAGTAGTGATAAAATGGGGAGCGAAGCATTAGAGAAGGTCCACCACTTATCATTTATTCGTAAAGGATTTGGAGTATATAAAAATTTCAAGGCGTTACAAAGAGCTAGACAACTGCGAACTCTTTTGTCGATATCAATGTCACCTAGGGAACAAGATTTTCAGTTTGTATGGGGAGAGTTCTTCTTATCGAACAAGGTTCTGTCGGAATTACTTCCCAAATTGCAGTTTCTAAGGGTGCTAAGTTTGACTAATTATTCAATTGAAGAGGTACCACAATCAATCGGTTGTTTCAGGCATATGAGGTACCTAAATTTTTCACGAACTCACATCACATGTTTACCGGATCAAATCACTGGCCTTTATAATCTACAAAGCTTGTTGGTGAGTGGTTGTCGTAGGTTATCTAGCTTGCCAAACAGTTTTGCAAAGTTAATAAACCTACGGCATCTTGACATCAGTGATACTCCACGGTTGAAAAAGACACCCTTAGGGATTAATGCGTTGAAGAGTCTACGAACTCTATCAAAGGTCATTATTGCAGGAGCCAACGGGTTCAAAATATTGGAGCTCAAGGGCCTTTTGCATCTTCAGGGTCAACTTCTCATTGAGGGGCTGGAGAAAGTTGTAAATCCAATACAAGCAAAGGATGCCAACTTACAGCAAAGGAAGGATCTTGACGATTTGGAATTGAAATGGAGTGATGTCTTTGAAGATTCCCGTGATAAGAAGATTGAATATGAGGTACTTGAAGGGCTCAGGCCACATCATAACTTGATAAACCTAAATATTTCATTCTATGGGGGAATTGGATTTCCTAGTTGGGTCGGGGAATCCTCATTTGCTAAGTTAACGGAGCTTACATTACGTGGTTGTATAAGCTGCACACGTTTACCGACACTTGGACATCTACAATCACTTAAGAAGTTGTTTGTGTCAAGCATGAATGAGGTGAAGACTTTGGGTATTGAATTACTTACAGCTTCTAATTCCTTCCATGATATTGCATTTCTGTCACTTGAAGTTTTGAAATTTGAAGATATGCAGAGTTGGGAGAAGTGGTCAACTAGCGGTGGTGACAACAATGGTACCATCGGATCTTTTCCTTGTCTCCGTGAGATTTCTATAGCGAATTGTCCAAAACTTGTTCATGTCTCGATGGTACTAATACCGTCATTACGGATTCTACGTGTTAAAGGATGTTCTGAAGAGGTTGTAAGTAGCATGGTTTGTGTGTCTTCATCAATTAAGGAATTGAGATTGTCGAGTATTAGAGGACTTGGACAACTATGTGGAGAAGTTTTAAAACATCTCGGGGAAGTTGAGGATCTGTTTATCGCAGACTGTGATGAATTCAGATGCTTGTGGGAAATAGAATCGGAGTTTCTTGTGAGCTTAAGGAAGTTGGAAGTACGTGAGTGCAAAGAATTGGTATCATTGGGAGAGAAAGTAGAAGCTGATTCGCAAAATAGCTTTGAGCTTGTTAGAGAAGTGATAATATATGATTGTGAGTCATTGGGGAGTTACAGGTGTCCAAATAATGTTGAGAGGTTGGATATAGGAGAATGTCCTGCAATAACATCCTTGACCTTTCCATCCACTCTCAAGGATCTGACGATTACAGGTTGTAAGAAGCTGGAGGAGAGTTGGCTTCTTAACAACATCTTATCATCACTTGAATCTCTTACCATTTGGCGCTACGATAATCTGAGGTCGTTTCCTGAAGGATGCTTTGTTCATCTCACCCGTTTGGAAATTTGGGGTTGTGATAACATAGAATCCATTCCAGAGAAAGGGTTTGGTTCTCTTCCCCTAAGATGTCTTGAGATTTGTTTTTGTAAGAATTTGAAGTCATTTCCTCATGAGCAATTGCAAAGTCTTACATCTTTGGAAGAGCTGAAGATACAAAATTGTCCAAACATGGACAACTCCTTTCCTAGTGGGTTGTGGCCTCCTAATTTAACAAGCCTATCAATAGGATGCTTAAATAAGGCCATGTCAGAGTGGGGGCTGCAAAATTACCCAACCTCACTTGTTGAACTAGACTTACATGGCGAAGATTCAGGAGTGGTTTCATTTGCAAAGGCAGAGGAAGAAGAAGATGGGACTTCATCATCATCATCGTCAGCTTTTATTCTTCCACCATCTTTGTTATCTCTAAGCCTCTTCTCTTTTGAAAATGTGGAATCAGTTTCAGAGGGCCTTCAACACCTCACTCGTCTTGAACAACTTTCAATTGAGTTCTGTGACAAGGTTAGAGATCTGCCAGAGACACGACTTCCTTCACTTTCATCTTTGAGTGTCAGGTATTGCTTCAAATTGGAGAAAAAGTGTGGTCGTGGAAAAGGCAAGTATTGGCCCATCATTTCCCAAATCCCTCGCCTTCATTTAGATGATAATAAGTACGTCCTCTCTTAATTATGTTTTAGTAATCATATATTTTATTAAATCATTAACAACACTCATTGACTCCATTTTACGTTGTCCACTTAAACAAGAAAAAAATCCATTCCATTCCATTCCAGGAACATAGTATCCTTATTATTGATTAAAAAGGAGAGAATGTAAGCATGAAGATGAGCCCCCAAAGTTACTCCATTGGATAATAAATTAATAAACAAAAATAATGAAACCTTTCCATGCCAAGCAACATGGTACTTGTATAAAGTTTGAAGCGTATTTAATGTTTGATTTCATATTTAGTATATATATCTTAATAATATACTAATAAATTTTTATTTGAACCGCAGATAACTCATGTACACGTCATGGCACGAAGTCGACGAGATATCCGAGATCCATACGAGCACCTGACTAATTCTCAACGATCATGGACCGACCCGAAAATCGACCCATGGTCAGAGTATCGCCACATGTTTACCCCATGAATCGAACCCAAGTACAGAGGGATGTCATCCACTGTCCTTTATTCCAAGATGTTACCTACCACTAATCTACTAATGCTTTATTATTAATAATGTAATTTGGGTGATTAGTTAAATGTAAAGTATTTTTGCGAATATGTCTTTGTAGACCTTTTTTATCTTGTCTTTTGTCCTATATTATCATCTAATAAATTTTTGTCCAGTGTATATGAACATAGTTTCATATCAAAATGGATATCTTTTAATAAGATAAAAATAAAGTCAAAGCTAAATATTATTAAATAGGGAAAAGTTATTAAGAAAAAAACCAACAAATTATTCAATTTTAAATTTTTAAGTCTTTAAACAATTTTTTTAAACAAAATAATCGTTAAACTTTCCAATTTTAATTGATTA
Source organism: Centaurea solstitialis (assembly GCA_030169165.1). Taxonomy (NCBI): domain Eukaryota; kingdom Viridiplantae; phylum Streptophyta; class Magnoliopsida; order Asterales; family Asteraceae; genus Centaurea; species Centaurea solstitialis. Next base: position 85,261,448 of record CM058042.1, read on the forward strand.
AGTTACTAAACTATTCTTTTGAATGAAAAAACTATTAAATATTCTCATTTTTTATTAAATAAGTTTTTCAACATTTTTTCAATAAAATAGATCATTGATTTTTTAGAAATTTTGTTACTTATATTCGTTTAACCTAAACTAATATAGTTATATTTACCTTTAAAACTTTTTTAGTCGGTTATAATTAATTTTTTTTATTTTTATTAAAGAGGGTAAGTAACCAATTTTGAAAGTTTGATGGTTTATTTATTGAAATGAAATTGTTCGATGACTTAATCATTCAAATTGAGAATGTTTAACGATTTTTTTCATTCAAAATAATAATTCAGTAACTTCATCATTCAAAATGAAAAATTTTATTGATTTTTTTATTCAAAAATTTATTTAAAAACTCAATCATTAAATATGGAATAGCTTATTAGATTTTTTTGAACTTTTTCCGGTATAATACACAAATATTTAATGAGATGATCAAAATAAGTAAAATAAAAACGACAAATTTATCTTAAATGATTTGGAAGAGATTTTACAATTGCTAGAATAGACATATATACGAATAATTATTAATTGTGCAACAAACAAATTTGAAAAACGGCAATTCATACCTACTTCATTGTTTGAAAGGATATTTTCAAAATGAAAAAACAAACAAGTTTCACATGTAAATTTAAGATCTTTAAATTCTTGTCAATCAATTAAATCCTTCAACTTTAGATTAATAAGCTACATTTTGAACACCAGGTAAGCTCCTCGATCATCACCATGCTCAGTTAATAAGTAAATGACACTGATAAGCACTTATCCCAGTAAGCGTTTAGTAAACAATCCCTCCATTAGTAAAATGACAGTAAGATTATTGATGAACACAATCACCTTCCACCCAATAAGTACCCAATTACTCAATAAAAAAGAGACAATTGTTCAGTAAACATCCCCATATAAAAATGAAAATCCAATCATTCTTCAATCATTTAAGTTTTCGAAATCAAAAAAAAGTTGCAAATGCTACAAGACCCGAGTCGAAGACAACCATATTGGTGTACAACACATAAGGATTGGATGCGATAAATACAACCATCTTGGTTGGAATATATTCATCACGTATACACGACATTTACCATATCTGATATCCATCTTGGTAATCTAATTTTATTCAGTTGTGCCTTCCCAGCAGGCTTTTTGCGTAAATGAGAATAAAGTACAGAAAGAGAGAAAAATCAAGCAGAAAATCTTGAAAAGTAGCCTTCAAATAAGCACTCTTTGGATCCAAGTAAAAACCAAGCAAGCCAACCCTCAATTAGAGGTCCGATGTACACATACATGATCTCTACCCAAAGACGTAAAATTGTTGTTTCTTTCAAATTCAAACGTACGTGTTTTAAAACACAATTTGTTGTGGTGGACTTGATTTCATTCAACTTCGAGAATTTGTATATACTTTGAAGGGACCAAAAGTGCTTAAGCTAAATTCTGTAATATAAGGTTTCGACCTTAAGACCAGATCATATTGTGGTTTATTACCATGTTTATGTTACGAGTGACGATCCGGAAAATTCGAAAATTCGGTGTCACAATAATGAGAACATAAAAGAACAAAAACTAAACTTTTTCAAGCAATAACAATGCAACAATGCCCAGATTATACAACCCTTTTCCAAACTCGAATTGATGGGAAAAATATCATAATAATCTGCAACTTTATGACCAACAACATCAAGGCCCCAGAAAACATTCTGGTTTCTCATAACACTATGACCCCAGAAAATATTTAAACATGTCTACCAAGAGCAAGAGAACCAATGGTTTTTTATTTGCAAACTAACAAAAGCCGTAATCTGAAAAGGAAGCCGGTGAAAAGCGACCCAAATCGGAGGAACAAAAGAAAAAAGAAAATTAATGTCAAAGGCTCCCTTCCCGAGGCCAAGATGGTAAGTTCGGAAAACATGTGCGTTACGAACGGAGAACAACGCACCTCGTTTAGGCATCGAAGTTGATGGGTTCTCGCAAAAACCTCTCCATTTGCTTTGCCCTGGTCTTTATAGACATGTCAAAAACCTTTTGCCCAAATTCCACCACAATTCCACCAAGAATACTGGGATCAATCTGTGTTCCAAAAAGAAAGTGTAAGAAGACATTAAGGGGTGCGACCATAGTTACTTAATTCGCGGAACGCTTCGGTACGGGAACGAGGGTCGGGAACGCGGTTCGCTAGGTTAGACGAATCGGGTTCGTAGGGGGGTAGGCTCATTTCGGTACGTGTTCGGTACGGTGTACCAAAATTATGGGACGATGTACCCATATATGTTCTATAAATATTAATATTATTTGGATTACTAGCCTTTTCCAAAACTCCATCTTGCCAGCAGCCATGTCTTATTCGATCCAACCATCAGCCATCTCTTAATCCATCCAACCAAAATTCATCCACAACTAAAATCTATTGATTTCAAAATGGATTCCTAGTTACATTCTAAATTCAGTACGAAATTCAAGTTGGATTGATTTCAAAATCCAACCAATATCGATTGATTTCAAAACCAAAACCCAGTTCCATTCAAATCCAAGTTACATTGATTAAAATCCAAATTCTATTGATTTCAAAATACAATCCGAATTCCATTCCAAACATCGATTCCAAATTCAAGTTCGATTGATTTCAAAATCGAGTTGATTTCAAAATCCAGATTGCCCAAGTGGTGATTCAAGTGGTGATGATTCCATTTGAATGATTTGGATGAAGAATTAGACTTGGATGAAAATCGATTTTGATGGAATTGAGTTGGTGAAAATCGGTTTTGAATGGAATCAAAATCGATTTTTGATGCCTATTGTTCGATTTTGATAATCAATCGGTAAAGATGATGGATTATGTATGTCAAAATCGTTCCAATTCCTGCCGATTAGGTTCGATTGAAGGCTGATTTTGGATCGATTGAAGGCTGATTTTGGATCGATTGAAGGCTGAATGGAAGGCGACCCCAAATACGATTTTGAACGATCCTAATTGCGATCCGAAATCGCGTTCCTATGTACGTTTGGTACTTCAAAGTACCGCGTTTGGGGTCAGCGTCCTTGGGCCGTGGTTCTTGGGCCTAGGAGCGATCCTACGTATCTATGGGTGCGACAATTTATACCCTCAAAATTCAATTCTAGTACTTTCACGAGTTCAAATTTGACATAATTTTTCGTTTATTTGGTTCTCAAACTGTTCATGGTGATGATTATAGTTCATCTGGCATCAACCTTGTTCTCTACCAGCAAAGATGATTGTTGATTTTTAAGTTAAAAGGTAAGATCTAATACTTAAAAGTCAAACTACTGATGGACTCATTGGAAGTACCTTGTCCATCCCACCAAAATTGCAATATTTACAGGTGTTTTTTTGTCTTAACGAGCTTAGTAGGCTTATAGCTTAATTCATTCTAATTTATAATGCCTGATTACAGCTTAAGGTCAAGCTCCTGACTTAACTCAATAAGCCCACTCATGGTGCTTTACCCTTTAAGCTAGTTTTTTTCCCAAAAAGCTCCTGTCTTTTTCCCCTTTCTTGGTTCCTCCATAATGCTAATTGATCTTATTGCAAATGCTACTAATGTTTGATTTTGTTTATGTAATTCAAATATTTTATTGTATTTGTTGTTTTATAATATTTTATCCAGATTTAGTAAATTGGATTGTACGTTGATGAAGTTACTAAAAAAAACTTAATTTGATATGGTGTATTCGTGTTCAGGGTTAAATTCATAACTAAATTCATTCAGATGGTTTATCCAGGACAAATAACAAATAACACTTTATTTTAGTTTATACATACCACTTAATCACTATAGTCAGCTTAACTCACGGCACGCTTAATGGGAAAAAAACCAAACAGTCCTTGCTGTTTCCAAGATATCCATGAAAACTGCAACATAGTCTCTTCTTGGAAACTTATTGTATATAAAGTACCTATTCATGTTATAAATACCATGATTCTATTGAGTTGGATACTTTGGTTCCTCTATTTCGTCATTGATGGATGGTATTTCAATTTATTTTCCTTTGAAACAGGGCCTTTTAGATATTTGAAATTAGTCAAACAATTTTCTTGGATTACATGCCAAGCCAGATTCTGCATTTTTTGTGGGGTGGAATTGGGTACTGTAATGTTTTCCATATTGTTTAAAATAGTTACCAATTTGTTCTCTACAACTATTATTTGCAATAAAATGTCCCATTTGACTCTTAAAAGTTAAACATCGGTTGGAGAAGGTACCAAAGTATTATAAAATCAAAGCACATAAAATTAAGATGTGGGACATGTTACCTTCTGTTCAAGCTTAACCGTCTTCCCTTTACCAAGAATCTCCTGTAAAGTGCTCTTCAGTTCTTTCTCCTCTTCAGCAGGGAGTGGCTAATAGAAAATAAAGATAGCAATAGCATTATTAGTGAAAGAAGTTGGATCAGCAATATAAGGAGCAAGTATAAAGACAAAATCAAGTAAAATTTTTAAAGCAATAAACCAAAAAATAGAAAGAAAAACTGCTGAATTCTGCAGATTATAGAGTAGTGATTGCTCTTTTCTATTTATTCATTCCTTTCAATTGAAGGAATAAATGAACGATCACTGAAACTTGTGCACTTTAAAAACCCATTGAGATCAAAAAAACTTACATTTTGAAAAGTCCAAGAAATGGTAATCAACAAGAATGATAGTAGTTTTCTTTCACATGCATAGAAGTGATGTATCTTAAAAGAATGTGTATATATACATAAATATAGGTATCAAACATAGAGAGAGTGACCAAAAAAAAGATGTTAACTTGAAATTCTAAATGGTAAGCAGCTTACAATGACAGTTGTCACAATGGCTTTGACCTCTCCCCTATGTGCCATGGTCAGGTCTGAAAATCTCTTTGCAATAGTGTCAACATGTCGAAGCCTTCCATTATCAGCCAAAACAACTGATGCAAATCATAAGAAAAAGTTAGTCAAGAAGCTAATTTCACTGAAGGAATCAGTCAAAACAGATAGACATTTTCAGGAAAGATAAAAACAGCAGATGCAAATGGTGAAAAAAGGGAGCTGATTAATTTTAAAAAGTTGTACAGCAGCATAAAAAAAACTGACCAACAATTGTCCCCAAAAAAGAATGAAAACTCAGCAGCAGTAATTTCAAGAACAATCACATCCCCTCACAACAGATAAATACATAAGAGGGCCAAAATGATTTCTGCGGATGCTGAAAAGCTAGCACTTGCTTAATTTCTTTTTTTTTCTTTTATAGGATACAGGCACAATTGATTTGTGGACCACTCTAACCAACCTTGAGACAGAAGACCACCAGTTATTGAGATACTTTTGTGAGCATGAAGAACTCTTTATCTCAATACGACCATTTGCCATAAACGAAAAATAAACTGTGACGGTTTGAGTTTCAACCCAATAACTTCTTGGTACGGGAGTTGGATAAAGTTAGGCAATTTTATCAGAAATATCAAATTTGTGCATTGAAATAAAAAGATTAGACAATTTTTGTTGTCTCTGATGGAGGGTATTTCAAGTTCTTACAGCTACACAAAGCCTTATTGGGCTATCAAGAAAAAGAACATAAACATAAAATTAGTTCTCTCCTTACAATACTACATAATTCCATATACAACATGGCAGTCATCGCTAAAATGAATACTAGGAAACCAGAAAGATAGTGCCTCTCTACAATCTCAAAAATATAAAATGGACCAAAAAAGGCTTTTCCACAAAGAAAAGAAAAATGCAGCAGTGCCTAATAGCAGTGTCAAAAAATTAATATAGTTTTCTGCGAAAAATTTTCCACTTCTCTCTCCAAGATTGCTAACTTAAGCTCTGTAGAAAGATTTTGAAAAATACAACCTTTAGTTAAGTTACTCCAAGATTGTTGAGTCTAGATTCTCTTTGGCAAAAACTAGACTATAGTGTATATCAACTATCAAGGTCAACAACAGTCTTTGTAAACCCTACATTCTATGAACCTTATAGAACTCAGGACAAGCTCTTTGAGCACCTGCCAAGCAGAATTAAGACGTGCAAATCACAGTAACTGAGAAGAAAGAAGAAAATAACACTAAGGTAAATAGTAGAGTGTACGCATTTGGCAATCAAAGACCACATGAAGAGGGCCTACGTCAACCATGACCTATAGCATTACTCATGCTTTATAAAATTGTAACGCCCCGGTTCCCAAAACAAACTGGGTGCCGTTACTTTCTTTAGCTAGAATTTGCATGTGAGCTAAAATGAACTTTATTTCTTTCACATCTAACTGTTACATCAGACGGAAGCGTAATTTAAAGAGCTTATAATACAACCAACTTTGTTGTTGACTAGAATAAGCACTACTTCATGCTATCCCTCTTTACTCCTTACCTGAGATACATACATGGAATACGTAAGCTTTAAGCTTAGTGAGCAGTTACGGTTTCGTGAATAAACAACTTTCATGATGCTTGTAAGCATGTGAATGATAAACCAAAACACTTGTCGTGTAAAAAACATTCTTTTGAGATCTCACTTGCCACATGTAAGTATGCCATACTTGCCTTGAGGTTCAATAACCTGGGTCCATATAGGCAGCCCCATCTTGTATCATATCCCGTACGTTGGATATTATGGCCATACTTAACATGTAAAAACTTTCATGCCTTGCATAAAACATGTCTTGTGTATAAAACACATACTTGTATAATAACATGTGAACATGCATATATTTGAAGTATAAATCTTTTCATGTGAAGCAATATGCTAAAATATCTTGTAATGCATAAAATACGTTTATATAGCATATACGTATCTCAGTAAATCTCATAACGTACTCACCTTGATTATGCTTAACTTTCCCTTGATCTTTTATTTCAAACTTAGTAGTGTATTAAGAGAGAGTGAGAGAATATTTGGTATGCTATAAAGCCTTGCTTTCACCTCTATTTATAGTTGGAAATTACTTGGTCCTTAAGCTTAACCATGTGATATTTTTGCCACCTCCTACTTTAGGATAAACAAAGCTAAATTACTTGGTCCTTAAGGTTTGCCACCTCCTTCTTTAGGATAAGAGACTACTTGCTTTGTCATGCTTGTATTTTAACCATGTGATATTTACTTGCTCTGTAAGCTTGATTTCTCATGCTTACTTGTAAGCTACTTGTAAGCTATTTCTTTATTTTTAATTTCTGTTTTTAATATGCTACTGCTGCCATGTAGCTGCTGCCGGGTTACTACTAGTGTAAAAGTTCACTGAATTTAAACATAATTTATTGAGATTAGGGTGTTACAAAAATGATACATTCACAGGAGTTAATATCATTTGGTTATGATTTGTAGAATAGCAGCCATCATACCTAAGAAGTTCTTTGTTACTTCTGAGAATTTAGCTTTATCACAGATCTCAGTGATAGCCTTCACTCTAGTATCTGCTGGCACTGCCAAATCCTTCATGAACTGAGAAAAGGTAGGAGATTTCTCAGTAGCGGCAACAAGATCAAGAAGCTCCGATTCAACCTTGTCCAACGTTTTGGCTTTTGCTGCTGCAATGTATAAAGCAGACGCATAGTTTCCAGAACCGCCAAACATAGCCACAGGAACCTGGGTGGTAAAGTTGTTATTGTAAAAAAAGGAAACATGGGATATTAAAACAAGAAACTTCTACAATTCGTATGACAGGATTTAGCAAAGTATTGTTCATTTAGCAATTCTCTGTTAAGTTGATGAAAAGCGCATAAATCAAGCATGAATGTGTGATGTGTCTACTGTCTACTTCAGAAGCTTAAAGATTTTACATGCAAACCTACAAATTCGCAGACTTCTTGATTATAAACTAACCACTTTCTGGACAATGGGTGTTCCTTTCTTCTTACATTAATCCATGCACCAACGAGATAAATTGAAAGAGTGATTGACAAAAATAATAATAATAATAATAAGTCAGACAGCCTCAAAAATATAGACAGCATAGAATAGCCCTGTTTCACCGAGACTCAAAGCATATATTTCACAAAGGAAAGAAAGCTACAATTAGGTAAATTGAAAAACAAGCAAAACCACAAAGATTGGCTAATAACTCTTCCCAGAGAAAAAAGGTGACCTAAAAATCATACATATGACAGCAGTCCGCAGTCCAACACCCTAGAATAAAATTAAAATCCATTTGGCCTAGAGTTTTGTCACATAACATTTATATATAACACTATATCCCCCTCCCCCTCTCTTTCTTCTACCGATATAGTAATGCATTATATAATTTGCTGAACCATCAATCTATTACCTTAATCTTTGGTTCCTTTGGTGCAGAAGCAGAGGCAAAGTTCCTTGATTGCTGCAAAATAAATTGATCCCTGAATTAGCAAACGTACAATCGACAATGCAATTCACATTTCGATTATAGCAATGGCACTGTACAAGCTGTGGTGCATGTTATAGTAAAATAAATATAAACTCATAGAACTGGAATGGATCAAGTAAATATAACACACTCACAGGCGATGATATAGATGACAAACCCAATTCTTAAAAGTTCAGATCCCATGTAGCTTGTCTTTTGTAAGTTCTCATATCTAGTTTTAAAAGTGATAGAGTGCAGTTACTATATCACGGTACATTTTTGAAAGATGGAATCTAAGAATACTATAAAGCCCTTAAACATGTTGACGGTACATTTTTGAAAGATGGTAGATAAGAATACATAAATCCCATAAACATGTTGAGCATAAATTAGAAGATACAAAAATAATTATTAAGAATATTCACAAGGGATTCTAAAAGACAAAAGAAGGCTATAGAAGCCCCCCACCACCCTTAATATTCTCTTATTAGCTAAACAAATGAAATATTGAAAGAACTCCAAAAACCAAGAAAACCCACCGGCCACCGCTCATTAAGAACATACCAAGATCCACGAAAAGAGAACAAATTAACAGGGAAAAAAACTAACATTTATCAAAATATAAATATTGTTCAAAGGAACATAGAGCTTCAGGACTGCACTATGATTGTCTGATAAAGTCAAGGATACACACACAAATAGCTAACACCAATGTGATACCACATTGTAAGACAGAAGAAAAAAGGCAATGTACTCATAAATTAAATGTATCCAAGATAAAAACAAAGTTTGAGATTGCATAAATGATGGAAATCAACTGAAACCAGAACGTTCATCAAAAAAACTTGATCCTTAGGCCTCACTTATGTGCCGTGGCATATGGTCCACGATATAGTAGTCATGGTATGAGCCGTGGCACATGGCATGAAAACAGTACCTCGGCAGTCAGCAGAGTAAGAAAAAAGGCACTTAGGTGCCATGGCATGGCATATTTGGTAAGATTTGCACCTTTAATTTAAAATATATATATATATATATATATATATATGTCTGTAGCCTCTTAGACTCTCTGTCACTCCCTTAATCCCAAATCAAGTGCAACGTTTGACTTGGCACTTGGTTTACTAATAGTGTTGAGGGCAAATAAATACATTCGAATCTCTATAACAACAAACAAAGTTACATTTTTCGGGACAACCCAAAACACAAAGTGTTCCATATTTTGTGAGAGGAGTATTATATGTTCTTCATTGAAATATCTGTTGGAACTTCACCAACCTAACGTAATTATAACAAAGGAAATCCCACCAACCTTATGGCTTCATATTTGGTATTTTAACAACTAGCTACATAACTCAAGCTATAATTGCATCAACCTTTGTTTAGTCTCTAGCAATTCACCTTCTCTGCTCCTATCTTCTAATGATGTGTGTTTGTATCCTTTCCTTTTCCCTTTTGTGTATATATATGTTTATGTCTGTGCTAAATCGTGATTCTATAATACAGTAGCCCTTTGTTCTTCATATAAGAAAAAGAAATATCCTTATAAGTAACCTTGTGCTCTTTCTAATCCTATTTTATAGATAAACTGTTACTTTGTCAATCTCATAATCACATCTAATTATACCAATCTGCTAAACTATTACTTACCCCAACCTCATAACAATGAGGTAAATGTAGTTTTATTTACATTTCCTTAAACTATAATATCACCAAACTGATGATACAGCTAGGAATCAACTAGTAAATATATTAGTTGAACAAGAATGTAGTCCTCCATTAACATAACATTTCGAGACTGATCAAACGCGAGAATATCATTAACTTAATCAGATATGTTGATTCCCAACGGCAAATAATTATAGTTTAACACCATAAGCTTTTCATCAGAAATGCTTCTTGTGCAACCTAACCAGCATAATCAAATACTCATTTCTCTTTTCCTTTTCTATGAAAAATGAAACAAATTCACATCAGCTTCACTTCATAAAGCATGCTACCAGTAATCTGTTCTAAACAAAAAGGTAGATCCACATAAATCAAAATCCCTATCCTCATCCAATTTTTCACCAATTCCAATCCCTCTTATAGACCTCAAACAAAAGAATCTAATCTCAGAACAAATACCGCATAAAATTAGAACCTTGAAAACAAAAACTAAACAGAATTAACGAATCAACGACTCTAAAATCACAATCAATTTTGAGCTAATCGATTACCACCTGAGAATCGGTGAAATTAGGGCACAGGAGAGCTCGTTGGACGGTTGATCTCTGAGATGAGATAGAATCGGACATCAGAGACTTAGCTAAGCGAGGGACGGTGGATCTGATTTGCCCAGCCATCGCCATTTTCGATCGAAGCTTAAACGAATCCACACACAGAGAAGAAGAAGAAGAAAGTAGAAGGAGATGGTGGCTGTCAATCGAAGGAGGGTGAAAGAGTTGGAGGCTTGCGATTTGGGTAAAAAGGGCTTCCATGGCGAACTTTTTAACAAAAATCACCATTTTACATATTCGGTCCCTCTTAATCTATGAAATTTCGATTTGGTACCTTCGGTTTTACACAATCAAACTATAATAGTATAATATCATTATATCAACATACCCATAAACCCAGAATACATACAAATATACAATCAGTGTTTTAAAAACCGGCTGAACCGGGAATTGATGAAAGGACCGGTTTAATTGTGACCGGTTTTTTGACGTTTTAAAAACCGGATTGAATTGGTCGGTTTAGACCATCTCCAATGGGGTCATCAAATCTTACATTAAACACTAAATTTGGTGTATATGTTGCTATTCACATCTCCAATGGGGTCACTATTTTTCACACTAAATTTAGTGTGATGAATAATATCACACTATATTTGGTGTAACACTATTTTTAACACTACTTTTCAATGTAAAAAGATTTGGTGTAAAAAAATAGTGTTACCCATTGAAGAAGATTTACTAGTAACACTAAATCTTACACTATTTTTTACACTATTTTTGACATTTGGTGTAAAAAATAGTGTTACCCATTGGAGATGCTCTTAGTGGTTGAATCGATAGATCGAACCGGTAAAAAACCGGTTGATCCGTTTTTAAAAAATATATATATATATAACGTGTAAAACTTGTTATTATTATTATTTTAATTTTTTATTAATGTAAAACTCATTGTAATGTATATTTTTAATGTTTTTTAACTTGTATATATCAAATTGTTGGTTTTATAAATATACGAACGTAAGAAAATGGAAAAAGACATTCAAAAATGTTTGAAACCGGTTGAGCCGGTCGAACCATGAACCAATCATCACACCGTTTTAACTAAAACACCAGTTTTTAAAACATTGCATGCTTACAACAATATCAACATTATTTTGGCGTTTTTCATTATGTAACAATGATAAATGTTATAATTGATATTACTGTTTTGTTTAAGTGGTGAGTGGGAATAAAGTTATATTTGATATTGATTTATAATAATATAAATCAATCATGAGACTCGTGTAAGTAATAAATTGTTTTAGTCTATTCTTAAACTACAAGGAAAGAAAAGTTGATCGTCCATTAATTATGTGTTTGAAATGGGTATTGCGTTTATTAGTTTGAGGTCAATAATTTTTATATTTTTGATTATATGACTTATGAATATTAGCATGTTTGATATAAACAAAAGTGCATACTTAAGTGGTTCGTTTTGGTTAGAAAATTTTAATCAAGCTCTCAAACGAGCTAGTCGGAATATTGATGTTAATCATGTTATTGAGTTTGAATTCTTAAGTTAAATCTATTTTATTTTATGCCTGACATCATTCATGCTTGAATATTTTTAAGCTCTAGCTCAAGTAATCCGTTAAAATTTGGAGTTGCTATTATCTCACGTCAAACCTAATATTTTCCACTTGATAATGTATTTTTGGGATAAAACTCTAAATTTTGGATAGCTCTCTTTTAAAAATTGCCTAAAGATATGGTACTACTGGAAATTTCAGTTCTCATGGAATCATGGTCTAGGGATAGCAACGGGGCGGATTTGAGGTGGGGAATGGTCCCCTGTCTCCGTCCCCATTTAAAAAAATCGTCCCCGTCCCAGCTTAAAAACCCGTGGGCATTTAAATGGGGATCCTCATCAGGTAATCGGGGAAACCCACGGGGAAACGGGTATCCCCGTTTAGTATATACGGTTAATTAAACGGGTTTCACCGCAGGGATACCCGTCATCGTTTAAACTTTACCACCAATCCACAAGTCTCGGAAAATGATATACTAAATTACATAACATTCTCGAATCCATTCTCTAAACATATCCGAAAGAAAATTAAAAGTCTTAAAGTCGAAATGCATCCAAAATAGTAACAGTTTAGCTATATATATTGTTTAAATGCATCCAAAATATTAACATTTGAAATGTTAAAGTATATATACGACCAAACATAAAAATCATTTAGCTATATGTAATATATTGTCTACTAAACAATCATAAAATAAAAATAAATTTGGGGATATAATCAAAGATATATTCGGGGATATAATCGGGTAATCGGGTCGGGGATTGGTCCCCCCGTCCCATCGCGTTTAAAATTAGTGAGTTTTCCCTGTCCCCGTTTATCATCCCCAAACCCGCCTTATTTATTTTCGGTTTCTGGTTTCCCCATTGATTTCGGGTTTTTTGCCATCCATGGTCCAAGGTCTTAAAGTAATTCAGTCAAAAATGGAATTATGGAAATCGCAACCCAAAAAGATAAGTAACAACGTAGTAGAGCCAAAGATTGGCAAATGGGCTAAAGAAGCGAAGAGGTTCGGTTGACCCAATACCCAAAACTTTAAGGTTATGCTTCTTTTTAAAAACTTCATCCACGTTTGCTCTGTTTTAGTTGTTTCAATATTAACAATATTATTAAAAATAAAATATTTAACATATCTAATAAATAATACTTATTTCTTTCAAAGATCTTTTGCTAAGTTTTCTATTGATGAAAAAAATTAAAATATAGTTTATTTTTCTTAACTATTAATGAATTTATTTGTTGTATCTTTAAGGTGAATAAAGCTTTGTAAGGTCACGATTTGACTAGGAATAGAGTCAACATGGCTTGATCAGTGAAAAGTCAATTGTGTTAGTAAAAATATTTTTTAAAATAAAATTGACCTTGATCTTTAAAATAAATGTTTATTTTCTTGAAAACAAGATAAAAGCAACGATTTTGAGATGAATTGGCACCAAGAAAAAAAAATCATTAATAAAGATAACAGAATAAATGGGAGAAAGTTTAACAAAAAGTCGTTTTAATTAGTAGTTGTATTTGTAATTGCTATTGACGCTGTGAGTTTGATTTTTTGTAGCCAACCTTTTTTTTTTCCTCTTAATAATTTTAGAAATGGTGGCCGAACATGAAATCTAAAAAATGAAAAAATTAAATTGTCATTAAAATAGATTTAAAATCATGACCTCTTATATGTTAAGTGTTAATCCAACTATCTAACACTTCTTTGATTTCTTTTACAAGTTTGGTCTTAAAATATAAATCTTTTTCTCTTTCAATAGTCGGGTGAGTGGAAAAGATGAACATATTCAATTCTTAGTAGGTTTTCCCTTGTTTGGTCAGTATAAGACCTTTTCGTTGTCATGTTTCGAGCTCTATTTCTTCTTCTATTGCAAATGGGAATTTAAGGGGCTATTTGTTTTTTTTAAATGCCTACTAAAACCTCTTAAGTCAGAAAATTAAGTACTTAGCAAACTTAAGATTGTTGTATTATTTATAAAAGAAGTCCAAAAACCTCTTGTTGTCATTAGAGGCAGGTTACATGTGGGATCGTTTAGTTATCGGTAATCAACTTTTTTTACCCATTTTAAGGAAAAAAAGAAAATCAAGAATGTATTTTTTTAAGGGTGTCCGAGCCAAAGCCCGACTAATACTCAACAATTTTGGGGACTAAACATGACCCCACTTAAATGTCCCCAGACATGCACACGGGAAGGCTCGAACTCGGTTAGGGTACTATAAACCTCCCGAGTGTTAACTAATCCGCCACAACACTAGAAGACAAGAATGTCTTTCATGAGGATAGAATGTATGATTTGGGTTTGTTTTTCGGGACGACTATAGTAGTTTTTCATCTTTAAATATGAAAAATGCAAAACAACTTAAAGCAATACCATGAGTATACCATCCTCATTTCTCAACATTTTGATTCTATTCTCGATTCTTTTAAAAGTTGCAAGTCCTTATAAAGACTTCAACATATAACATATTTAATCTAAATATTTAATAAAACCTTTGTATTATAAATGGATATGGCCTTAGTTAAAGCTTCATCAATAAAATGTAAATACGTAAATATAAATTTTGTGTATGTACCCGAAAAAACAATAAATTTTTTTAGAAAAACCTAACTATAATAAGTATTCGAGCACAAAATGTAAAAACATGCATCAAGTTTTCTACACCTCTAAATAACTATTTAAAAAAAAGGAAAAAAAAAAGTTCTCATTTGTTCAAAAGACGACAAACAACTTTAGTATGTTACTATGTTTATCTTACCAAACAAGTCAAACAAGGCTATGCTAAAACCAAATTTCAACAATATTTTTCTTTATACTAGTAATGAAGACTTCACCAATATAATTTGTTGCTAACCGAAAAAATCCAAAATTTTTATACCAACTTTTAGATAAGTTTGGCTTCTTTAATAAAATATTCAGATGCTACTAAAACTATAAAAATGTCAATAACTATAAACGACATTGTATTCATATGTACTCAATGTTCGAAAAAGTTCGTCACAACAATTGTTATGACGAGCGATGGCTGAAGTTTTGTGTCTCATATTGCGTTATGTCTGAGGCACTCCATGGTGTAACACACAGTTTTTGTAACACAATATTTGATCTAACTTATCTTTTTATTGTCTTATCTGTTAGTTTTCAATATATAACTTAATTTAAATTGTTTATTATTATTATTGATGCATTATGTAATAGTAGGAATATATTTGTTTATGTATATAATATTATACATATTGAGATTTGTCGTCATAAGTCACGCCTTGAAAAACGCCATTATCCTCGCCGTGACTTCCAAGGATAGAGGTTTGGCCTGGCCGCCACGCCACACCATATTTAGAATCTTCTATATGCTATATCTACAAATGACCAAAAAATGATATACTTATTCGATTTGTGGTCATTGTTGCTTAAAAAAATAAGTACACCCAAAAACCATCATTCTAACAAATGCGTTGTTTTCCTAAAAAAAAAAAATTAAGAATGCATTAGAGTTTCCTAAAAAGTTAAATCAAGAATAGAAGAAACAAAAGCAAATTTGGTACCTATCACAAAATGCGGCTCATCTTTGTCTGTTTCTATCCAACTGGATAACACGAATATATGTACCAAAATTGTGTCGTTATCTGTGGTCAACATCAAAATACTTTGATTTATCCAATAAATACACATCCAAAGATGTAAGAAAACAAAATTGTACTTGTTTAACTCATCCATTGCAAATCAATGGATACATCCATCACATAAGTACAACGATGAATCCTACAAAATGGCCCGAACCATTTTCTAGATCGAAAAAGATCCCACAATCCCATATTTCTTCTTTTTTTCCATCATCAAAGAAAAATGTTGTGCTTAGTGTGGCAGCGACTTTCATAGTTGTTCATTTCCATTCTTGCCTTCTTTAAGAAACATCAATATTTTTGCAGCATCAGTGGAAGATATATGCTGACATCTACTCCAATAGGATGCATATAAGGGCGCATTTGGTTCATGGAATTCTATGGAATTGGAATGGCCAATTCCTTTGATCAAATTCCAATGTCACGTTTGGATCATAGAATGAAAGGGACATAATCTTTCAAATTCCGTTAAATCCCTTAAATCATAAAATTTGCCATTACAGAGGATATCCTATAGAATTCATTGGAATCGTTCCCTCCTTCCATCCCCCTCTCCCTCTATGACTTTTTCATCTCCAACTATCACTTTCTCGTTCCAAATCCTTTTACAATTCCATTCCAATTCCATCCAACCAAACATGAGCAAAATACGTAGTCAAATTCCATTCCAATTCATTCGAAGTCAAATTCCAAGATGAATTCCTATTCCATTGCATTCCATTATGCAATCCATAAGTTTATTGTAGTTCTTCTACAGGGTGCTCAGTTATATGCTCTACAAATCCACCTATAAAACGTACCACCCACTCTTTACCTTCGTTTGCCAATTAAAATCTTTATCATTGGCATCCTTAAAAATACAAAAAGTATTTTATTTAACATCAAGAAATGGAATGACATATGGGAAAAAAGAACTAAGTAGAAATAAAATCTTCATTCCCCTCAATTTGTACAGGAACGGAAATTAATGGATATGCAAGAATAATTTCATTATATAATATTAAACCAAACAACAGATTTTATTATCATACTCATTTCTTATTCCCCTAATACCCCCAACCAAATGCTCCCTTAGTGTAGTATTTTTTACATTAGACATTTTGATCTTATATATCTAAGTCCCATAAAGTGGTGTACCAAAACATTTAAACACGTACACATCCTGCAAACTCAATATACTTGTAGCAGCCATGTTTTAGAAAATTGAAATGTCCAAAAAATGTCTTTCCTATTGTGAGTGATCGAGTCACTACACATTTGTGGAACAAATAAATCCGTGAACTATATAAAACTGGTCAACTAGATCTTTTTTAAATAGGTGGTCTCTCTGTTGATCAAGTCTTCCTAAGAATCAATGAAATATCAATGATCTTTTTTCTTTCATCCCAGAATACTTAGCAAAATACAGTTGATTAGGGAACTACAACGAGTCTGTTCGCTGAAGGTCCATACTGCTAAGCATGGCTCATAAATGATATCAGCGACAACTTGTCACTGACTCCTTTCAGTAATAGCGATAGCTGATAACTGCTAAAGTATTATCTGAAGACAAATAGTCATGTCTCTAGGAAAACCATCAGCACCATCTATTGATGTAAGCTGATGATAGAGTCAACGATGCTAATGATCTGAAGTTGAAATCAGTGACAGCTAGCTGACTACTCTTACATGACGTTCGATAAAGACAAGTCACAGTGCCTCCCTGATCCTTCCCAAGGATCAGCGATTCTAAGGCCTGATCAGTGACTTGTACTTTAAGAATTCTATATTTGTCTTCTTGTCTTATATGCACAAAAAAGATTTGATTTGCCTTTTCTAACAAAAGTACAAAAGAGATGTCTCTTTACTGTTTCCTTTTTACTTGTCACCCATAAGACAACTATTTACCATAGGCCATGACCCTACCAAGCATAGGCAATATTTTATGGTACAATAGTACACCAAACCCAATCTTTACATGACAAGTGTAAAGGTGGGGATAGCATGCATTTAATGCATGGGGGTATAAATATGAACATAGTGTGTTCTTCAAACACGAACCTTTGGTCCATCTTCTATACCCCAATCCTTTCTTCTTTCTATCTTCTACTTCTTTCTATCTCTTCTAATTCTTGCTTAGTGCATAAGCAAAGGCTGTGTGTCTTAATACTTAAAAAGATTGTTTGGATCTTGACAAAGTCTTGATCCATTTCAACAAACAATCTACTTCAGTTCACACAAAGGCTCCATAGGAGTCGTGAATTGAATTAAGTGGAAGAAATAGTGTTGATTGCATTCAAACCCCCTTCTACAATACAATTTATCTTATTGGCCATCAATAGAGGACCAACGCTCTCTATCCAACTCTCGATGATCACTCCCTCTCTTACTCGCTCGAAATCCAAAAATTGATGGACGCCAAAAATCTGAAGCATACAAACAAAGGTTCAAAGAACCAAATTATAGGTTACTGTATAGTTTGAGAAGTCAGAGATTCAGTTAAGATGTAAATATATTATCTTTATTTCTGTTGTATCACAAATTATATTCATTAGGGTATAATGGCCATTGGACGGTTTGTCGCCGACGATATTGAAGGAAAAGGTTAAAAGTTGATTGAGAATGGCTTCTTAGTTTAAAGGGTTTCTTGACAAATATTTATAACATGTACCATGTTTTAACAGCTTGTACATCAAAAACATTTTTATCATTTAAACAAATAAAAATACTTGTAACGATTACCCTATTTTAAAGACTAGTACGTTAAAACATTTTTGTCGTTTAAACCAATTATATGTTATTTTTGGTCAAAATAATATATTTTAACAGTTTGCAATAGTTGGTAGAATTATTTTTTCAAAAGAATTTATTACTCAAAAAAGAAAATTCAGTTACTTTTTTTTTCCTTGAACACTCTCCCTCCCTTTATAGAAAAAATAAAAGGGAAATTGACCGAATTAGTCATTTCAGACCAATAAATTAGTCTTCTATCCATTTTCTTTCGTTTTGACAAAAAGTATAATTACACCCCTTAAAATCATGTCTATAATTGCGGACCTAGCTAAAATACAAACAAACAACCTCGAATCTAATAATTTTTCCTTTAAAAATATAAAAAATTTCATTTCTACTAAACCAGGTCCTAAAAATTACAGATCGAAGTCTACGAATTACAAAAAGATAATAATATTTTAATAAAAATAGCAAAAAAATGACTATAAAAACGATTTAAGAAATATCTATTTGAGTTGGGCATGTAAGAAGTGTCATTTTTAGTAAGAAATATTAAAATTATTTTTAAACCGTCGATCACTTTTAATCAATACTTTCCCATGCATTGTGAGTTTGTGACTTAAAAATAAAATCGATGCATCTAAAATAAAATTGACCCGATACATCAAAATCTTAATGTATCTTACTTTAATGCATCACATTCTAATATTTATCAATTTTTCATCCAACTATTGATATTCAATCCTCACAATCCTCATGAAAAACCGCCCCTTTTAAGTAGATTATCCAAATATAAATGCGACCTCCCACCAAACAAAAACAATGGGCCCAAAAGGTGACCTCCATGAGGCATCCATGAAACCACTTACAGGGACCATTCTTGACAATACCTAATTTCTTCAGCTCCTTAATTGCAAATTTTATCCATAAATAGACTCATTTCCAGAAGGCGATAGAATTCTGCAGAAACCTCCAAAAAATGCTTCATCTGGTTCTGGCAGTTGGATTTTCAGCCGTTCCATTAACTCTCTTCATTCCGCCTGTTAGAAACCTCAACCTGTTCATAGCTTCCATGGAGGATCTATGGCGGGAATCCAGTATCTACACCAATCGGATCTATCCACGTCTACGGTACGCCTGTTCTAGGGTTTTGGATTGCATGCTCTGCAATTCCAATTCCAGCTAATTAAAATCATCATAACTTCTTCTTCTACTTCGAATTAGATCTCATCTGTTTCGATTTCCACTTCTCGATTGTATATATTTTGGTTCAATTTGTTAAATTTGAAGTTTTTTTTTTAGGTTTTTGATTCTGGAGTTTGATTTTGTATCGTGTTTTTTTTTATATGATGATGATAATATAAGAATCTGACGTCTGATTGAAAGTTTTTTCAGATACTTTTTGTGTGTTCTTTTTCAAATGCATCAATAATTCTTCGTAATTTGGTCTTTTCATTTGTTTTATTTTAGAAAAAATAATTAAAGTTATGCATCTGTTTTGTAAGGTCAAGGCTTTAGTCTTGTAGAAACAAGCTAGCTTATAAACTAATACATGTTGGATGGATCACAAGAGAGCTTATAGCTTATAAGATAGCTTATTGATACCATAGTGGAAGTAATTAGAGCTTCTTATAGATTTTTTCAATTATATTGGTGTTAATATTAATTATTATACGTCAACAGTGATGTGGCGAATTGGTTAATACTCAGGGTTCATAGCGTTTAATCGAATTCATGCCTTTCGATTCGTGTGCATGCCGGACATTTAAGTGGGGCCATGTTTAGCCCCAAAATCGTCAGAGATTAGTCGGGCTTTGGCCCAAACACCTTCTAGAAGATATTAATTATTATAATTTAAAGATATGTTTTTTGGTTATTCTACATATTTATAAGCTAGTTTTTGTTAAAACATAATTTATTCATTAAACTAGCTTATTATTTAAAGTTAGCTTATTAGCTGGTTTGCTAAATACAACTTAAATATATGTTTTTTGTTATACTAAATTTATTAATGAGGATTATTTATATTAATTAAATGGAAAACGCTGGAACGTAGTAGAATAATATGACGAATTGGTCCTTCACGTGGGCTGTGGTCTTTCATCAGAGCAAATGGTTCTTTAATTTTATATCTAAAAAGAAATGTAGAACTTTTATGTTAAGTTTTAAAATTCAAACCAATTGGTTATGTACATCTATCATGGTAAGATAAGGTTTAAATTTTAAACTAGCTGTCTTTGCTATAATAAATGTATCCAGTAACAAAAGTATTTTAAGTGATGGTACCATTTAATCTAAGGAAAAAAATATAGAGGTATTTTTATAAAGTTTATATTAGTCTGATGGTTGGTTTTCTTTTTTTAAATGTAAGGACATTGGAGTCTTGTTATTATTATCTTTTAGAAATATAATATATCTAAAATTAAAAGCTAAATTTTAGAAAAATTAGAAAAATGACCCTATCTACCAACACCTTGACGTTTGAATATTAAGGAACTAACCTACCCTACAAAAAAAAATTTCCTATCTTTAGGCTATGTTTGACAAACTAACTGATAAACTAGCTTATAACTAGCTAATAATTATGACGGTAAAAAGACATGTTTAAAAATGTGTTTTAGGTAATGTGCATTAATATTGCTTGATAAGTAAACATATACTGTATAAAACAACTTTTAATTCATACTCAAGGGTAAATACTAAATCGATCACTTCTAACATTCAGACTGTTGATTCAGATAAAAAGGTAAACGCCAACATCAATTTATCTGGACAAAACATTTTATCTAGACAAACAGATGTATCCATACAGGACTTAATGAAAAATTTGGTAAACAATCCCTAAATACTACTCTTTTTAGCTTTTCTAAAAAGCTTCTTTACAAGTTAGATTCAAACATATACTAGTTGATATATAAGGCGACAAGCTAACTTATAAAGTAGCTTATTTTTATCAAACAATACCTGCAAAGAATTGATATGATGAGATTTTCATTACCCGATAATTTTCTACACATCCATATAAAGAATCTTTAACTAAATGATCAACGGTAATGTGGTTGGATTGTTATTGATTAACGTCGTCACTCTCGTTTATTTTATCGGTTCGGTTGGAATATAGTTGGTATACAGAGCCATGACTTTTTTGTCCTCTTAAATATAATAAATGTAAACACACAAATAAGATATTTAAAATATGATATAGATTAAAGTTATCATCAGTCCAAAACTACTTTATAACAGGTGGCAGACTGAAAATTCAACAATGTACTCTAATGGATTTTCATTTCCAAAACTCAATCATCAACTACTCATCAATTTGAAAACATTAAAGATTGATAAACATCTAATCTAATCATTTTTTTTAAAGAAAATAATACATAAACATACCTTTTTACCCCACATACATAATGTGATAATGAAGCATTTTAAAATCAAAAAACAAATTACTTTTGATGAATGGATTCTAAATATTTAATTTGATATTACATGTTTCATGAGAATTCTTCAATAGTGTTTATATATTATAATAGTATTTTCTTTAACAAATTAAAGTTGCAAAAGATAAGAAAAGAGCGTTTTGTTGCATGCATGATTGAACATAATCGGATGGCAAATAACGGGATAAGACTGAACAAGTTAAAAGATTAGGACTGTACAGGACAAGATTAAACCTAACAAGCGTCTGTTTGGTGTGTGGTATGACTAAAACTCGACAAGGCAAAACTAGACAAGTTTCCTCCAAAAGTTATTTGATTACTTTACATGTCATAAAATAAGTTATAATTAAACAAATAAAGTAAATAGTATTATTTATAGACACTTGTACACTATTTTCATAAAACATAAATACATACACCTGTAATATTAGAATGCATTTTTTGATATAACGGATTATGGTGGATATGGTAGAGGTGGAGGTGGTGTTGGTTATGCTACAGATGGATGACGACGGTACTACTAGTGGTGATGGGTGGACAGAGAAATTTTCTCATACGGTGGCACCATCTGACTATAAGAAATATATATATAGAAATAATTTTCACTAAATTTATATTGGTCTGGTTGTTGGTCCATTGCTTTTCAAAGTCAAAGTCTAACAATGGTGGTTGGTTCATTGCTTTTTCAAAGGAAAAGTCTAACAAGACTTAAACACAATAAATTTGAAATTAAAAGCTAAAATCTAAGAGAAAAGACTCTAACAAGACTTGAACCCAAGACTTAACATTTGAAAAGCAAGTAACCAACCAATTCTACTAAGGAAAACTTGTGTTTTTATTGCAGTTTCAAAATATATATGGTAGCACACAACAAATTGATATGGTAACATCTTCCAAGACCTTATAATTTTTTTACATTACGACATAAGAATAAAATGGTGGCATGTGCCACTGTATGAACTTCTTTAGGTTCACCCATGCGGTGGTGGTCGGTGGCTAGTCTTGGTTGTAGAGAACGTGAAAATGGTAGATAATAGCAATAATGGCGGTTAACAATGGTTATGGATGTACTTGTGACTATGTGGTGGAATTTATGGTGGTGCTTACGGTGGAGTGGTGTGGCCAATTGTACTAGTGGAGTTACCGATAGACAGTGATAACACTAGTTGATGGAGGTGGTCGATGGTCGACAGTGGTTGTAGAGATAGCAGGGGAGATAGTGGAGGTGGCCAACGGTGGTGCTGGTGGCACCGGCGATGGACGATGGTGGGTATAGGTAGTGCAGGGGGTTGCTGTGGTGGAGGAGATCGTGGAGGTGGCCAACGACGGAGGTAGTGGTGGTTAAAAGTGTATTTAGAGAATATTCGTAATAATATAATTCATCTTCAAAGATAATACATTTTGGAGTGCGAATGCAATTTCTTATAGAAAGTCAACTTTTGATATCTATTTTAGAAGTCACGAAGATGCTCTTTTGGACAATGACATACATGAGTTGAATAAATGTTTCATAGTCGACATGGACATTTGTAGTGTCCATCCGACCCCACTATTCAATCTATCAGGGGCAAACCCACGAAGCCCTAAGCAAGGTCCCGTACATGCGGTTGACTTATAGTCAGAAGTAAAATTTTGTTTGGTAGGAATGGTGTCCTAGAGTTTGAACTATGCTCCGGGATATTAGATAATACAAGAAATATTAACCCAAAACCGAAAAAGTCTATTAAACAAAGAACTTAATTTTTTTCTTTCCAAAAAGTAGAATTCAGCTAAAAAGAGGTAAAAAGAATTCACAGATCTTTATCCAGAACTCATAGGTTCACTGGTGTTGCATTTAACCATTTTCTTACTAATATTAAAATAGCATCCACCATCAAAGTCATAATTGTTACATGAACTTAGTCAAGTATTGCATCATTATTGGCATAGAAAAGAATATAAAAAATATATTTAGAAATATAATTACAAAAATTGTCTTTAACATGGACAAATTCCAAAGAATTAACTAATGAGAAAAATGAACTAATTTAGCTTATAAACTTATAATATCTATCTAAAAATTGTGAAGGGTTTTCAAGAACTATAACTCTATGAGATAGGAGTAAACACTACTACCTTGATAAGTTCAGCCTCCAATATACTTGCTTCTTCTTGTGTTTTATATCTAATCCCTTTCAGATGTACAAATATGATGTCCATGGCCTCAAAACTGATGCAAAAACATGCCTTCATTATCATGTTCATATAATAACAATAAGCAAATGAAACATAATAATCCATTTTAGCATTAGTTTAAGCTTCAATTCAAACCATAAGAAAACATACATGAGTTCTCCTTTCGAAAGCCTTAGAACGCGTGGCTTTCCCCCTCGTGTTTTCTGCGATCGGGCTGTTCTCCAATCCCTTATTCCTTCTGTACATATCTTACAAATTAGAATCAACCCATGTTTTGTAATCAAATTGATGCATAACATTATGAAGAAAAGAATAAAATACTTACATTTTTCTTGTAAGTTTGTCTTTGCCATTACTACTACTATTGCTCTTATCCACATCTTCATCTTTCACTTTACTTAGCAATGGCTTCCTTTGAATTTGTGTCTCTTTCAAAATACCCGTATCCGGTTTGTTGTCCTCTATCTGTTTCTCATCCCCGCGCTCCTTTTTTCTAGTCGCCAATCTCTTCAACTCGTTGCAAAACTCCGTTATCTGATTCAATATATTGTTTCCCGCAAACAGATTGCGTGCCGAAAACGTGCTCTTCAGCCTCCTTTGGGGTTCTTTGCTTACCGAAGAAGCACCGTTATCTGTCCTTTTCTTCTGTGGGCTTAATTTGACCGCCGGGTGATCAACTGGGGTTAAGAGGTTAGGGTTTTGATTCTCATTATCTTGTACATGTTTAGTGTTTCTTGAATTTTTCTTCATTGGAGTTCCTCTTTTCTTCACTGGTGTGTTGCTAAATGAGCTATACAAAATAGAATAGTGAGTTAGAATTTAGTCATGGTTGATTAATGAATCTGAACACATTGTTCAAAAGCTTAAGTTTGATTTTGTACCTCTGATTTTGGTCATCCACTGCAGAGACATTAGCTGATTTTGGAAGCTTGACACAGAACAATTGGACAAAACAAACTCAGAAAAATTTATCCATAAATCTGAAAATCAAACCCTAACTAGAGCAAAGATGGGAATTTGCCTATGCTAGGAGCGTTTTAGGAACTTTTTGTAACTTTTTCCAATTATACTTTTATTAATATTAATTATTATATCTTAAGATACCTTTCCTGTCATTTTACATCCTCGTGAGTTAGTTTTTGTCAAACATAATTTATTCATGAACTAGCTTATCAGCTACTACCGGCTAGCTTATCAGTTATGAGCTAGTTTGCCAAACATAGCCTAAATGTAAGTTATAATATCCTTTAACGAAATCAAAAGAGTAGATAAGATGATGATACCTTAGAAGGATTTGGGAGCGTTTTTGTGAAGAAATCATCGGCTATTTTAGGATGATTACAATCTGTAAACATTGAATACAACAAATTAAACATAACAAAAATCAGTCATCAGCTTAAGAATTATATATACAACATTTTAACTTCAAAATCACATAAATTGAGGCTTGGAGTTGAAAAGGCAATTGAAAACAATGCTTTAAAAACCGGTTTTTTAGTTAAAGCGGCTTGGTGACCGGTTCACAGTTCAACCATTTCCAAGGTTTTTTATGCATTTTATATTTTCCTATATACACACACATATAAAACTAAAGAATTTGATGTCCATAACTTAAAACATTAAAAATACACGTTACATCAATCCAAAAACATTAAAAATACACATTACATCAATCCAAAAACATTAAAAACACATAAAACATAATTTTTTTTTACTAATCCAAAAACTAGGTCACAAAAAATCGGGTCACCTACATCGGTTCAACACCTTCAAACCGGCCGGTTCTTTCCGGGTCTGAAATAGGCTATTAAACCGGTCCCTTTGAACCGGTCTTCCCACCGGTTATCGGTTCAACCGGGCGGACCCGGGTCTTAAAACATTGATTGAAAATGAGAAGAAAATTGAAAATTACCAGGTCTGCAAAACCAAGCATCATCATCAGGAGGAGAATGAGAATTAGGAGAAGAGAAATCGATCCATTGGGGTGCGTTAATGTGTTCGTAGAGTTCATCTTTCTCGAACTTAGAATCCTTCCAATCGATGGTAGCTACTTCCATTGAAATAAAATCAAAATCTCTGAAGAAGAAGAAGAAAAGAAGAAACAGGGTTTGTTTTGAAGAAGAAGAAAAAGAAGAAGACAAGTGATACGTTTGATGTGGTGGGACCTTTATTACTCCATTATTTTTCTGACCGTTAAATCGTATATTCTTCCATTAATGTTTATTTTCACTTTGTTTTTATTTCTATTGGGCTTATTTAAATTCACTAAATTGCTTGTTGATTTATAACAAAATAAATATTTTTTAGTTGTTTAGATGAAAAAAATGTTTATAATTTATTTAAAAAAAATAAGTTATTTCATTCTTGTTTTATTTAAAATAATTTTATTAATTTTTTTTTGATATTTTTACATATATAAACAATTTTAAGCATTTTTTTTAAAACTAACTTATCAACGGCGGATTGATTTTGGGTGGGGGTGGGGTTCATATCACCATAACCGAGTTCGTGACTTCTTGTACGTATGCTTGAAGACATTTAATGGAGCCATATTTAGTTTTCAAAATTGCTAGGATTCATCGGGTTTTGGCCGGAACACTCTTCCAAAAAAAGGAAAAAAACCCATAAGTTAATAAAATATTTTTGCAAAAATTAAATAAATTGATAAGTGGTGTATGTATTAAAGTATATCTCTTAGAAAATAATTTTTCAATATAAAAACAGAATTCAAAAATGTTTTATTTTCATATATTTTACCGTTTAATTAGTCACAAAATTTCACCTTTTAATTAATCACAAATTCACAATAAAATATTTTTCACCTTTTACAGTTTACAGATGCTTGGTTTAATTGCGAAATGAAATTGAATCCCACAACTTCTACCATTTATGGAAATGATAGAAAAAAAATACAATTCATTTCCTCTTAGTAAGCATTCCGCAAACGACCCCTTCATCTTCCTTACTTGATTTACCCAAGCTCATATGACTCTATCTAAAACACCACCGAATGTTGCCGAATACCACTAATCTAACCACCGTTCTGAACCTCAACGACCACCATTGATCTAAAGCAAAGGCTCTGAACCACCACTGTTTTGAACCACCACCGACTACGACGGATTAGAATCTCCACCGACCACCATTGATTGGAACAAGTTTTGAACCACCCTGATTTTGAACCATCGATGACCACTATCGATATGAACCGCCACCTATGACCGCCAATCCAAACCACCGTTTTGAACCACTACCGACCATCATCGATCTGAACCACCCTGAATCTGAATCATCAGTGACCACCATCGATATGAACCGCCACCTACGACCGCCAATCCAAACCACCATTTTGAACCACTGCCGACCATCACTGATCTGAAGTTCTGAACCACCCTGATTCTGAATCATCAGTGACCACCATCGATATGAACCGCCACCTACGACCGCCAATCCAAACCACCGTTTTGAACCACTGCCTACCACCACCAGCCTGAACCACCATTGTTCTTAAAAGCGTATATTGGTCATTTATTGTTTATTCATTCAGATTTTAAAGCTACATTCTACCAACTAAACATGCAAATTCCAAATCATCCCAATTCATGTCAACCAAACAAACGATTAAATTCCGTTCGATTAAATTCATGTGCCAAATTCCATTCATTGATAAAACGTTCTCCAAACCAAATGTATCTTAAAGTTTTAATTTTACACATCCAAATATCCATCTAATTACCTTACCTCCCTTACGAAGCCATAGATTCACGCACATACATCACGGAATTATGATTGAAACAAAATTGTTCAATTTTTACCTCATTTAATATTAACAAAAAACATATATATACATATAATATTATATATTACATACAAAATTGCCACCTTAAAAACCATCGCTTCCTCACAGTGGCCTGGAAAAATTTAGAAACCCTAAAACTTTTGACACATTTGAAAAGGACAATTTACATGATGACAATGATTTTTGCATTAGAAAGACCATTACCAAATCTATTAGGAAAACAAATGGCATTTGACTCTGTTTGCATGCCCATTGGTCTTAGAGAATGATGAAGATTTTACCTAAACAAACAAACAAACAATCTCCAGTCTCTTTTTCATATTCACCTTTTTTTATATAAATAAAGCTAATTAAGGAGATATACTCCTCCTCTTCCTATAAAAACATGTAGTGGTAATAAACTTCTTCTACCTAGCTAGCTGGCTGCTATGTAAGTAAGAGTAAGTAGTAACTAAAACAAATAATAATCCAAAATGGGAAAGTGGAAAATTTAACACACATCAACTCCTCCCAGATATATATAATATAATATTTGACTTTTAGCTTGGTTCCTCCCCAACCACTTCCACATTGCAAATAGGACATGTCTGAAAATCATATAACAAACAAACATCCATTAGATCATTTACAGTAACTAGAAACGTACCCGCGCGCGTTGCAGCGCAAAGTATGTATCAATTGCCCGATTTTTATATACATCATTGTAAACATCAATTTAATCATATGTGTTCAATTAATTAACCTCCTAATGGTTTATTTAATAGTCAATCTCGAAAATTGAAATAAAATTATTATCTTTATATAATAGAATATATAATATAGTTGAATAAAAAATATTCAATATTGGGCTTATTTCGAAGGTATTGACGAGACGATTATGATGGTATAATTTGTTAAAAAAAACGTAATTTTAATATAAATTTTAGTTCATAATATATGATTATTTAAATTATATGATAAGGGTTTAAAATAGAAAATGAAAAAGTAAAGGACTAAAATAAGATTTAATAACTAACTATGGGGGTACAAAGTGTAAATATGTAAAATGAAATGTTGAACAAAAGTAACTGTCATATTGAGTTATTTGCTTTTATATATAGTATAGATATAGATAATAACTTATAAGGAGGAGAAATAGTAGGATGAAATAATTACCTTGTTAATGCTCAGCCATTTGGAGGCACATTCTGTATGGTAAACATGTTTGCATGGCAAATTCATTTGTTTGTCCCCTCTCTTGTATCTCATTTGGCAAATCACACACCTGCTTTTCATTTCCATCATCATCATCATCATAATATTTACTTACCAATTATTACCAATTAACATCATCAAAAAGTAAAAATAAGAAAGAATGTAACCTCTCTCCAGATTTTTTTCTCAAAAAGAATCCACCAGACTTGTATCTTGTAGTAGGAAGTGAATCAATAAGCTCTTGAGAAAGACCTCGACTCTCACTCCCAATTGCCTCCCCTAAATCAAGTAACTCCTGTATATTTAAAAATTTTATTTCAGAAATTAGCAATGTTTACACCATCACAACATTCATGCCAAACTAGTTGAGAAAGAGATAATGGTAACAGACCCATAGAACAAAATATATCCATTCAAGCCTAGTCCCCAAGGCCAATTAGGGTGCATTTGGTATGCCAGCAGGACAAGACATGACCATAAGAAAGTTCATTGTCCCACTTTGACAAGAAAAGGACAGGATTGGTAAATTAATAAACTCCCCATGTCAAATTAAAAATCCTAAAACCTTCCAAAATTCTTTCATCCGGTTACCTCAATCTCTACCGTGCCAGAAGCATCCTTACGTGATCGATCACATGTTTCCATTGACCACAAAACAAACTGTATCCTTTTGAGTCTCATCCCCATGCCCTATTGTCCTTCATTAACAAATGTTACTATGTAGCTGCATTCACTACAGCTTCTTTCACATAGTAACTTTACTTGGGTCGAGTACTCGAGTTTCCTGGGGCTGAAAACCTCGAACATTTCACATCATTAGCACCAGAATCACCATTTTTTACATGGGCATTCGCCTGTTTATGTTTTCTACCGGGTTTCACCTGTTTATAGTTCCTTTGGGGTTAGGTTCTAGCCCTACCCAAGTCCCCTGCGAGTTTGGGATAAAATGCATTTTTGTTGTTGTTGAACCTCTTAACAAATACCATAATACATTGGGAGATGCTAAGAGCACAATGATTATGATACTCATCCGCTTCAGATTTTCATATATATGAACCATCTCTTTAGAACTTTTTACCAAGTTCTACAAGTTGTCCTTGTACCGATTACCACAAGCCATGCCTTGATTTAAGTTATGCATGAAATCAATTGAACAAACTATGATGGTGAAGAGATTCCCCTCAAAACCTATGTTGCTATGGGAACTGGTTAAATAGGTGAAGTTAAAGCAGTCACGCCAGAACGGACCATGAGCCACATAAGCCCATTTATGAAGACACATAATCAGGAGCACAGCATCAAAGATGGTAGAAGGCGGTAGAAGTCAACACCTGAGAGGGGGATATGTAAACAAAGATGGTAGTTTCAAGTATTTAGGTTCCATGATTCAGAATGAGCTGTATGTAAACAAAAAGGCTCCATTAAAACTATAGGACAGATTTTAGTGTTGTCAAGAAGGAAGGTGTACAAGAGAAAGTGGGAATAAGTTGCAGAAAAGGAGGATGTTGAGATAGACATGTGGTCGGATCATGTTAGACCGGATACCAGGGGTTTCAAAGCAAAGCTAGGAGTTACCCCTAAAATGAAAGAGGGGGTATTCTAGTGGTCTTTCTGACCATGTTAAGAGACTAATCCCAGTACCAGGGAGGAAGGTGGAGAACATAACAGTCAAGGAGGAGCATAGAACAAGCCGCTCTGATGGACATAGTGGCCTTAGATGTTGGAGATGAAAGCCAGTTTAGATGCGGGGAGGGGCTAAGGGCCAACACATAGACTAGCAAACGCCTTTGTCGGAGTGGTTTTCAGTACCGCGTTTTAAGCAGTTTAGTGTTATGTTGCTTGTTTTTAGCAGTTTACTGTTTTTGATGTCTGTTTGCACACTCTTTGCCTGTTTGGCTACTTCTTTTCGACTATCTCATGCTCTCATATTTCATTTTAGAATCTTCAAAAATCTTAGATGTTCGACAACATTCTTTTTCACCCATGACTTTCTACAACTTTTCACAAATTGGGTGTCTTCAAGGAAAAAGCCTCCCTAGTTCTACCCCTTAAGGTAGAGGGAAGGTCCGTACATCCTAACACCCACCAGCCTACCTCAGATATACTCAGGATGTTTGGTTTGGTTTTAATGGATAATTCAGTTTTTTCCAATGTAAGTGTTGGTTATATTACTTATATAATATCACATTTGTAGGAAAAGCTAGGAAACACAATACAACTATTTTATCTCTCAAATATAGTGACTGATAACTTGAACATATTTACCCAGTTCTAGTCTATTAATTTTTTAGATTCACAATTTGCATCAATGCTTTCAGTTTCTAGCTCAAAAGAATTTTATATTTTGTGGTATGATAAATTAATGTCACTGGTTTGAACTTTTAAGTCATACTGTACATATCTACTTTTGTTTTTCTTTTTTTCTTTTTTTGTGCAAAAACCAAAAAGTAAGAGAAAAAGGTGAGGTCATCCAAAAATTCAATCCAACCAAGTCCAACCTTTAATGCTTGTTAGTTACCTAAAAAACCCATCTAATTATCCATTAACCGCCTTGACAATTATCCAATCCAAACTACACAAACCCATTTTCCCACCTTTAGTTAAAGGGTATTTTGTATTCCTTCATATTCTTTTGCCCTTTATTGGTTGCTATGTAATTTCTACTATGTTTCTTCCACTAAAAATCGGCATTTTTATGGAATTTCAGTTGTTTTCTGCAAATCTAAAATGCTTAATGGTGTTCACATGAAAGGTATCCTCACTAGCTTTTGGCTTATTAAAGTTGTGCCCCTTCACAAGTTGCTATCCCCTATGTGACTGGTATATGGTCGAGGAGGGGGAGGGGGGGTGTCCAATGGATGATCTATCCTTAAACCCGACACAACTAATTCTATATGGATGCTATAGTAAACCACAAGAGAAAGACAGTATCTCATAAGTGGCAACTACTGGAGGTGGTTGAATGTTTTAGTATCCTAATCAGCAATATGATACATATGACAAGTTTTGACTATGTTCAATTTTTGGCTTCAAATGCCGCAGTATATAACTTTGAAAGAACCAAGTAGGTCACTGGAAAACAGACAGTCAGATGATCCTTCCACATAAAATAACTGTTAGTTAAGAATAAATAACCATTAGCCCGTGAGCAATTAGCAAACCTCATATGTCATATTGTCTGGATCGATGTCATCCTGCCAAACAACCTGCAAGGAAAAACACATGTTAGCTTTCGGTTGCTATCAGAATATCGTAGAAGCCTGTGAAGGCTGCCAATAGACCAATTAGCTTGGAAAATAACCCAATTATAGACTCTGCCAACAGAATGAATAAAAGCACATGAACAAAAATAAAAAAGCTTGATACCTGAGAACTAGAAGCACTGTCATGATTCGGACTACCTGCAACATCGATAAAGATGGCATAAGTATGGCTGATCATTCACTAAAGCTGATAAGTAGTATTAAATTAATAATATGAGCAATGAGGAAAGACTGACTGCAGTTGAGGATATCACAACTGAAGGAAATCCATTGAGACAGCGGACTATAGTTTAGCACCTAAAGGGTAACTACTTTATGGTGCATGCCAAAGGAATAGATAAAGAAAAAGAAAATCTACAGAGCAGTAACTTTTAGATTTTGTATATATAATTCACAAGTAACATAATATGATCCATACATCAAAATTATAGTCCTAAAGGTGTATATTTTCCATGTCTCAAACTTAGCAGCTGGAAATATAAAAACAGGAACTGACATTCTTCTGGAATGGCTTGCATGCTCGGAACTGAACTCTCAGCAGACTGCACTTCAGCAGAAGCAGGTTCGGTCACATTCATCATTACAGGATACTCCCAAGCACTGCGATTCAGATCCATTCTTGGTACATAATTTTGAACTTCATATGGGTCATAATAAGGTATACTCCCATGAGCAGGTAACCCATATTTGTATGAACTCATATTCATTGACCAATATGCATTCTCCTGAGCAGAGTACAAAGCAAGCCATAGTATCAACATCACATACAGAATACTTGCAGAAACCATGATAGCAGTATCACATACAGAACGTCTAGCTTATCTAAAGAACACCGGATATCCAAAAATAGTATGTTTAAATGGTTCTCATCATTTGTATACACAGGTTATGGTAATTAAGTATAGTCTTTTTACTTTAATACATGAAAATTTGGCTAGGAAAAACAACAAACATTGGTCCAAGTTGCAAATTTTCCATTGTACTTACGGAGAAAACAAACAAATAACAAACCCATTTTTCCATTGCATTCTTGACAATATACCTAAGCAGATATGTGCGGAATGGGACATGTAGAGCGCATCAGAAAATATGCAAGCGAAAAGCAAGTTTATCGGTTTGATTGCTTGCTTTGGAAGTATGATTGTAACTGTGCAATCCAATCCAATCCAATCAAAGCCTGTTGGTTTTCTTATAGAAATTTTCTATTTAAAAGCCAAGGATTATTAATCAATAATGCATCCACATTCTTTTCCATATCATTTCCTTCCACTATAACCCACCTGTTTTATATGGATATCCTTATAATACTTGAAAAACTATAATAAAATATTTGTAGAGTACAGATAATATTTTTTTGAAAAAAGAGGGGTATGCCATGTGTCTATGAAAACTTACATGTACTTCTTCACATAACTAAGACAGTTATCATGTAATATAGTCAGTTACTTAAGAAAATGAAGTATGGAAATACCTGATCATGCATTGGAGCAGAATGAGCATAATGTATGGGTTGATGGGAAATCCCATCAAAGAAGTCCATGAAGCTCTCAGTGGCTGTGTATGGGAATCCTGTGTTTGCGTAATGAACCTCCATTTGCCGATTCCCATTTCCATCCATTGTGGATTATAATTTTAATTTGCTTTGACAAAGAAACTGCAACAAAATTGCAAGAATCAACCTTTTTAAGAATACAACTTATCAAGATATGCACCAGTGATGGCCTATCTCCAGCGCCAGATTGCTAAAAACACTTAAGGGCAAAAACCAATAAAATATGCAAACTCCACCAAAGTATAGAGCTAATGCCACAAGACAAATATGCAATTTGCTTCATCAAACCTCAAACGCCGACCAAGTATCATTCATAATCATGTCATTTATTTCCTTCTTTGCAGAAGAAATAGAGATATAATATAACATGCCATAAAACTAAAAATTATTTACACCAGCAACTCCCAACACTCCCTCATTGAATGGAGGCAAATTTGAAGCAAATTTATCAACACAAACCCTTTTACAATTTGACCCCTTCACTACACTTTCAAATTTATGTTTTTTGTTCATTGCATAGCAATTTCTTCCCAGAAAAACATCATGAGAATAATTCCATCTTATATATATAAAAAAAATAATACCTAATAAGCTATCAAACATATATCAAAGTCAGGTCCACCCAAAAGTTGGAAAAGAAAACCAGAGTTTATGTATGTTGCTCCTTCCAATAATCACGCAAATTGTGAAACAAACTAAGCTACAGTCCTAAAATTTCCATCTAGAGATGAAACGTAAATGGCTAAACCTTAATTAATTTCGTATTTGGAAGCTAATAAACAGAAAATAACTGAAAATTTCAACTTTGCTATAACCTAATACAAGTAAATCCACTTCAAAACAACTACAAATTGCCCATTTTTCATCTCCTTCAGCTTCAATCAAAGAGGAGACCTAAAAAAAACTTGTTACATTGCACAATTCATGCACAATATGAAAAAAATATACCAATTTTATTTAAACAAAACCGCATTAACAAAAAGAATTCAAGTCAAACGACAAAATGCATTGCTAGCTAGGGCGAAAAATAAGCACAGACAGATAGTCTACTTTCAAAAAGCAACTGCTACATTTCCTCATCTCGAAATCCTTCAAATTGCAGCAAAAAAAAACATAGAAATTGATACAGAAATTGACAAATTCAAACAGCATGTACCAGTTTGATCAAACAAAATCGGAGAATTTCACAAGCAGAACGCCAAAGAACAAGCAATCCTCAACATTTCCTCTCAGATAACATCACAAAATCAGAAACGATCGTTACAACATAAAACAAAAGAAAAACCTCAAGCGATTCAGTTGATACATACAGGAATCACACATTACAGATACATATAGAGATATAGATATATGTATATGTATATATATATATAGAGAGAGAGAGAGAGAGAGATGAGAGGAGAGAGAGATGACGAACAATGTACCGGTGGTTGGTCGGCCGGAGCAGAGGAAACGGACAAAATGAAAAAGCGAAAGGGGAAAAGAAAACTCTTGGTTGATCTTCCACGCAGTAAGTATGTGTTGTGTGTGTCTGTGTGTGTTTGTTTTTCTTTTTTCTTTTTCTCTCTCTCTCTCTATATCTCTCTCTATCTATATCTATATATATATATATAGAAAAGTTCAAATGTGAACGATTGTTTTTGTGAACACGAGAACAAATCTCAGCTACTCATCCAGTCAATAAAGACGGTTTTGACCAGTCCTCCTCTTTAATAATCTCTATCCTTCTATGAATCGCATCAATCCTCCGTGATCACGTCCATCGTAACCGAAGATGTGTGACCGAGATTCGTCCTCACGGTTCATGAAAAAGTGGTTCACATTTGAACCTACCCCTATATAGGGGTGGGTTCAAATGTGAACCACTTTTTGGTTGTGAACGTGAGGACAACCGAGAGCGCGACATGCGGCGGATGATTAGGCGCCACGTCAAGTCCACGGCGGGTGACTAGACACGATTCATGGGAGGGCATTGAATTAAAGGGGGGACCACACTCAAAGTCGCCATGTGTCGCACTCTCGGTTGTCCTCACGTTTACAACCAAAAAGTGGTTCACATTTGAACTTTCCTATATATATATATATATAGACAGAGAGAGAGAATAGTTATTTTGTTAACCCATGAATTTGAGGTGGCCCACATATACAGAAAAATAAACAAATTCTATTGATTCATTTTTTGTTAATACGGTTAATACAAATTAATGGGTTAACAAAATAACTAACCCTACATGTATATAAGTAAGTAAATATATATAAAAATGAGCATTGAGACAGTAGACATATATATAGGGAAACTGTGACTGTGACTCTATCTCATCCGTTGTGTCACCATCTCCTTTCTCTCAACACTATTTTGGGGTGGGGGATAGTGTGGTGTGTTGGTTTATATGCGGACTTTTGATTCACGCAATCCTCCCATTAATCGGACTTACCCATTTTAAAAAAACCATATATGGACGAAACTTCTGTTGCGAATTTATTTTTCATTATGAATGAAAGAATAGTCGAGAGCATATTACGTAGCATATTCGCTTCGAATAATCATGTATTATTTAAAATGAATAATACAAAATGATCTATTATTCAGCCTGAATAAAACTGAATGTTGTGTCATTCATTCTGAATAATACATGATTATTTGAAGTGAATATGTTACGTGGCGTCCTCTCAACTGTCCTCACGTTTGCAATGAAAAATGAGTTTTCATTTCAACCGGACCCTATATATATGTGTGTGTGTGTGTGTTTAAGTTCATTGAAACGGGTTTGTTTATATGAGATGTGTAAAATCAAATTTTTATATTTTAAATTCAAAACAAAAGGTTATGAGTGTGAAAAAAAAATATGAATTTTCGTAACAAAATATGATAAAGTGTGAAGTTTCAAATGTAAAAAAAATGGTTTCATGTATCTCACAAAAAGTTTTATTTCTTATAACCTCTAATCTTTATATATTTGTATATCTCGTTTTTAAAGTTGAAAATCCATACATTCAATTTTTTTAAACGGCACACGCATACGTCTCGACATGA
The DNA here is from genome assembly GCA_030169165.1 of Centaurea solstitialis. Classification (NCBI taxonomy): domain Eukaryota; kingdom Viridiplantae; phylum Streptophyta; class Magnoliopsida; order Asterales; family Asteraceae; genus Centaurea; species Centaurea solstitialis. Next base: position 85,298,352 of record CM058042.1, read on the forward strand.
AGTTGACGAGGTATCAAGGATCCATACGGGCACCCGACTAATCCTCGACAACCATGGACCGATCCAAAAGCCGACCCATAGACAGGGATGCCATCCATTGTCCCTTCTAAGGATGTTACGGACTACTAAACTACTAATGTTTTAATCAAATATTCAATTTTACGGAAGTTTTTATTCTATTCGCTACCGGCCTCCATATTGTTTGTATGGTTTTGTTGGATTTTAAAAGCTTGGTTAAAACTTAAAAGGATGAGTATTAATATGCATATTAGATTAAAAGAGAATAGAATATTTGTTTATTATATATTAAAATCCTATTATAAAATCATCAGAGACAATGAATAAAACGAAATATTAAAATTGAGATGTATTATACATACCTACATTTATGGTAGTGTTTTATCAATTTTTTATTATTATTTTTTTGTTATGAACAGTAAACATATTGTTATTTTAATCAATTTTTTTATTTTTTCATGAACGGTAAATATATTATTATTTTAATCAATTTAATTTTGAAAGTTACATTTTACCTCCTTAGACTTATAATATTTATTCGGTTTATATATTTTACTTTTTTATATTGTATTTCACGTTTTAGTCATATATTGTATGCCGGCTAAAACATGTTAAAAAACGCGTTTCACTTTAAACAAATTACACCATTATAATTGTATCGTCGATACCTTTCAAATGAGCCTAATATTGAATATTTTTTGATCTAATTATCTTATTCTATACCATATATATTACGAATATATATTTACTCAAAAATAGTAAAAGAGCTAAAAAACGTCATTTAATCAAACTCATTAATCAAAATTTTATTACAATAAATTCGAATTGTAAAAGTTACGGTTAGACTTATAATATTGATTCACTTATACCTTTTACTTTTCAATATTTTCTTTTACGTTTTAATCATATGTCATTGATTCGTCAAAATATTTTTAAAAAATACGTTTTAATTTTAACAAATTACATCATTATAATCGTGTCGTCGATACCTTCGAAAGGTCTTAATAATTATAATAAAATAGTTGAGCAATTAAAAATGTCTTAATCAAACTTTTATTATATATAGTACGATTAGTTAAAAAGGTCTTAATTAAACTTTTATAATAATAATAAAAATAATAATAATCTATCAGAATAAGTTACATCTTTCTCTTCATCGATTCATCATCATCTTCTTTCTCTCTCTGTTTTAATTTAAACAAATAACGCTATTATAATCATATCGTTGGTAACTTCGAAATGAGCCTAATATTGAAAATTTGTTATCTGATTATTTTGTTATATACTTAATGTAGTACAATTATATTTGTATTAAAAAAATAGTTGATGTGTTAAAACCGTCACTTAATCAAGCTCATTAATCAAACTTTTATAATGATAATAACAATAATAATAATAATCGTTCTCAATAAAATTTCACTCTCTTTTATTATGTTTATATATCATCTAAAACTTTTTCCTTCTCTCTAAGATTACTCTTCAATTGTTAAAAAAAACTATCAATACAATTACATATTCGCAATCCTCGCTATGAAACCTTATTAGAGGTATAAATTTCACTGTCTTATATTATGTTCATATGTAGGGTCATTGAGATTTATTGGTATTAGTTATAGGATATGATGTGGTATTGACGTTATGTGATAAGATACATGTATATAATGTGGTGGTTTGGCTAAATTTAAAGTAGGAATATGGTTAAGAACGGTCGATGTTTTACCCTATTTGGTTAATGACACTCATTAATAATCATCTCAAAAACTTTAAATCGTCTACAACTTCAAAGTTTAGTTATAAAAAACGTTATATATATAATGACCCGTGGCGAAGCGCGGATATCAAAACCTTGTTGCTCTACAATGCACAAGTGTACTTCTATATTCATAAAAACTTAATATAATAAAACATGTAAAATGAGTTGAAAACGATAAGTTAGAAAACTAAGTGAAAATTATAAAAAATGCAATTGAAAGGAAAAAAAAGGGAAAAAGTGTTGTTTCAAGTAATTTTTCAAAAAGGACTTTTTAACTAACTTATGGACTTATTAAAATGGAACTTTTTTCATAAACCTACATATAAAGGGGAAAAAACTAGTTCACAATCGCTAAGCATGATCATTATCATCTCTTGTAAGTAAAAATGTTTCAAAACAAAGAACCTAAACACGAATACAGTATTAAAACCTAACAGTTTGAATCACAAGGTTTATGGCATACTAATTAAGTATTGTGGGGATGTAGCAACTTAAGGTTTGAATCTAAGGCGTTAATAAACTTGTGGCCACTAGGAATTTTCTCGGTGCTACATATATAGCAGTCAAGTAATATCGAGACTAGTTTAGACCACGGTAGAATACCCTTAAAAAACCCTAACATTTTGCACAAACATTTTGTTTTTTCGATTTGGGTATTTGAATAATGCGATCACTTGCATATTTATTGACAATGAGAGACATACGGAAAAGTAAAATGTACAAACATTGTCAATAAATATGGTGAAGACCAAAGACAATGATGAACATGTGATTTTGAAAGTTGGTGGTTAGGTTTTGTTTTCAATGTATGCATCTCATAAATTATCCTCGTACTTTAAAAAATGTACAATAATGTGAAAATAATATGATATAATTTGAAGTAGTACAAAATCCTATGACATGTTATACAAGAGAACATGAAACCAGTATAAAAGTGATAATAGGACGATAAGCAACAAGAAATTTATATTACCCTACAAAATGTTAAATAGAGATACCTAATTGTATAACATTATACAAAATGATATGACATAGTATATGATAATACAATATAAAATGAGCACTACAATTTCCATTAGTAGTAAAATAAGATAATTGTAGTTCTCAATCATCATGATCAAATGATTTTTATTAATACGTTTACATGGTTGTATACTCGTATGTAAGTCATATATGTTTTGGAAAGAATAATTATATATATAGCATCACGGCTCTGATGAATTTCAACCAATCCATTTGATCTGTGTAAAGTAAAGGAATGGACATGGAGTGGATATTTGACGTTTAATGCATCCCTTGTCCTTGATTCCAACCCTCATTTAAGCCCTTGTTCTTAACCCCTGCCCCATTTAATCCCTAATGGGTTAGAGGAGGGGGAAAAGGATCATCGGTAGGTTCGGGAAATTTGTGGGTACCCGTTTAATAAAAAAAACCATTTATTCAATTACTGATAGTGAAAATTTATATATAGTTTATATATACACACATACACACGTATATATAGCAAAATAAAATTTTTAATCTCGATCAAATTAGAGGGAAGTAGTAGATTCAAACACGGCCTAGGACCGGCTGAGGACCGAGACATGGCTCGTGATATACTAACAATCTAAGCTAATATCGTAGTTTCGGAGTCCGCTTTCTCCCTTAGTGGCATAATCATTTCAATGCATATGACAAGGCTTAGCCGGAGTCCGTGGAGTTCTATGTATGCTTGAAATATTCTTTAGATAGTAATGAAGGAACTCAACACACAACATCACAAGATGAAACTTGAAAACCAAAAGGGGTGGTGCGCGTATTGGCAAAAGACATAAGGGGGTGTGGTGGAATATCTCATCTATCCAGGTTTCAGTCCAAACACTAGCATATTGTGGCCATACTTAGTCTCAGACGAAGCCGCAACTTACAAAATTGTCAATGATGTAGTCTAGGCAAAACCTAGATAAACATTTTCTGGAAAAAAGATGGAACTTAAAGAGTGGAAGAAAACAAATACTTCCAAAACCTAACCATGTGGCCAACTACCAATACCGGCTACGCCTACCCAATGTTTGACGATGATGATGAACTTGACCTTGATTATTGTGACCCTCTTATTAACCTTCAATCTCAAGGAACAATTTTCTAGGAGCACACTAATGGAATTTTTGAAGATTGAAGTCCATATGTATTTTTGAAGATTGAAGTCCATATGTATTTTTAAGTGTATATGCTTGAAGACCAAATTTAAAACCAAATACAAAATTGATTTAAAAATGCAATTGTAATCTTTTAAGTGTATTTGATTAACCAATTACATATTTTATAGCGTATTTGATACATTTATGTTTTCTGAAAAAATATTCAAAAAAAAATTTTTACGTTAAAAATCGGTCTAAAAAAACTAGGGACCGACTATGACCGGTTTTAGGGACTAATTTTATGGCTAAGGTGAAATGACCCATGATTTTTGGTTGGGACTGTGAACATTACGCTTGGACTAGTTACGAAAAGCCAATCAAAGAGTAAGGCTGATTTTTGGCCATATCTAGTTGGTAGTTCCATCCCCGACCCCGCTTTAGGTATGAAAATGAACCTTCATACTTGCCTCGTTAACTGCCAAAGGGAGGATCCTAGGATACATTTGGTACATAGTACATGGTAGGAAAAGGAGGGACAATATCCATTGTCCTACATTTTGCATGACATGGGACAAAGCAAAAACTCATTATCCTACGTTTGGTGCAACATAAAACAGGACAAGGATAAGGACTACGACAACATGGAACAAGAGGGAATCGTAAACTAAAAAATTACTAATTGACCCTTATTTGATATATAACTCAAATATAGTGTTTATTTTAATGGTCACCATCGCCTATTGCTGCCACTACCACCTACGGCCACCAACAACCACTGTCATCCACCTCCATAACTATGATATATATATATATATATATATAGAGAGAGAGAGAGAGAGAGTTCATTTCATTTGTAAACTAGCAAAAAAAAGGGTATAAACCGTGAAACCGAATCATAACTGTTGATCACAAAAATCAATGGACGATATGGATTCATAGAATATATGAAAATATGAAATATATGGAAAATCAATGACACCAGCTGGCGTGTGTGTTGATTTTCTTTTTTCTGTTTTTCTTTTTTGTTTTTTGAATGAAATGGTTGAGGGGGATGGATAGAGCTGTAAACGAACCGAACGTTCATCGGGAGGTTCGTTTATTTATTAAATAAACGAACATGAACATTTTTTTGTTCGTTTAGTTAAACGAACGAACACGAACAAGGCCCTCGTTCGTTCATTTACGTTCATGAACTTTCTTTCATTTATATTCATTTATCCTTTTATATATTATGAGTAATACCATTAATGATTAATATATGAATATAATCTTAATTTTTTAAAATCTATCTAAATTTAGTTCAGATTTAGTTACCCTTTCAAATGATGATGGTGGACTGGGTTTTTTTTTTTTTTTTTTTTTTCCAAACGATGATGATTGCTAATTTTGTTGTTTATGTTTAAACTATGGATAATTGGGGTATAATAGACTAATAGTTAATGGAATGGTGTTCGTTTATGTTTACTTAGGCTTGTTCGTTTATGTTCGTTTAAAGTTGTTCATTTACGTTCGTTTAACATCTTAACAAACGAACATAAACGAACACGAAGACACCTAATTCCTAAACAAACGAACACACACACAATTTTGATGACGTACATGTATAAGTACTAGTTCTTGTAACTATATATTGATGACGTACATGGCAAGTTGATAACTTAAGTGATAATTTGTCAATTAATATTCTAGTAACCATTGATGGCATTATGACAAGTTGTCAAGTCATACTATAATTTGCATGAATAAGTATAATCAACTAATGTCACACATACATGAAAAACTCTTCTATCTAGGTAAAATTATATATACATACATTTAGCAGGAATGGTGAATAGTAAATTTGACAATTAGTGTACAACTTCCATCCCTATAATATGATATTTTAACACTTTTCGTCCTCATCTTTAAAAACTAATTTTTTCACCCCTATAATTTTTATTTTTATTCCATTTTAATCTCTTCATCCAATTTTGTTAAATCAAGTGGTTAACTTATTCAAAAAATATTTGATTGAATTATATATTTGGTTCTTATAGTAGATCATCTTTATATTTTTATTGTTTTCAAACTACATAATTCACATGTTGTTAATTTTTTACTTTATTTATTTATTTTGATAATACATTTTATTTCATTGGTTACTTATAAAGTATTATAACTTTAGTAAAAAAACATAATCATATAATTTTATTAAACTATTGGTAAGTACGTGATATTTTTCTCCAAAGCTTTAGGTAAAATCTCTTAAAATTAAAATTTTTTATTTTTTGATTTATTAAATCTTTTTGTTTATTTTATTAAACCTTTCGTATGACAATATATGTACAAATTTTATGTTTCATATAAATTCATGTTACTACTTATGATCAAATCTATCAGTTTATAATCCGGTGCGAAGCCGGGGCTCTTAATAACTAGTTGGTACCAAATAGGAGGAATAAACATTTGTTATACTAATTGATAATATATGAGTAAGGATTATTACATCCCCTTCTAGACTATGAAATAACATAATTTCAAAATTTTAGGTAACTTTTGTCATAAATAAGTTAACTGTATTGGTAAAGATCAACAATTTTCAAACTTCTATGTAGTTTTTGACTTTTATTATAGGTATAGGGGGTGTCACTAACAACACCCATAATATATTATTGTTAGGTCATCTCCAACAGCTAGCTATGCTAAAATAGAGATTTTGGAAATTTTAGCTAAAGTTTTGCTCCAACAGCTATGCTATAGTTTATGCTAAAATAGAAAAACGAAGATAGGAAAGGTAGAAATCTCTATATTTAGATAAATGCTAAAACTATTTATGTAAGAGAGAAATAGTTTTTCCACCAATAGGAGACATTTAAATTAACATTAAAGAGAGAGAAATAAGTTTTGACCAATAGAAAACATTTAAATTAATGATAGAATTGCTAAAATAGAATAACTATTGGAGTTTGAAGCAGTTTTTTTTAGAGATTTTGAATTTTA